>JAJSOF020000005.1:20273462-20710962 GCA_025594305.2 Periplaneta americana
CAATCGTTAACGCTTTCCAAGTTGCCGATCTATCGGCCCACTTCGCTACCTCATATGCTTGTATAAACATTCGCTGTTATTGAAAATGGAGTGAAAGGAAGATTGTTTGCGCTGTTTGAACGGCTTTGTGATTATATGATTTCCATGAGCTGTTTTTTTTTAAGAACAGACTTCAGGCCGACGTCCCAACCTTCTGTATTGTCACACATCTGCGTAGGTACAATAGTGACTAAAATTTCAATCCAGAATATGTAAATAAGTATCAAATTATAGACGAGAAAAAAGAAATCAACACGATATTTTAAAATAAAAGAAGTTATCTGTAGTAATTGCAGGAGTGCTGTTACATCTTATTGACTATTTCGTTTATATGACGTCATTCCATTTTCGAGCAATAAAGTGTAATGAAATTTTGAATTCCAACCAATCACAGTCACACATCGCGATAATTTCTGCAGCTCGATTTATCACTATCAATTTATCGCATGGTCGTTCTTTTGTTTGATCAGTGTCGCCAACTGTTTCCCCGTTAATCGATGAGCATGAATCCATTGTACTAAATAAGGTGCGAAATCCTACTTTCACATCTACATCTTCATCTTCTAACTGCATGACCATTGTATCTAAAGAAAATGACACTCCTTCATAACAAATTTATTTTTCATTAAATTAATGTATTTATTTATTTTATTTATTTAAATTCAAATATACAGAATAAAGAAATATAATTACAAAAACAAACAAAGAGAAATACAAATAAAATAATACAAGCAATATAAAAAGAAGATACAGTAGTATTAACAAAATTTGAGACCGAATGAGCAGCGCTCGTGCTCGGTCGCAGTTCAGATATATTATTAAAATAAAAAAATAAATAAAAAATAAAAAATAAAATAAAATAATAATAATACTAATAATATAAATAAATAAGTAAAATAAAATAGGAACTAAAATATAATTACAGCGGCAATGGAATTAAGTATATAATATAATATTAACACTAGAGAAGAATAATATCGCACGTGAAAAGTAGGACTAATATATATTTCAAAATTATAGAATACAAATATAATGTAGGTTGATTAATTCATACACATAGGCTATAAATTTATTTAATCAAATTGAAGATATTAACACGTTTCTAATTTTCTTGTTATATGTTAGTGGGTTACATGTTAGAAGTTCTGGGTGTAATTTAGTTAAAGCATTGTACAACTGAGGGCCAAAATTTATGCTATGCTTTAGACCAGCAGATGTGAGACATTTAGGTTCTACTAATGTTGAATTAATATTTCGTCTTGTGTCATAATTGTGTGTCTGTAATACAAACTTATTACGATTTTTATGATAAAATTTTAAGAGCGTATACTTATAAATTTGTTCAATATTAAATACATTAAATTCAGAATAAATTAATTTAGTTGGATAATCGAAACGTTTCTTCAAACAAATTTTAATTATTCGTTTTTGTAGTAAATTTAACGGACTAAGATTAATTTTTGTACTTCCACCCCAAACAATTATACCATATTGAATGATAGACTGAATAATGGCCAAATAAACATTTCGTAGAACTCTAATAGGTAAGTAGCATCGAAGATTAACGAATTTATAAATTGTTTTACGAAGCCTCTTACAAAGATAAGTAATGTGATGAGGCCATTTTAAATTCTGATCAATAATGATACCCAGATATTTGACATACGTGGCTTCTTTCAAAGGTGGACATTTACAACTTTTGGGATCTAAACAATTTTCACTGTGTATTATTAGTCTATATTTATCGCTAAATTTAAAATTTTGAACACTGGCAGCTGTTAACGAAAAAAGGAACTAAAGTTGATTTAGATATATTTAAAGAAAGGAAGTTGGAATTAAGCCATTTTTAACAATGTTAGCACCTATATTAGCATTTCTATATGCTTCCTGCCAAGAAAACCACTGAAAATAACTACTGTATCATCCGCATATGAATATATAGATCCATTAAATTTTTCTAAATTTATATTTAGCAGATCATTAACATATATTAGAAATAAAATAGGTCCCAAAATTGTTCCTTGCGGTACACCTATATCAATATATTTGTATTCGCTAAATTGATCTTCAATTTTGGTCATTTGCCTTCTGTTACTAAAATATGATTGGAATAATTTTAAAACTATACCCCTAACTCCAATAGTATGTAGTTTGTCCAAAAGTAAATTATGATTGATAGTGTCAAAAGCTTTCCGTAGATCCAAGAAAATACCCAAACATTTGTTTCCGATATCTAGTTCATTGATAATTTTTCCAGTAACATTAATAAGAGCATCATCAGTAGAAATATTATTGCGGAAACCAAACTGATTTTTAGAGAGGATTTTATGTTTTTCTAAATAATTTATTAATCTATTCTTTAAACATTTTTCAAGCAATTTGGAAAATGTTGGAAGTAAAGATATAGGTCTATAGTTATTTAAATTATTTTTATCTCCAGATTTGTATATTGGAATTACTATGGCACATTTCAGAACATCTGGGAATATACCTTGCACAAAACATAAGTTAAAAGTATGAACCATGGGTTTTAATATATATTTGATAATAATTTTGAAAGTATTATTCTTAATTCCATCTATACCAGGAGCAACATTATTTTTTTAACTTTTAACCAAAATAATAATTTCATCTTCAGTTACAGGGAAAAGAAACATGGAGGAAGCTAAATGTTCATCTTGTGTCTCATTTTGTAGAGAAGAGTTAAAATTTGACTTATTAATGTTAGAAGTAACATTGTGTCCTATCTCTGAAAAATAATTATTAAATTCGTTTGCAATCTCTTTTCTGCAATTTAATATTTCGCCCTTATCAGCTTATTTCTAATTATATTATAGAACTAGCCGTACCCGTGCGCTCCGCTGCACCTGTTAGAAATAAACATAATTAAAATAGGCCGTTTGATCCAGGGAACATTCGTGTTTGATAGAAGGATAAATCGTTTAATATGTTACTTAATTTAAATTGTATTTAAATAATTAAAATGCGGTCATTTTGGTCCAGAGAGCAATCGTTTGGTGCAATGACAATTCCTTTAACATGTTTCTTTCTTATTACATGAAACCATAGTTTAATGAAGATTGACATATCATTTAGTTTTAATGTGTATACTTTATACTGCTTGCTATGTGTTTCAGATGTTACTGTAATAACATTGTAGAATTATGTCCATCTAGAGAAACTACACTTTCCAATGGTGAAATAATAATTAAACAATTAATTAGCTTCCGATATTACTTCATACAAACAGAAACATTCTCTTAGGCTATGTTTAATAGCTTCGATTGTTGTTGTCCAAGGCCCCTTATAGACGAAGTCATTTGTTTTTATTTCAATACAGCGCCTTAGATGAAGTTGTTATTGTAATTTTAAAACTCATTTATCTCATTAAATATCAGTCATATCAACATTTTATATAGAATAAAACTTATCGGAAATTATGTTTAAAGAAACGTTTGTAATGTAATATTTTTCACGAAAATCGAGATATTTCGATTTATTTAATTCAGGCCACCTTATAACCCCCATTTTAAATAAAGTATTTTGAATGCCATATAGCCTAAAATCTAAGTTACAACGAATTTAATTTATATTCCAATTTTCATATAAATCGGTTCAGCTATTATCGCGTGAAAAGGTAGCAAACTTCCAGACAGACAGACAAAAAAAAAACAAAAATTTCCAAAAAAGCGATTTTCGGTTTCAGGATGGTTAATTACACATGTTAACAGCAATTATTTTTGGAAAATCGAAAATTACCGGAAAAATTTTGGCTACAGATTTATTATTAGTATAGATGTTTAAATTAAATTATGTTATCAGCAGGTAATGAAAATATATTTGTTATAATAACAAAAGAAAGGTTCAGTACATGTAATTAACGTTGTTAAACCTGTATTTCGCTTTTCCCAATTGGCATTACTGAATAACATCCAATTTCTTCATTGCAGTAATCGTTATTCATCTATTACAACTTCACATTCTCTGAATAGGTTAAGTATTCATAAATATACAATTATTAACATTCTGTGAGTGAATTATAGGGATATGTTATTTACATTTTTATTTTATTCCTTCACGAACTAGTCCTAATTATTGAAAGAATAAAATTAAATAACTTGCAAAACCGAATTACTTACGTAAATGATAATAAATATTACAAAGCACAGGATTAATACATTATTATCACAGTCTAGTGTATACAGTCACGAAGCTCAATACGTAGTAAATATGCATCCATAGATAGTTGCTAACCACTAGGATTTCTAATACCGCCTCATTACAGACAATGCGAAATAGTACCGGCACAGTCTATTGTTCCTAGCACCCTCACAACTCAAGCTTCGTAATTGTATATACTAGACTATGTTATTATGATACCTTGTAGTAAGTTCAAAAACAAACATTTATCTATCACGGAATACTAAATATTATTTCCGACTACTCAGAGCGGAAATAAGAAACAACAATACTTAACCTCAAAAGTAAGATAAGCTGAAATGTTACATTAACAAAATAAAACAGGAAAGGTTTTTACAAACATTTATTTCGTACTTGAAGTTACACTTATTGAAAACGTAAATTTCAAAGTTAAATTTTGTTGGCATTTCTTGATTTTCTATAATTGACACTGATGTATTGTACGCAGATAAGACGCTTCCTTACAAAGCGTATCACAGTCTATTATATACAATCACGAAGCTTTAGGTGATGAGAGTACTAGGAACAATAGACTGTGCGGTACTATTTCGCATTGTCTGTGATGAGGCGATAGTAGCGTTCCTAGTGGTTAGCAACTACATATGGATGAATATTTCCTACGTAATGAGCTTCGTGACTGTATATACTAGACTATGTTATCAACTTAAAACCAAGATACAGACAAGTAAGTTTTCGCGCTGGGTCGTCTACCACAGATCATTTATGTTCTACCGATCTAATTTTTACCTTTCAAATTATAAGTTGATAATTGCTTTCCCGTGTTTTCTTATGGTTGCCTTTCTAGATAATCTAGATTATACAGAGGTTCTATTAGAAGTTTAAGGATACCTCTCCTAAAGGGATGTTTCACTCCTGTCTTTATGTGAAATTCCCTGATGTTTATAAAGGAAAGTTTTTTTTACTGCAAACCCAATCTATCTATCTTTCAAACTGTAGATTATATAATATATTTTGTGCTATGAAAACCTATTGAAAAATTACATTTTTAGGAGAAAAAATTAATTACTCCAGAATGAACGTACACTATCACCTTTACTTTTTAATAGAGCATCCCATTAGGAAAGTCCAGGATAACAGAGACGGTTTGGAATTTAACGGGTTACATCAGCTGCTTGTCTATGCGGATGTCGTCAATATGTTAGGAGAAAATCCACAAACGATTAGAGAAAACACGGGAATTTTACTTGAAGCAAGTAAAGAAATAGGTTTGGAAGAAAATCCCGAAAAGACAAAGTATATGATTATGTCTCGTGACCAGAATATTGTACGAAATGGAAATATAAAAATTGGAAATTTATCCTTTGAAGAGGTGGAAAAATTCAAATACCTGGGAGCAATAGTAACAAATATAAATGATACTCGGGAGGAAATTAAACACAGAATAAATATGTGAAATGCCTGTTATTATTCGGTTGAGAAACTTTCATCATCTAGTCTGCTGTCAAAAAATCTAAAAGTTAGAATTTATAAAACAGTTATATTACCGGTTGTTCTTTATGGTTGTGAAACTTGGACTCTCACTTTGAGAGAGAAACGTAGGTTAGGGATGTTTGAGAATAAGGTGCTTAGGAAAATATTTGGGGCTAAGGGGGATGAAGTTACAGGAGTATGGAGAAAGTTACACAACGCAGAACTTCACGCATTGTATTCTTTACCTGACATAATAGGAACATTAAATCCAGACGTTTGAGATGGACAGGACATGTAGCACGTATGGGCGAATCCAGAAATGCATATAGAGTGTTAGTTGGGAAGCCGGAGGGAAAAAGACTTTGGGGAGGCCGAGACGTAGATGGGAGGATAATATTAAAATGGATTTGAGGGAGATGGGATATGATGATAGAGACTAAATTGATCTTGCTCAGGGTAGGGACCAATGGCGGGCATATGTGAGGGCGGCAATGAACCTTCGGGTTCCTTAAAAGCCAGTAAGTAAGTAAGTAAGTAAGTAAGTAAGTAAGTAAGTAAGTAAGTAAGTAAGTAAGTAAGTAAGTAAGTAAGTAAGTAAGAATGAATGTACTTAGGTCAATTAATTTAGGGATAGAGTTAGAAATATCTGAAAGACTCCCTATGCAAATATTATTTTTCCTTTAAAAAAAAAAAGTGTGACACCTCGTTAACTCATTAAAATCCAGATTTTTTCTTTATTGCCTTTAGCAAAATTTTTAATTTTCTAAAATTCTCTTGAGTTTGAAATTCGCAGCAAATTGACCCGGACCGCCACTGGCACTTACACCATAACACTGGGAGTTGTTAATACTGGTCAATCAGCTTATTCCATCCATATGGAGTTTGCTACAGGTGTGGAAAGTTAGATTTCTTCCTTGAAAAAAAAATGGGTCCAAATTCAGGAGAGTGAACGTGAAGTGGCAGATTATTGGGATGTGAAAGAATGACTTGAGATAATATCTAACTCTATCCCAAAATTCATTTATCTAAATATATCCATTGTGGAGTAATTAACTTTTTTTCTACAAAAAAATGTAATTTTCAATAAGTTTTCATAATAGAAAAATTGTTATACAATTCACAGTTTCAAAGATTGTGAGATTGGGTTTGCGGTAAAAAAATCTTCATTTTTCATAGGTATTTGCTGCCTTTATAAACATCGGGAGATTTCAAATAAGTGTGACAGAAGTGAAACATCTCTTTCGAAAGAGTGTCCTTGAGGGGTTAGGTACAACTTACAGCTGTAAAATTTTGGAAATATTAAACATTTTTTTCCTACATTACTGTATCATGTACAATAATGAAAATTAGTATTTTTAAAACACTGTCCTTCTGCTATACCAATATATATATATATATATATATATATATATATATATATATATATATATATATATATATTTTTACGATAAAAAATTATTTGTATTTTTTCGAAATTCAGTATCGATTATTCTCGGATATGCAATCGAAAGAGAATTAGCGAAAAGTCACGGACGCTGGAAATCCAATACTGCCGCAGAAGGTTATGTTCTGTTACTATAATAATTAGCGTTAATTGCAAATAATATTCAAATAAATTCAATTTATCATCTCGTTTTCGATATCGAATTCAATAATCAAGGTTATATCAAGTTTAACGGGATTACATCAAGGTCAATGACATTATTGTTCCTCGGAAAAAATCAATACTTTCGCGTCTGCGCACATCTCACAATTCACGACCTAGAACAAGGTCACTTCCGATCTTGTCAGATACAAATAAAATGTATACATCTGAATACCGGTAATTTCAAGTTAGAAATATGGTCGAGCATAAAAAGTCGTATGAAACTCGCCTATAATGGTAATTAAGACGCTCGTATGAATGTTATGAAACTCGCTTGCGCTCGTTTCATAAATATCCATACTTGCATCTTAATTACTATCATTATAGGCTCGTTGCATAATGTACTATTTTCATATAGCAGAAGGATAGTGTTTTACACATACTAATTTTCATTATTCCACAAGATACAGTAAATATGCTGTCCTGGGTCCGTCTCAAAGAGCGAAGAACTATTCACTCTCTCACTTTACTCTTCAATATTCTTCAAACCTCTAACCCTAGCTACCTAGCTTTCGTTTTCAACATTTGTCCTCATATCACGAAATAGATACTCGATCACAACACCACATCACACTCTCCATTCCTAAACACAGAACATTCTTCTACTCTTCATCTTTCACCGTCTCTGCAGCTCATCTCGGACTTTGTCTAGTTTCAAAAATGAATTGAAATTGCACTTTTTGAATTAGATTCCTTTCAGTTATAAGCCCTTTTCTCTGCCATAGTTTTGTGTTCTCTTTATCAGCCGATGAATTTATCATCATAGCCTTTTTATCGTGAATTTTATTTAATTTTCGTATTTCTTTTCTTTTTTATTATTACTTTATTACATTCCATTTTGATATATTCTTCCTTACGTTTTTCCATATTAACCATTTGTACTAAATGAGTTGCTTTCATTATATTCCAATGTATTTTACTTTGTTTTTTTTTTTCTATTATGGCAGCGATGTCAGACAGGGACTAAACGGAGCGGAGCGCTCCACTAGACTGGTTGCGTGCTCCGGTGTTTCCACAGACATAAGCAAGTTCAAGCTCCGATCTAGCTCCACAACCGGTATTGGAGCTTACAACTCTGACACTACTGTATTATGGTATTATTTTCATGTTGTTTAGTGTTGATTTTATTATGCTATTATTATTGTTATTTTTTTTGTAATATGTTAGTATTCTGTTCTTTAACTTTTTTGTTAAATTTTAACTACTTGTATACTTTGTGACCTGGTAGAGTGTAAGAGAAGGCCCTATGGCCTTAACTCTGCCAGTATAAATAAAAAATTATTATTATTATTATTATTATTATTATTATTATTATTATTATTATTATTATTATTATTATTACAGTAATGGAGGAAATAAATGTTGAATATTTCCAAAAAATTTTACTGCTGTAAGCTGTACGTGTAACTTCTGTTAAAACCTGTAATGTGTATTGTATTGTATTTATTAACATTCCATGGTATTCATATATGCTTACAGCTAGATTATGGAACAAGTCAAAAAACTTAATACTATTATAAAATCTTAATTTATAGTCACAGTCTAGATGAAATATATACAGACGAGATTTACAATATAGTCTACTAGTACAACACAAAGTTTTAGTATCAATTTCATGAAGTGTTATTGAATGTCATGAATTCACCTACAGAATAGAAGGCGTGAGAAATTAGGCACTTCTTTAATTTGGCCCTAAATAATTTTACGTTTTAAGTTTCATTTTTATATCGATAGGGAGGCTATTAAAAATTTTTACTGCCATATAACGCACTCCTTTTGATAGCACGATAGACTTCCCGATGGAGTATGAAAGTCATTTTTGACGTGTATTTATGCTGTGAACTGTTGAATTAGTTAAAAAGTTTTCACGATTACATACGAAGAAGATTATTAATGAAAAGATATGCTGACAAGCCATGGGCATTATTTGTAGTTTTTTGAAAATAGACCTACATGATTCCCTAGATTTGTCACCTACTATTATTCTAATTACTCTTTTTGTAATAGAAATATATTGTTACTATCTGTGGAATTTCCCCAGAATATTATTCCAAAACTCATTACCGAGTGGAAGTATGCAAAGTATATTGTTTTTAAGGTATTGATATTTACTATCTTTTGCATAGATCTAATAGCAAAACAAGCTGAATTTAGTTTGGGGTAATTTCTTTAATATGATTTTTCCAATTTAACACATTATCGATTTTTAAGCCAAGAAATTTGGTTGTTGTTGTTTCTAATAGGATCTATTATTAATTATTGCGCTAGAAATTTT
This sequence comes from Periplaneta americana, assembly GCA_025594305.2. Lineage (NCBI taxonomy): Eukaryota > Metazoa > Arthropoda > Insecta > Blattodea > Blattidae > Periplaneta > Periplaneta americana. The sequence goes on from JAJSOF020000005.1 coordinate 20,283,053, forward strand.
CGACGTTGAATATGGACAGGATTTAAATTGAATTATGTTAGTTTTGTTACAATTTAATACTAATTTATTGACTGAGAACCAGTCACATATTTTGAAGAGAATTTCCTCTGTTGAAGATTGGAATGTGTTGGAGTTATTGGCTGTAATTATTATACTTGTGTCATCTGCAAATAATATGGGATGACCTACATCTTTTATTAGGGGGGCAAGATCATTTATAAACACTAGAAAAAGTAGGGGACCTAATATTGATCCTTGAGGAATTCCATTATTAATATATGTAGAAATTCTGGCAGCGATATGGACGTACCCAGAGCTATAGAGCTGAAGAGGAGTGAAAATAATGTTAAATATGTTGCGGAATTTACTTTTACAACTCATTTCTCTTAAATAAATTACACTTTTGGTATTTGCATTGAATACATTAAATATACGTGGAATGTAATTTCGTCTGGAATGTAATTTGTAATAACGCACGCACACATACACTGGCGGTAAACCGGCAGTTTTTATATTCTAAGAGAGTGTTTGCAGGACGTGTAAAGCATACCGCATAGTCTGGTAATACTCTTGAAGCCCCCACTTTTTCTTTTTCTTTTCTTTTTTTCAGGTCTTGGTTGACAAACTCCCCGACACTCCTCTACGAATAAGTAATAACTCTTCATCAAAGCCGCTGCATGTTGCTAAGCTGGGAAAGAGAAAGTTGAGAGAGTTTTAATTAGCAGTTTGCAGCAGTACATCCAAGTTTTTCCATAACTCTTCTACGTTGATGTGTTCATAGCTAATCCAAGCCTCTCGCCTGACTGATGTGCTCAAGTCGGGGGAAATCCCACATTCCGTTCCATCCAGTATGCGGACTTCTGTTTCTTTTATTCTTAACCCAAATAAGGCAACATTATGAAAGATCACAGAATTTACTCTAATGTATCCCATCTTGGTTAATGTGTTGTTTTGTTCATTGTTATTGCGAGGAATTTCGTAGAAATATTATACTTCCTCTCAATTCACATACACACTTCTTTATTTCTCTTCTTATTCCTTTCCGACACATTTCTTCACTTTCTCTTCCATCACTTTTCATAACCTCCCTCTTTTCATGTTCCTTCTCTTAGCATTATCTCTCTTCTTAGTCTAAATTCTGTTCCCTTTCTTTGCTTCCTAGATCACCGTCCTTCGCAAGTCTCTCGTGGCTCCGACTTAAAGAACGCAGAGCTTTACACTCATCTTTACTCTATCGAATTCTGCACACCTCAACACCAAATTACCTTTCGTCTCGTTTCTCTTATTTATACTTTAACCACGAGTAAATACCAGATCACTTATCTGTGGCAACGCTAAGTATACTTCTTCATAGAACAACTTGTTATTCATCATCTTTTACAGTATCCACCTCGCGTCAATGGAATTTCTTGTCACAAAGTATTAGGGGCTGCAAGACAATAAACACCTTTAAAAACAGCTTAAACGATAACCTTATTAGCATTTCACTCCAATCTTACTGATTTAAACTATCACTGACTACATTGTTACTTCATTCGTTAGACATCATCCTGATACTGCTGTATTTTCAAAATTGTCTCATAATAATCTCTTTCTATTATCTAATATTATTTGAAATATATTAACATTCTATGTATTTTAGCTTAATTCTGCTACACAGTTAATTTCAGTGTTTAATTAATAGTTCATAGTATTTTGTTGTTTAATTCGTATAGGTATAACTCTTGTATACATGTAACTCTCACTTAATCAAATTGTTGAATTTTTTGTAAGTTCATGCATATGTATATACACTTTTTGCTGGTTGAGTGGAAGAGAAGGCCTTACGGCCTTAACTCTGCCAGCTAAAATAAATCATTATTATTATTATTATTATTATTATTATTATTATTATTATTATATACCTCAGATAGGTCGGCATTATAGGCTTTGACGTTAACAACTTTTATCAGGTTTACTACGCTGCCATCTAGTTGTTACATAAGGAGTAACGTCATAATTCCCATTTGAATTGCATTAGCGACTCTACTGCCATCTCGTGTTCGTTTACGGCGGATGGGTGGCGATCCTAGCGGTTGTTTTCTTCAAAGTGTAAACGATTTTAACATAGCGATTACCTATCTGTTACATATATGATCTAGGCTTTGCTTTCTCTTCTTGACCCTTGATTTCATTTCTCTTCTGATAACTGTCCACAATAACACTTCCTGAATGATCTTCTCTTCTCGTTAGTTATTTTATCTCTTATCTCTCTCTTAAACTAATTTTTATTCCTTCTTCTCAACGTCTTTCCGTTCATAAATTCTTCCTCCTTTTCTCAATAATGTTCTTTTCATTTTATTCTTCCCATCTTGATCTCACGTATTTCTTCTTCTCCTTCTTCCTCTTCCTTATTACTCGTACATTGCTCTTTCTTCGTTTAGACCAGGGGCGCCCAAACGTTCTAACATGAGGGGCCAATAATTGCTCTAGGAATTGACCTCGGGCCACATTATAGTGCACTTAGTATTCAAGAAGCACACGTAAATTTTTTTGTTAATATTACGACAAAACAGGCTATAATTAAATTAATTAAATAAGTTTATAAAATTTGGATTACTTAATATTGAAAAATACTTAAATAAAAGGAGAAAATCAACAAACGATTAGAGAAAACACGGAAATGTTACTTGAAGCAAGTAAAGAGATAGGTTTGGAAGTAAATCCCGAAACGACCAAGTATATGATTATGTCTCGTAACCAGAATATTGTACGAAATGGAAATATAAACATTGGAAATTTATCTTTTGAAGAGGTGAAAAAATTCAAGTACCTGGGAGCAACAGTAACAAATATAAATTATACTCGAGAGGAAATTAAACATAGAATAAATATGGGAAATGCCTGTTATTATTCGGTTGAGAAGAGTATAGTAAACACAGAAAATATTTTAAAGCAACAATGATGAAGATAGATATTTTTGTTTTGGAAATTTACCGTTATTGAACAGAAACCAAGATGGAGATTTCGTTGCAACTAATTAGAAATTCCTCTTTCAGGTATGTAACTTCGCACAAAATAATGTACTATACACGAGCGGTATGTTTTCTGTCAATTCTCGGAAATTAAAAAAGCTCAACTGCGTTTCGCTTTTTCAAACTTTTCCTCGAACATGAAAACTTCAACATACCGCTCTTGTAACGCATATTACTATTCCCGCACTAGTGTTTTAATTGCTCACTTTACGGACTGGAAACAGTAGGCAAATAAAATAAAACTTTACACACTATCGCGGGAAAAAATATTTATTTTAATAGTAATTAATGTAGCTAATGTATACTCTTTTTACCTATGCCACGAGTGAATGATTAGCTGCGAAAATTTTCACGAGTGTTTATAATGAATATTATACACGTGTTACATACTACGTGTTATGCTATCCTAGCATTAAAATATGAAAAAAAACTTATAAATTTACAAAATGTAATGTTATGACGTGCCTAGTAGAGACATGAGTAGGTACTGGATTTAACATAATATATTTCATGGTTGCTAAGTAACCGTTCCAATGCAATGTTATTTTGTTGTAGTTTTGAAGGTTTTTCTTACAGGTACGCTGTATAAAATTCTGTTGTGAATGCGGTGATGACGTCATGAAATACTAGTTGCTATACTCTTTTCGATGTAAGAAAAATCCTAATGTAAACACAAGCACGTGGCTGTCATACCCGTGATTGGCTCACAGTCGAAACACTCACATGACGCAGGAAAATATAGTTCGTATTTGGAAACTATCATCTTGTATTATTTGAAAATAAAAAATTGAATTCTGGTTGTTAAATACAATGAAACATATAACTTCACTCATATGTAAAACGATATGTATAAGAAAAGCTCCTTTTATATTTTGTTATGTACTATGAACGCGGATGAATACCAACAGTAATACCGAAGTAGTCTGTTCTTGTAACAAGCTGGCGTCACTTGAGCTCATAGTTGTTCACGTTAGCATGTTGTGGTACTGAAGTATGGCTTCTGCATCCTCGGTGTGTGTGGTTATTAAACATAAGAGTAGAAACCCTCTCAAAAACAGAAAAAAACAAATAGTCTTAAATGTATATAATAACTTAAGTGAGGTTTAATTACAGTAATTATAAAGTAAATGTTTTCTAAGCAAATGAATGCATAGTAGTGAGGTTAGGTCTACTTGACGAGTAACGGGAAATGTTTAACATGAAACAGAATGTACAACAGTAGGCGGGAACACGTACTGAGAATCTATGGCGCCAAACAGCGGCCAATGAAGCCTCACTTCAGTCACGTGCTATTGTTTATATTAGGATTTTTCTTACAGCGAAAAGATTATAGGTAACCATTTCTGGCATCAGTGCCAGAATTATGCCAACTGTGCAGGATTTATAGCATTACAACAAGCATGTTTTAATGCTAGGATTGCATAAATATATTTTACAAACTGGTTTTGAGAAAATACTTCTATATTACCAAATCATCCAACAACGTTTTAAAAGTGATTATTTTCTTTTAAATAACCATGTATAACATTGCATAAACTACCAGTTAATTAAGAGAATTACCAGTAGTTCTGTTGTGTTCATATCTGAAAAGAACTATACAAATGCATCATATTTATTCCAACGTTCCACATAGGAAGATACATCTCTGCATAAATATTTTACACGTAAGAAAGGCGTTCGTATGTGTGTCACTTTACTTTTTGATAAATGAAGGAATCTCTGAGGAGAATAGAGTAAGACAGTTCAATGCGTGGAGGAGAGATATGGTCAAGAAGAAAACCCCCTAAAACTAATTTAAATGCGCAGCATCGTAATTCATAAATATTCCGGAGACTGTCTCCACTCGCTCTATGCCATTTTCTTTTCTTCACTTCTGCTTACTGCCAACACCTCCTCCCTCCCATACTTTCTCTGCACCTTGTCACTAAACCATTTTCAAAGTTCCTCATCTGAAAACTTTTCTGCGAGAACTTTAGGAAGAAAAATGGAAGCAAACTTCAGAAACTCTACAGTGTGAATGTTTTTAGAGAATTTTAATCCTAAACGAACGTGTTTAACAATTCAGATAAGATAATTTATTGTATATTTCAGTATTTAGTTCTAGTTAGGAGCATTTTCTATCTTCGTATCATTCTGTCACATTGTTTAATGATCTACATTATCCATGAAATTAAGTCATTAAGAAGAAGATGATATAGTTTTAGTTTCAACATTCGGAGGCATTGCAACTAAGGAAAACCCGTAAATAACTCGTCTAGTAGCTTCCCACCAAAAGAGACCGATGGATAAACAGCCATTCCGAGCAAATTGGAAAGTGGAATGAAATAGTACATTATGCAACGAGCCTATAATGATAGTAATTAAGAAGCGAGTATGGATGTTTATGAAACGAGCGCAAGCGAGTTTCATAATTTTCATACGAGCTTCTTAATTACCATTATAGGCGAGTTTCATACGACTTTTATGCTCGACCATATTTCTAACTTGAAATTATTCACATGTAACTTATACATTTTATTTGTATCTGACAAGATCGGAAGTTACCTTGTTCTAGGTCGTGAATTGTGAGATGTGCGCAGGCGCGAAAGTATTAATTTTTCCGAGGAACAATAATGTCATTGACCTTGATGTAATCCCGGTAAACTTGATATTACCTTGATTATTGAATTCGACATTGAAAAACGAGATGACAAATTGAATTTATTTGAATATTATTTACAATTAACTCTAATTATTATAGTAACAGAACATAACCTTCTGCGACAGTATTGCATTTCCAGCCTCCGTGACTTTTCGCTAATACTCTTTCGATTGCATATCCAAGAATAATCGATACTTAAGGTTTTATAACGGTACAAAGCTGACTTGTCATTGGCTGAATACCTGTAAGCTGAGTTGTCATAGGCTGAACACCTGTACTTTAATGAGGTGTACTTTAATGACATGCATTAAAGGACTGCTACCAGGTGTATAATTACTACATTTCGGCATGGTCCAGCATAAAAATATTAAAAAAAAATGTTTGTTATTATTATAAGACATAGATAAGACTCTAAATTTAAATATTCTAATGTTTTATAGAATTATTAATTTATCCTACAGAATAATATCTCCGGCACCGGGGATCGAACTCGGGTTCTCTCAAATATTAATTGTCAATATTACAGATATTATTCTGGAGGACAAATTAATAATTCTATAATATTCTCATAGCTGCAGTGCATATATCTGTACAGATTACTGTGCACTTAACTGCGGAATCCCGGCCAAACAAATCATTCAACTGAGTGCGCTCCTAGTATAATGGCAGTTGACATTGGACATATACGTCAACATATATGCCTAACTTTGAGTGAGGCCACAAAGGGAAATATCGAAGGAGGAGGGTTCGGTCCGGTGCTCTGGATTGAATTCGGCGTAGCTCAGTGGTCAGAGCGCTTGGTACGTATAACCAAGGACCCGGGTTCGATCCCCGGCGCCGGAGCGAATTTTTCTCCTCAAATATTAATTCTAATTTTATTTTCAAAAGTAAAATATTTTACAAACTTTATGGGCATTAAATCTAAGTGGTCTTGGCTGGCTAATAGGTATTTTTTTGTTTCCCTAAAGTTAGCAGCACTTACTCATAGAGAGATCAGATGTTAATGTATGTTTTTCAAGGAGCTATTGTTGAAGAAATACTTTGAAAGTTTGCACTGTTAATTCCAGCCCTCCAGGTTGAAGAAATTTTTTACTCTGCAGGCTACTGTATAATTTCTGTCACTTCTTTTCAGTAGTTTGGCTTAATAACAATTAATCTCACAGTTCAAGTGAATATTAATTTGACTTAGAAATGTCACAGTTGTTTCGAAACTGGAAAAATAAAGGACATTACTCATCTGTAACATCCGTGACAAGGAAGAAACAGCTATAAATATTTACCGATTATGTTTCTGTGACCAATTATTGCATGCCATGAGGTTTGCATAGCTTTTACATTGACACTATAAGAATGAATCGCTTTTTTGCTTGGGGCAGAGATCTGTTAAAAAGGTGTGGAGTGCACAAATCTTGTAACACCCGTGACGGAACCTTTTCTTTATTTCCTGCAATATTAATAAATTTTATTCAAACAGTTTTTTCTATCTTCTAAGTTGATTCTAATAATAAAAGTTGATAAAAAGCATTTCATTTTCAATATATAAGTGTGTGAAAGTAGTAAAAATGTAACATCCGTGACAATTGAAATGGCTGCAAAGCACCTAGAAATTTGGATTTTAGGTTTTCTCTTCGATCATCGTCCCATCGTTAACACCGAACATATCTTTATCTTGAAGTTATCTCTACAGATCAAAAAGACATTAAATGAACTACTGATAATAATAATAATAATAATAATAATAATAATAATAATAATAATAATAATAATAATAATAATACTTACTTACTGGCTTTTAAGGAACCCGGAGGTTCATTGCCGCCCTCACATAAGCCCGCCATTGGTCCCTATCCTGAGCAAGATTAATCCAGTCTCTACCATCATATCCCACCTCCCTCAAATCCATTTTAATATTATCTTCCCATTTACGTCTCGGCCTCCCCAAAGGTCTTTTTCCCTTCGTTCTCCCAACTAAGGCTCTATATGCATTTCTGGATTCGCCCATACGTGCTACATGCCCTGCCCATCTCAAATGTCAGGATTTAATGTTCCTAATTATGTCAGGTGAAGAATACAATGCGTGCAGTTCTGCGTTGTGTAACTTTCTCCATTCTCCTATAACTTATCCCTCTTAGCCCCAAATATTTTCCTAAGAACCTTATTCTCAAACACCCTTAATCTCTGTTCCTCTCTCAAAGTGAGAGTCCAAGTTTCACAGCCATGCAGAACAATCAGTAATATAACTGTTTTATAAATTCTAACTTTCAGATTTTTTGACACAAGACTAGATGACAAGAGCTTATCAACCGAATAATAACAGGCATTTCCCATATTTATTCTGCGTTTAATTTCCTCCCGAGTGTCATTTATATCTGTTACTGTTGCTCCAAGAGATTTGAATTTTTCCACCTCTTCGAAAGATAAATCTCCAATTTTTATAGTTCCATTTCGTAGAATATTCTAGTCACGAGACATAATCATATACTTATTCTTTTCGGGATTTACTTCCAACCCTATCGTTTTATTTGCTTCAACTAGAATTTCCGCGTTTTCCCTAATCGTTTGTGGATTTACTCCTAGCATATTCACGTCATCCGCATAGACAAGAAGCTGATGTAACCAATTAAACTCCAAACCCTGTCTATTAGTGAAACTTACAGCAGAGTCCGTATAGGCCAGTTTCTATCTGATGCTTTTCCAATTCACTGCGGGCTAAAGCAGGGAGATGCACTATCACTTTTACTTTTTAACTTCGCTCTAGAATATGCCATTAGGAATAATAATAATAATAGTGATAATAATAATAATAATAATAATAATAATAATAATAATAATAATAATAATAATAATAATAATAATAATAATAATAGATGACCAAATGCAACATATTAGCATATTGGTTCTTCTGATGTTCGAAAAATACAATAACATGATTTACAAAAGTCAAGAACTAGATAAAACGTGATCTCGACCCAGGTCTCAATCTATGCCGCATTCTACTTTATCCAATACGGTGTCGACAGATTATCACTCGTATATGGGTATCATTCTAGAATATGCCATTAGAAAAGTCCAGGAAAACAGAGAGAGTTTGGAATTGAACGGGTAACATCAGCTTCTTATTTATGCGACATCACAGAAACGTAATCATGTCATTCAGGTACTAACATCTGATTGTAGATGAAAGAAACTCACTGTCCGATATTACCCGATGTCCGATACTACCCACCTCTCCCCTATATTGAAAGTTTGTTGCATTTTTAGAAGTCAGTACAAAGCGCGACAATACGACTGTAGCTTAAACCCTGATTTACAGGTCTTAAATTTAGATATTCTTAACATTTTCACTCACTCAACGTGGAATATTTTATTCACCTCGTATGTATGTATGTATGTATGTATGTATGTATGTATGTATGTATGTATGTATGTATGTATGTATGTATGTATGTATGTATGTATGTATGTATGTATGTATGTATGTATGTATGTATGTATGTATGTATGTATGTATGTATGTATGTATGTATGTATGTATGTGTGTATGTATGTATGTATGTATGTATGTATGTATGTATGTATTTATGTATGTAGCCTATGTATTTATTAACACTACAATTGGGTATATACCCGATGGCAGTGATATATAATATACAATAATTACAATTACAATAATACAATACGTACAGCAATAATAATAAAAATGAAATAAAATAAAATAAACGTAAATTTATTTCTAGCTATAAATAAGTAGATGCAATAAACCTAGGACTATAAATGAAAACTATTCTATAATAAAGCCTACAACAAGCAAAAGTAAATCTAACTTATAATTACTTCTATTTTACCCAACTATTACCAATTTAAGTAATTACATGTCACCCTAATTGATTACATGCCAACTTAATTACATATCTTAATTAATTACTATCACCTTAATTTATTTACATATCAACTAAATTACATATCATCTTAATTAGTTACATACCAACTTAATTAATTACTTAATATCTTACCGGATTAATAATATTCTCATCTATATTAATAATAAATCTGTAGCCGAAATTTTTCTGGTAATTTTCGATTTTCCAAAAATAATTGGTCCTAACATATGTAATTAACCACCCTGACACCGAAAATCGCTTTTCTGAAATTTTTGTTTGTATGTCTGTCTGTCTGTCTGGATGTTTGTTACCTTTTCACGCGATAATGGATCAACCGATTTATGTGAAAATTGGAATATAAATTAAGTTCGTTGTAACTTAGAATTTAGGCTATATGGCATTCAAAATACATTATTTAAAAGGGGGTTATAAGGGGCCTTAATTAAATACATCGAAATATCTTCCTTATTATTAATTTTCATGAAAAATATTACATAACAAAAGTTTCTTTAAAAATAATTTCCGATACGTTTTATTCCATGCAAAATTTTGATAGGACTGATATTTAATGAGATAAATGAGTTTCAAAATTACAATAACAACGTCATCTAAGGCGGTGTAATGAAATAAAAACCAATGACTTCGTCTATAAGGGACCTTGGACAACAACAATCGAAAGCTATGAAACATAGCCTACACAGAATGTTTCTGTGTTTGTATGAAGTAATATCGGTAGCTAAATTAACCGATTTGTATAATTAATTATTAATTCACCATTGGAAAGTGTAGTTTCTCTAGATGGACATAATGCTATAATGTTGTTACAGTAACTTCTGATTGAATCGAAGACAGGTAAAATTAAAATAGCTTCTTATGCACAGAAAACTTGATACGCATTCGTTTCCTGTATTTCCTAAAATAATTTTTATGACCAAATGAGTGGTCTCTGGATAAAAATGATCGGATTTTAATTTTTAATACAATTTAAATTAAGTAACATAATAAACGATTTATCCTTCTATCAAACACGAATGTTCCCTGGATCAAATGTCCTATTATAATTATGTAATTACTTTATATTTATTTCTAACGAGTGCAGCGGAGCGCACGGGTACGGCTAGTACAAAATATAGACAGAAGAAGCGGGACTAAATTTACCAAGACATGTATCCTTTTCGCTCTTAAGCCAACCATCACTCCCCTCCGTATTTCAACCCGCGTACCTCTAATCTAATAGCAAGCGTTATGGCCATTCGACCACCGAGAACGACTATATTTGCAGTGTAGATAAAAATAGCAGTCAATCAACAGCAGTTTGCCTGTCCGCCATTACTGGGATATAACCGTCAACTGCCTGAAGAGTGTTAATCCCTTTTCGAAATGGAAATTAAAGAGGTTTGAAAAACCCTTCAATGGCAGCTCTACCCACAATGCACAGCATTTGCAAGAGAGATGAGAGACCTCTTTCGAAAGAGGCTTTAACTACTTAACGTACGAGACTTAGACTTACAAGGAAAACTCCAGAGAGAAGGTCTCAAAGGAATTTTCTGCTGTGGTTCAATAGTGGGTCTGTGGCTCCAATAATGCAGTCCTGATTTATCTTCTCTTCATAGGAACTCGGTGTAGCGTCGAGCTACCTTCACTTACGAGTTTCTATACTTCTGAATGTCTATTATACGAACCTTGTTACTGTTGAAAGAACCAAATCCTTAACGAAGGATAACGATAAAGATTTATCTTGATGACAATGACAAACACCACAAGACGATTACGAAACGATGGGTGACGTCATAACAAAGAGACTTTGATGGCGTCGTAGTTATTCGTGACTATGATTAAGTAGATCAGGGATTATCGTAGTAGGCCTATGAAATTTAAGAACATAAGCCTAACTACGAAAAGAATTGAGTCAAAATCTAGCTTTCTCGCTCACTTCTATGGAGCATCTATTTTCCTTTCATATGCAATGGATAACATTTGGTATTCCCAAGAAACTACTGTAGTTCGATCAATTAAAATGTCTCAGTAAACGTACAGCTGAGTCCGTATAGGCAAGTTTCTGTCGGATGCTTTTTCAATTCACTGCGGGCTAAAGCAAGGAGATGCACTATCGCCTTTACTTTTTAACTTCGCTCTAGAACAGCCCTGCACAAACAGCGCTCAACGAGCGCGCGCGCTCCTTCGGAGCGGCAGAGCGGTGTTTACCGCTCGCCGAAACGGAGAGGAAGATCAAAGACGTTTTATAGTTTAGGAAGATACGTCAGAATGACATAGACATGCTATAGGTAGAGGAGAGGGAAACGACCACTCAGTTATCTAGTGGAGTGCAGTGTGTAGGCCTATTCTCAGTAACTGTTCCACGTTGCTTACCTACTGCTACAGTACAGTATGGAGGAATCTAAAAGACGGAACATAACATTTAACATTTAACGATATACAGCTCGAACTTACTGATCTTCAATGTGACCTAAGGGCTAAAGATCGTTTGAATAATAATACTAGCCTCGTTGAGTTTTACAAGACTAAACATTAGCAATAATATCACGACTACACAGGCAGGCTGTGAAAAGGATTGCTATGTTTGGCTCAACATTTATATTTGTGAGCAACTGTTTTCTATAATCAACTTTAATAAAGGCAGACATCGAACATCAGTAACTGATGTTTCATTACGATCAGTAGGCTACTGTTCCTTTCAGCTGCCAACAGCATAAAACCCCGTTTTGATTTACTGATAAATAAAAATATAACAAAATGATATTGTACATTTAAGTAGCTATAGAATTTCTATTCTGTAAAATAAATATTTTTTATTAATTAATAATAGTCCAAGATAGGTTTGCAAAACTGAACTGGAATTCATTTCATAAGCATTCGTAATAGTACTTCCTTTTGTGTATATTTTGTACGAGATCACCCCTTCTTCCAGTCCACCCTATACAGAGCGCAGCTAATATTTGCATTCCGCTCATGAGCTGTGAGCCGGCTAGAGAGCGCAAACCTTGTGCAGGCCTGCTCTAGAATATCCCATTAGGAAAGTCCAGGATAACAGAGAGGGTTTATAATTGGAAATTTATCCTTTGAAAAGATGTAAAAGTTCAAATATCTTGGAGTAACAGTAACAAATATAAATGAGAGGAAAGTAAACGCAGAATAAATATGGGAAATGCCTGTTATTATTCGTTTGAGAAGCTTTTGTCATCTAGTCTGCTCTCATAAAACCTGAAAGTTAGAATTTATAAGACAGTTTATTACCGGTTGTTCAACATGGTTGTGAAACTAGGACTTTCACTTTGAGAGAGGAACAGAGGCTAAGGGTGTTCGAGAATAAGATGCTTAGGAAATTATTTGGGGCTAAGAGGGATGAAGTTACAGGAGAATGGAGAAAGTTACACAACACAGAACTGCGCGCATTTTATTCTTCACCTAACATAATTAGGAATATTAAATCCAGAAGTTTGAAATGGGCTGGGAATGTAGCACGTATGGGCGAAATGCATATAGAGTGTTAGTTGGGAGGCCGGAGGCAAAAAAACCTTTGGGAAGGCCGAGATGTAGATGGGAGGGTAATATAAAAATGGATTTGAGGAAGGCAAGATATGATGATAGAGACTGGATTAATCTTGCTAAGGATAGGGACCGATGGCGGGCTTATGTGACGGCGGCAATGAACGTCTGTGTTCCTAAAAGCCATAAATAACTAACTACACAATGATTAACATTATTGCAATTATTATACAGTTTCAATTTTGACATTTCAATACCGAAAATTCACGTGTATTTCCTATAAGCCTGTTATAAACTGTTATCTAATCCTGACATTTTTATTTGACCCATTATGGGAACAGGATTTTTCTCGGTTGTTTTGGCCTGGCTTGCCGATGAAACAAAGGCGTCATTTCCCCTGGTCATTTTACTATAGTTTAATAGTTTAAATTACATGTCTAAAACAATATGTATAGACAAGGTCAGTTAAAATGGAACAATTACAAAGAGACTGTACAATAAAAATATTCGTCAAGATTATAAAACGGATTTAAAATGTACCAACTAGAGGTGTAAAATTTAAGAGCAGCTCTGCTTAAATTAAAAATATGTTATTGAAATTTATTTGCAACCTTCAATGACATTTGACAAAATGTTTTTTGCGATTTAGCAAGTCTACATTTTATGCTATTAAAATCATTTCCTTGTCTTGTGTCATAGGAATGAATATCACTTCTTAATGTTAAAGTTTGAAGATTATCTTTAACATACAAAATTAATTCTAGAAAATATAAATATATTACAGTCATGATTTTGTTTTTCACAAATCAGCCGTTCAGAGCAGAAGTGGTGTAAGTCAAAAATGGGTAATGAGGGTTAAAATAAACATTCTATAAAATACAGCCCAAAGTAGCAATTAATATTTAATTGATTTCAACTATTAGGAGTCAGTGGATAGCATGAAGGACATATTAATTGCTACCTCGCGCTGTATTTTACAGAATTTTTACTTTAAACCTCATTACCCAATTTTGACTTACACCACTTTTGCTGTGAATGGCTCAAATAATGGTTGCATTTGATATAGTTCTTATGGCCATTTTTTGAAGCAATAGGACCATATTTATAAAAGCACTGTTGCCCCATAGCATTATTCCAGATGTAAGAGTACTTTCAAAGTAAGCAAAATAAGCGTCACGAATATAGTTTTCAGGTACAACAGCTTTTGTTCTCTTAAGAAGAAACAAAGTTCTTGAAAGTTTAGTAGATATGATCAATGTGACTTCCCTATGTCAATTTGTAATCAACAATAATTCCTAACATATTAAACTGACTTTGTTCAAGATCGGTTTTCTTTAGAGTGAAAATCACACGTTCAGTTTTAGCTGGATTCAACAAAAATCCATATTCATTAAATCAAACTTCAGCATCTCTTAAATTATGTTGAGCAAAGCTTTTCATAGAATTAATATCACTACAGTTAATTAAAAAAGTAGTATCATCCGCGTACGGTACTGCATCAGCATTTATATTATAGGCTAGGTCATTAGTAGCTAGTGAAAATAATATCGGACCCAATACGGAGTCCTGAGGAATTCCATAATAATAATAATAATAATAATAATAATAATAATAATAATAATAATAATAATAATAATAACAATAATAATAATGTTTATTCCCAGAAAAATACAATACAATAAAATTGTACATTTACAAAATTCTAGCACTCCCCTGAAAGAAAGTGTTCTCGTACTCAGGGGAGGATTCGATACATAATAAATTTATGCACAAATTACAATAAAATAACATCTATAAATTAATAATTCCTAATAACAAATTATTTACATGCATTTTTAAATTCAAACTTTGAAGGTAATTAGAAGTGTGTATTTATTTATTAATTTGTTATAAATTCTAGGGTCGATATTAGTACTATGGTTGAAAGCAGCACTCCTTAAGCACCTGGGTTGAAACAAACGTTTGTGAGTATATGATCTGAAGTATGTGTGATTTTTATGTATAACATTTATTTTAATATTATGTACTTTTAAGACTTTAAATTTTAAAAACAATTTTAAGGTAGGATAATCAGTAGCTTTTCTTTTGACATATTTTAATTATTCTTCTCTGTAATAAATCTAGTTGATGAAGGTAATTTTATAAGTACTAGACCATCCTAATATTTCATGATGGGTTATAGACTGAAATAAGTCAAGCTAAAGTCTACGTAATTTGTTACAAACGTAGTTGATTTGTTTGTCCCATTTGAGATGTTTATCAATAATGATTCCTAAATACGTATTTAACCTCTGAAGATCAATTTATAATTGGAGAATTACAGCAAATTTCGGAACAATCAAAATTGTGTAGAAGAGAATATTTAGAAGAGAATTAGGCAAATTATAAGATTTACTAGTTAATGAAAAAGGAATATCTCTGTATGTTAAAATATGTGAAGCTTAAATGTGAACATTTGAGAAACTGGACCAGTTTGTAACAAGAAATATTGTTCTAAGAGAGTTCTCACTCAAGAAATGCTCAACGAAATATACGCAAGACTGAAGATAAGCCCAAAAAATAAAGCTCTTGTTTCGCTCAGGAATACACCATTTTGCGAATTCCAGTTCTAAGGCGGCTTATGAGCTTAAAATTTCATTTCTATAAGATCTAAGATACATTTTACAAGCTGCAGCCTCTCGATTGAGAGAAAAACATTTTCTGTAGATGGATGCTTCAGTCGGTCCATTAGGGCGCGTGTTATCCATCATAGTTATTAATTCATGTTGAAGTCTGGTTTCATTTGGTAGAACTCTTTCTCAGAATCCAATTCATTACGTTCCAATGCATGAAAAAACGAAGCGCGTGTTATGCTGTCGGTACTAGCGGTAAGTATTAAATTACATAATTCTGATTGTTGTCTTATACAGTGTAAATGTCCGATTATTAAAGAGTCCTCTGAAATTAAGTATTTAGGCATAATTTTCGATAATCATTTAAAATGGAACCAACACATTAATTACCTTTGTAATAGATTACGTAAAATAGTATATTATTTTTTTATTGAGAAAGTAGTTGTCAATAAGTTTATTACGCACAATATATTTAACTTTACTTCAATCGGTAATTATGTATGGAATTATAGAATGGGGTAACTCATTTAAAACCAATTTTAATCAACTTTATTTATTACAGAAGAAAATAATTAAAATATGTCTTCATAAACCTCTTGATTCTCCATCTCAAAATTTGTTTTTAGACTTTAATGTACTTAACATAAGACAAATTTATTATATTGTATTAATATAATTCATACATAAAAATCGAAATATTTTTGATTTGTATCTTCATAGTTATGAAACAAAAGGTATGAATTCTTTAAGATCGTCTGAACCAAAATGCAACACTATTACAGTATTTAATCATAGTAGTAATTTAGGCCCAAGAATATATAACAAATTTATATTTAAATATCCTAATCTTGTCAATTCTAATAGTTCAAGAATTAAACTTAAAAAGTTATGTATGGATTTTATAAAAATTGAAAAATTGTAAATTTAAATTTATATACTATAATTTCATAGTAGACATAAGACAAATTGTATTGTATAATTATTAATTTCAATTCAGGAATCCGCCCCTGAGCACGAGTTCTACTCTTTCAGGGGCGAGCTAAAGTTTTTTTGTATATACCGGTATTATATTATATGTTACAATTATTAGCAAAATAATAAATGAACAAACAAATAAACAAACAAACAAACAAACAAATAAATAAATAAATAAAACACCGTGAATGGCGAAAGTTATATAATGGCATTTCAGTCCAACGTTGTGGAGTAACGGTTAGCGCGTCTGGTCATGAAACGAGCGGGTCCGGGTTCAAATCCTGTTTGAGACAAGTTACCTGGTTAGGTTTTTTCCGGGGTTTTCCGTTAACCAATTGAAGCAAAATTGCTCAGTATCTTTCGGTGTTGGACCTCTGACACATTTCGCCATCATTAATTCACATATCACCATCACCATCATCATCATCATCATCATCATCAGCAGCAGCAGCAGCAGCAGCAGCAGCAGCAGTAGGCTTCGAGACTTCGGACCCGATAGAGCAGTTCAGTGGGAAATCCGCATAACGGCGTACTGAGTATAGTGGTAAAGCGTACAGTGGGTGATGGTACTGTAGAATGAATGCCAACAAATACGCTAATGAAAACGCTCTGGATTTGAAGGTTCTGACGTATAATTTGGTTTTCATACAAACCTATTTTCAAACTGTGTCTGAAACTATTACACGGTTAGAAAAGTCAGAGTAAGAGACGCCGGAAGCCCTCAAATTAATTGAGGAAATGACACAGAGAATTAATGAGACATCAAGTACACCGGTTACTGAACGTGTAAAACAAAATTGGAAATCAATTTTATGTAAAAATAACGGATATGGAGCAGTGTGTAATATAAACAGCAAATTAGGGTGAACATAGATTCATCCGAGAATGAAGGACTGTCTCTTAGAGACTGCAATGATGTTAGGTTTTTTCGTTTTGCTCCTATCACGTCATGCGACGTAGAGCGCAGCTTTCTGCAGTACAAACTTTGGCAGATAACCTAAAAAGATTTACGTTTGAAACACTGAGAATGTATCTTGTAGTACATTGCAATTCGGTACTGTAACTGCACTTCCTAAAGACGACCAATAGGATAAATGAAGCAATTAAAATTGTTACATGTTTACTTCCATCATTAACACTGTGTATAATTAATCATAATAATAATAATAATAATAATAATAATAATAATAATAATAATAATAATAATAATGTTCATTGCCAGAAAAATACAATACAAAGAAATTGTAAATTTACAACATTCTAGCACGCCCCTAAAAGATAGTGTTCTCGT
The DNA here is from genome assembly GCA_025594305.2 of Periplaneta americana. Taxonomy (NCBI): domain Eukaryota; kingdom Metazoa; phylum Arthropoda; class Insecta; order Blattodea; family Blattidae; genus Periplaneta; species Periplaneta americana. The sequence continues at coordinate 20,300,974 of JAJSOF020000005.1, forward strand.
GCTCAGAGTAGGATTCAATCTATACTAATAATAAATCTGTAGCCGAAATTTTTCTGGTAATTTTCGATTTTCCAAAAATAATTGGTCCTAACATATATAATTAACCATCCTGAAACCGAAAATCGTTTTTTTGACATTTTTGTTTGTGTGTCTGTCTGTCTGTCTGTCTGTCTGTCTGTCTCTCTGTATGTTTGTTACCTTTTCACGCGATAATGGCTGAACCGATTTCGATGAAAATTGGAATATAAATTAAGTTCGTTTTATCTTAGATTTTAGGCTATATGGGATTCATAATGTATTATTTAAAAGGGGGGGTTATAAGGGGGTCTGAATTAAATAAATCGAAATATATCGCTTATTATTGATTTTTGTGAAAAATGTTACATAACAAAAGTTTCTTTAAAAATCATTTCCGATACGTTTTATTCTTAGACAACTTTTGATAGGACTGATATTTAATGAGATAAATGAGTTTCAAAATTAAAATAACTGCCATCTAAGGCGGTGTAATGAAATAAACAAATGAATTCGTCTATAGGGGGCCTTGGTCAACAACAATCGAAAGCTATGAATCATAGCCTACAGAGAATGTTTCTGTGTTTGTATGAAGTAATATCGGAAGCTAAATTAACCGATTTGTGTAATTAATTATTATTTCACCATTGAAAAGTGTAGTTTCTCTATATGGACATAATCCTATAATGTTATTACAGTAACTTCGGAGTGAATTGAGGACAGGTAAGATTAAAATAGCTTCTTATGCACAAACAACTTGATAGGCTATTCTGTGTATTCGTTTCCTGTATTTCTTAAAATAATGTTTATCTCAGAGAATTAACGAACCACAAGAGTGTATTGATTTAGTATGCAGTAATAATATGTTAGCTTAGCATTCCATTATTTTATAATCCAAATTTTAACTATGCTCAATTGAATCGTGTTAAAATACATACAATATATATGCATCCTTCTATCAAACACGAATTTTCCCTGGATCAAATGTCCTATTTTAATTATGTAATTACTTTATGTTTATTTCTAACGGGTGCAGCGGAGCGCACGGATACGGCTAATACATAATAAATGTAGACGCATAAATTACAACATAATAACATCTAAAATTAATCATAACTCATAACAAATTGATTATATACATCTTAAAATTTCAAACTGTTGGAGATAAATACATTTGCATATTTCTTTATAAATTTGTTATAAATTCTAGGGCAGAAATAGTAGACTACAGTACTTTGGTTGAAAACAGTGCTCGTTAAACACTTGGGTTCCAACAAACGTATTGTATTCATGGTTTTGGTTTTGTTTGTGACTATATGATCTGAAATATGTGTGATTTTATATATCAAATTTAATAAGGCATTGATATAAATTTGATGTATTTTCAAGACTTCAAATTCTAAAGACAATTTTTCGGTAGGATAATCAATAGTTTATAATTGATCTCAGTTTTGTTTATTTATAATAATTTACAATTTTTAAGCTTGATATGTAAAATAAACATTCATAATCAAGATTAAATATTGTAATCGGTAAAATATCAGACAATTCTAACTCTGGAATGGAGTGCAGCTTTAGACTTGCGTCCTGTATTTTATACGATAAACGATATTCATGCTCGGGTAGTTTTGTCCCTGCGAGTATCGGCAAATGCCTACAGTGTATGAAAATCAGGGGATGCCACCCCTCCTGGACCTTCTGACGAGGATGAAAAAATCCCATGATCCTACTGAGAATTAACTCCATCCAGTTTGTAATCAGTTGTACTGAGCTAACAAGACACACTACAATGCAGAAGAGCAAGTAAAATGCTGTGTATCGTGCAAAAGTGGCCTACTTCAGGACGAACTTGTACAATTTATCGCTTGAACAGCATAGTGTAACAACTGAAATTTATAATAACGTGAAACGTTTTCATCCAGTGTTTTTAGAGTTATGATAGCCACATTCATTCAAAATAATAATATTAATGGAGGATGAAAACCTAATAGTTTTGATGACTATTACACTTTACTACGTCATACTACTTTTGACCAATAAAACTGTACGAAACGACGTCTTTCAGCCAATCACGGCTGCTTATCGTACAATTTTATCGCGTCCCTAGCATTTGTTTAATTTCATCGCTTCCCTAGCATTTGTTTGTATTTATCACTAATCTAGGATTTGTTTCTTTGTTTGCCAACATTTAAAACTGCACTGATCTGGACGTCAAAAACAGAAAATTACAAACCACTTCAGTCGATGCACAGTAGTTTCAAATACGAATTGCATTGGGATTCAAGAACAAGAATTAATAAAGATCACTGGTCATAGCTATGCATCTTCCCTGAAACCCTATTTACAAATAAATGAAGAGCACCATTCGGAAACCCTGAATAAGTTGAGGAATACACCATGTAGGCGTATATTAACGAGTTCCACTTCTTTTACGCACACGTCTAATATAACATCAAGTGAACCACAAACCACTAAAACATTCAAATTTCAAAATTGTACTTTCAATTGTTCTTTTTAAAATTATTCACGTTTATTTTTTATTTCATCATCCTCAATTAAAACTTTTCTTGTTTATTTCATCATCCATAATTAAAACTTGTCTAACACTTGTTTATATTATTTAGGTTACGTTATAGCTTCTGCTATATGATATTACGGATAGTCACATATCAGAGATTGTTTAATACTAAGATTTATTGAAAATCATCTGTCAATTGACGTTGATTACTGGGATCCGGATAAGTGGAATGCAAGTGTTTTAATAAAAATGAAACTGAACCAACAAAGCCTTCTTGACTAGTAACCGTCCACAGATTTCAATGAAGATTCCATAATTGGCACAACTGATAACAAGAAAACAGCTAAGCATAACACACTACTGCCATCTAGCGTTATATTTGTAATAATGAGATGGTACAACAATACATTTGAAGACAGTTGTGTTTTCGTAAGTCAATATTTTATGCTCGACCATGCCGAAATGTAGTAATTATACACCTGGTAGTAGCCCTGTAATGCACCTCATTAAAGTACACCTATTCATTATAATTCAGTTGTTCAGCCAATGAGAAATCACCATTGTACCTTTATAAAACCGTAAGTATCGATTATTCTCGGATATCCAATCGAAAGACAATTAGCAAAAAGTCACGGAGGCCGGAAATCCAATACTGTCGCAGAAGGTTATGTTCTGTTACACTATAATTGTAATTAATATTCAAATAAATTCAATTTGTCATCTCGTTTTTAAATTCTAAATTAATTTCCAGGTTATATCAAGCCTAATGTTCATGTTATTCTCTAGATTATATCAAGGTCAATGACATTCGTGCCTCGGAAAAAAATCAATACTTTCGCGTCTGCGTATATCTCACAATTCAGGTCAGTTCCGCTCCTCACTTACATAACCATAACATGAATACTTATGAATAATTTCAAGTTATAAATATGGTCGAGCATAAAAAGTCATATGAAACTTGCCTATAATGGTAATTGAGTCGCTCGTATGAAAATTATGAAACTCGCTTGCGCTCGTTTCATAAACAAACATACTCGCGTTTTAATTACTACCAATACCATATGTATGCTGACGACTTGCAAATTTATTTGCATTTCCACCCTGACGAGACTAGTGACGCAGTAAACAAAATAAACGAAGACTTGAATTCGATTTCACTGTGGGCACACAAATTTGGATTAAGGTTAAATCCAGAGAAATCGCAAGCAATCGTAATGGGATAATCGTCTACGAAGCACTCTTGATAGTAGTACTATACCACATATAATATTGAATGGGATTATTGTTAAATACAGTGAAACCGTTAAAAATCTTGGCATTTTTATGGATAGCGATCTAAATTGGAATACTCAAGTAACACACATTTGCAAACAAATATTTTCTCAACTTCACTCCTTGTTTCATATGAAAGAATTTCTACCACTTAGTCTAAAAAAGAATCTTATTCAGACGCTTGTAATGCCCCATTTTGATTATTGCGATTCCTTGCTAACTAATGTAAGTTCACTCTTAGCTGAAAGACTACAACGTGTTCATAATGTGTGCATACGATTCATCTGCAATACTCGTAAATTTGACCATATAACACCTTCCCTCTAGTTACTTTCATGGGTGCGTCTGAAGGAACGAAGAACAATACATTCACTGTCTCTTCTGTTTAGAATCATGCATACTTCTACTCCGAAATATCTGTTATCGCGCTTTCAATTTCTTACAACTCTTCGAAACCGACATCAAGCACTTCTTTCTATCCCTCATCATAGAACGTCTTTATACTCATCTTCCTATACTGTAGAAATACCTCGCCTCTGGAATTCGTTACCTAATGATGTCAGGGACTGCCGGACTTTATCACAATTCAAAATTAAATTGGAAAATTTTGTCTTAGTTAATGTTTTTTAGATATTGCTAGAAGTATTGATTTGTGTTTTTTTTTCTTTTTCTTTTTTAATCTAGATTAAAATTGCAAGTTTCTTGTTTATGTTAGTTAATTAGTTAGGATGAAATTAATTATGATACTTAATCACTCATTTAAAGTTTGTGTGACTGCAACCTGTATATTTTTGTGTGGCGTTACTTTGTTTATAGTGTTTTTTTCTCTCTCTTTATTTCTTGCGTAGCTTTACTTTGTATATTATAGTGTATTTTTTCTGTTTATTTCTATTATTGTATTTGTATTCCTGGTGTTGTGGAAGAGAAGGCCTGATGGCGTTAACTACACCAGAATAAATAAATAAATTATAGGCTCGTTGCATAATGTACTATTATTGTATTGGAGTACTTCGTTACTTCTAATCTTTATATACTTTCTTCTAATCTTGTAATAGTCAATTAAATCCTACTCGAGTTTTGATTTTCTCTAGATAAATCGAAACCTCTAGTGAGATTACTGTTGATAATATTGAGTGAAAGAGTGGGGATTTCAAACATGGCCAGGACAGGATCGCAAACTCTTAAGATTTCCCACTAATTAACTGTACTGCCTGAATAATTATGCGAGCTACGGTTTTCTTGCTTTTACGATGGAATAATATTAAATTATCAAGACTGCAATTGAGCTGCCTTTATGATATAACCAAAAAAATTGCTTTCTTTATCAGACGTGAATGTGGAAGTTTCTTTTAACGCGTAATGTCCCAGGTTGTGAGTAATTATCCTATTTCTGGCCTGCGCTGTGTTCATAGTCCATGTTCACGTCACAGTTTTGCATCCGGTGAGAGAAAAATTAACGCGCCTTATCTATCTTGTATAACAAAAGGCCAAGATGATATCGCATGACGCATATTTAAGCGATTTATATGCCGGCCGCTCTCCGCATTAAGCAGGGACTCCGGGCCACATAACAGTTCATTAGTTCGAGCTTTAGATGGGGCAACATGCATGTTAACATTTCATGTCACGCTATTAAGATAATGTAATGTACGGCTCGGCTATTCCGATGAAATATTCTGTGCAGGCACAAATGCTTTCGTTCTGACACGAGGAAGCTCCACTTTTGCATTTAAAACTGTTACTTTATTTTAATCGCCACTCTATATGACTTATATTAATACAGATGTCGCATTATCATAAATATAGGCCTACTGTAGCTTTGATTTCTCTCTCGGAAGAAATTGTATCAATTTTAATTTCGGTTTAGCATAAAGAACTATTCCTGTAAAAAAGTAATTTTGTTAAATTATAATAGCTACGATCAAGACCAGAGTCGGGTGAAGGTGCACGCACAATTCGCTTCTGTGTAAGTGGAAGAAGTAACGATATGAAATAAAAGGCAGGTTAGTTAATGAAAATATTATATACCGTAAAATTTTAATGCAACTATTGTTTACTAGCTGTACCCGTGCGCTCCGCTGCACCTGTTAGAAATAAATATAAAGTAATTACATAATTAAAATAGGACGTTTGATCCAGGGAACATTCGTGTTTGATAGAAGGATAAATCGTTTACTATGTTACTTAATTGAAATTGTATTTAAATAATTAAAATGCGGTCATTTTGGTCCAGAGAGCAATCATTTGGTGCAATGACAATTCCTTTAACATGTTTCTTAATTGTTATTACATGCAACCATAGTTTAATGAAGATTGACATATCATTTAGCTTTAAGGTCTATACTTTATATTACTTGCTATATGTTTAAGAAGTTACTGTAATAACATTGTAGAATTATGTCCATCTAGAGAAACTACACTTTCCAATGGTGAAATAATAATTAAACAATTCATTAGCTTCCGATATTACTTCATACAAGCACAGATACATACTCTTAGGCTATGTTTAATAGCTTTCGATTGTTGTTGTCCAAGGCCCCTTATAGACGAAGTCATTTGTTTTTATTTCAGTCCAGCGTCTTAGATGGCGTTGTTATTGTAATTTTGAAACTCATTTATCTTATTAAATATCAATCCTTTCAAAATATTGTATACAATAAAACTTATCGGAAATTATTTTTAAAGAACCTTTTGTTATGTAATATTTTTCATGAAAATCAATAATAAGCGAGATATGTCGATTTGTTTAATTCAGATCCCCTTATAACCCCCCTTTTAAATAAAGCATTTTGAATGCCATATAGCCTAAAATCTAAGTTACAACGAACTTAATTTATATTCCAATTTTCATATAAATCGATTCAGCCATTATCGCGTGAAAAGGTAACAAACATCCAGACAGACAGGCAAACAGACATACAAACAACAGTTTCAAAAAAGTGATTTTCGGTTTCAGGATGATCAATTATACATGTTAACACCAATTATTTTTGGAAAATCGGAAATTACCACAAAAATTTTGGCTACAGATTTATTATTAGTATAGATATATATGTTTATGCCTCTGCTCTATCACTTTGGAGTAGGTAATATAATTTAACGAAATAATTCTTTTACAGGCGCACTTGTTTAAGTAACACCGAAATTAAAATTGATAGGCCTACAATTTCTTCATAGAGAGAGAGAGAGACATATTATTTGACGTTTTTATTTAACTGTTTTCCGTGGGGAAGCCTATAAAATATCGATATATCTACTTATGCCTCTCTAAAATATTAATATAAAATAAAGTGTGGCATAGTTATGCAAATCATACTCTCAGCTATAACATGCACTTTTGTTAGAATGTGTCATCGTAAGTCGTTTCAAGTTCGTGCCCTTTGAAACTGGAGATTTTTTACTGAATTACAATACATTTAACGCATTAAAACAAGAAAACTGAATTAAATGAGAATAGACTTCACACAATAAAGTATATAATACCCCTCTTCGCATATACAGGGTGATTCACGAAAATTGTGCAATACTCTAGGATGTGAGATCTGACATCATTCTGATGAAAAAGCACATATATACATGTGTCCGATTTTGAATAGTTTCGGATAAAATCAAGTGTCTCTCTCCCTCCCCCCTCTCTCTCTCCCTCTCTCTCTCTCTCTCTCTCTCTCTCTCTGAACGTCTGAAACTGTATGTGTTACGGTACAGCTGATACCACCAATGGCGGTGCGTCAATAAGAGCACAAGAGCACGTGAACATCTTGTTTCCATTAATGCACGACAAGTTTTATTATTTAATACCGTATTGGCGTAGTGGGGATGTATATCAGGATAGAGTATTTTAAACTTCCCGCATCTTGCATCTTCTTATGTAAACTTGGCAACATTCGTTCACGTACAAGCCGTGCTCTTTTCAAGAAGGTTACAGAAATTTCACGCATGCGCGGGAGAAAATTATCTTTCGCTGGCCGCTTATAACTCGTCAAGAGCACAAAGCATTAAGTGAACAGTGAATCTATCCTACAGATGTCAGGTGCATCGATGCCTATCGTTTACGTGCTATATCTCGAGGAGGAAATTTATTTTAGCCTGCAGGTGTTAGCATCTCAATGTCGGAACGTTTACTTTATGTGGATGTGTATACAGTGCTGCTACGAGAGTGTAGTTTGTGAATTACTATACTTCAGTGTCGGCTTATAGCATAGTTTTGCTTTCAAAAACGTGCTGGCTGAATGTGATGGTGGTATGAATTTAAATATCTGTATCAGCTGCTTGTCTATGCGGATGACGTGAATATGTTAGGAGAAAATCCACAAACGATTAGGGAAAACACGGGAATTTTACTGGAAGCAAGTAAAGAGATAGCTTTGGAAGTAAATCCCGAAAAGACAAAGTATATGATTATGTCTCGTGACCAGAATATTGTACGAAATGGAAATATAAAAATTGGAAATTTATCTTTTGGAGAGGTGGAGAAGTTCAAATATCTGGGAGCAACAGTAACAAATATAAATGATACTCGGGAGGAAATTAAACACAGTATAAATATGGAAAATGCTTGTTATTATTCGGTTGAGAAACTTTTATCATCCGGTCTGCTGTCGAAAAATCTGAAAGTTAGAATTTATAAAACAGTTATATTGCCGGTTGTTCTGTATGGTTGTGAAACTTGGACTCTCACTTTGAGAGAGGAACAGAGACTACTACTGTTTCAGAATAAGATTCTTAGGAAAATATTTGAGGCTAAGAGGGATGAAGTTACAGGAGAATGGAGAAAGTTACACAACACAGAACTGACGCATTGTATTGTTCACCTGACATAATTAGGAACATTAAATCCATACGTTTGAGATGGGCAGGGCATGTAGCACGTATGGGCGAATCCAGAAATGCATATAGAGTGTTAGTTGGGAGGCCGGAGGAAAAAAGACCTTTAGGGAGGCCGAGACTTAGATGGGAAGATAATATTAAAATGGATTTGAGGGAGGTGGGATATGATGATAGAGAATGGATTAATTTTGCTCAGGATAGGGACCTATGGAGGGCTTATGTGAGGGCGGCAATGAACCTCCGGGTTCCTTAAAAACCAGTAAGTAGTAGTAGTAGTAGTAGTAGTAGTAGTAGTAGTAGTAGTAGTAGTAGTAGTAGTAGTAGTAGTAGTATGGTGGTGTATATTATTTAAGAATAATACTTACTGGCATGTATTTATAGTAATCAATCTATGCGAATGGGATTACAGTACTGGTACAGGCTATAGTGTATCAATGTGTTGTGAATCATAATATATTACTGAACACACGCTTTTGTAAATTGTGTTATGTATTATTTTTAACAAACGTAAATAATGAACTCTGTTCAAGTAATATTGAACAGTAAAGAACTGGGTAAACTGGCTTACTTGGAAAAATTGGAAATAAAAATACTAGATTTCATCATTATTATTATTATTATTATTATTATTATTATTATTATGTTATGAATTTATATACGGTTTTTTCGACAGTGAAACATTGGAATCATGACATTTCATATTATGCTAAAAGCGTACGATTTCAAATTCTCTTCGATTTTGGAACACAGAATTGTGAACACACATAATATTTTGTCACGAGCTGCCACTGGATACCAGTGACACAAAATCTCGTGATATCAGGGTCACGGTTAGAGATAACTCAATACCAGTACAATGTATCTACCTAGCATCCGAGCAAGGGAAGTTAGGGAATGCGGCGAGCGCAGTTCACACTCGGGCGACTACGTGTATTGCAGCAGAAGCTGGGATCTTTGAAAACCGGTTTTAATACAGATTTTTCAGGTGAGTAATAACGTGAATGTTCTTTAATTAATTTATCATATACCCAGTACCATTGTTTTAAATAATTTAAATGTTTAAACCTTCATAATATCTACGTTTATGTTTAACATTCTGAAGGGCGTAACTCAATTTAAAAAATATATGACATGTGTTTATATGAACTTTTTTCATCAGAATTATACCAGAAATCACCTCATAGAGTATTGCACAATCTTCTTGAATCGCCCTGTATATTTTTTCGAGGAATTACACAGTTGTAAGGTTTTTTGCTCTCCGATTTCACGTCATACAATATCCCACACCCAATTTCTTTTAGTCTGTTACTTAATGACGTTGCATTAACTACTACCTTATTTACCGTTGATGGAATTGTTTATAGTGAGTAGTATTTGGCGAGATGATGCCGAAGATTATGCTATGGAATTGCCTGACATTCACCTTACAAATCTGACTTTTCAGGAATAGGTTCCTGTAAAGCTGACTTGAATAAATTCAAGGGAAAAGTGTGCATTCAATAGTGGGTCTTTGACTTCTTGTGAACCCACTTCAGGTATGTGGATGAAAAGGGAATAACTGAGCCGAGGTCTGGTAGAGTTCCTGGGTAGCATAGACAGTAGAGCGTTGTCGCGCTCACTTAAAGACCCTGAGTTCGATATCTGGCACCGGGAACAATTTTTCCCTTATTATTAAACATTATTCACCTTACAGTAGGGAGAACTTCACACAAGTCCTATCACCAGTCCAAGCGAGATTCGAACACATATCATGACGCAACTTCGAATCAGCAGGCAAACGCATCTACCGCCTGAGCTACACCGGTGTCTACTCCAGTTAAAATTTAACTTTGGCCGTTATCATCTTCTACCATCATCCTATTGCTGATTAATATTTATTACATATAATGAAACTAACATCTGGCCATTCTTATTATTATCATTAATTTCTCTAAATAGCTTTACAAAACCTCTGATGGCAATTACATTAATATTCTCATTATAGAAATATATTTTAGATTTATATATACCGTATATATTTTTTTCTCCCTGTAAAATAGTTCTAGTAAGCTTATATTAAATTAATTTTCATCATTTTACTAGCTATCTCAAATTAATTATAATTGATTGAATTAAATTAGCTCATAAATTAAGTTACTACTTTACCTGATAGGTTTATCTAAATTTAAATAAATATGTAGTCTACTAGTCGTTAAAACTTAACTGAAGATTATTGCTGGAGAACCTTTTAAGTGTAGTGTAAATATTCGTAATTTAAATATTTATTGTATTGATTAAGGCTGGTTGAGTGGAAGAGAAGGCCTTATGGCCTTAACTCTGCCAGCGAAAATAAAATATTATTATTAATATTATTATTATTATTATTATTATTATTATTATTATTACAGAAATAACAAATCCGGTATTGGTGTGTCCACTTGGAAAAAGTTCTCCACACAGACTGCTATACCAGCAGAGTGAGAAAGATATTTATGCTCGACCATGCCGAAATGTAGCAATTATATACGTGGTAGCAGACCTTTAATGTATGTCATTAAAGTACACCTACTCATTAAAGGTCAGGTCTTTCAGCCAATGACGACTCAGGTTACAACTGTTCAGCCAATGACAGGTCAGCTTTCTACCGTTATAAAACCGCAAGAATCGATTATTCTCGGATATGCAATCGAAAGAGAATTAGCGAAAAGTCACGGAGGCTGGAAATCCAATACTGTCGCAGAAGGTTATGTTCTGTTACTATAATAATTAATTGTAAATAATATTCAAATAAATTCAATTTGTGATCTCGTTTTTCAATGTCTAATTTAATTTCAATGTTATCTCTGTAGGTTCTTATGGCCTAGCAAGGTCAATGTGAATATCTGTTCCTCGGAAAAAATCAATACTTTCGCGTCTGCGCACATTTCACAACATACGGGACATTGGCCAAGGTCAGATACAAAGAAAATTAATAATATCAAGTTAGAAATATGGTCGAGCATAAAAAGTCGTATGAAACTCGCCTGAAATGGTAATTAAGAAGCTCGTATGAAAATTATGAAACTCGCTTGCGCTCGTTTCATAAATATCCATACTCGCTTCTTAATTACCTTCATTATAGAATCGTTGCATAATGTACTATTATGAACTGTATCTGAAATGTTGTCAACCAATATGACTCTCACGATCTACAGTAGATTGATATGATTTTTGACGTCAAGTTGCAGCCTCACTGGCCCACGTCTGTACCTCAGTTCTTGTGAAAGTAAATTCAAAAGGTATAAGAAGAAAAGAAAGAAACTTATTTATGGAGGACTAAAAAATTCTGCGTTTTATTTAATTATGTCTTACTGCAAACTCTCTGAAGAAATATAAATGTGATTAGTGTAAATTGTGTTACTTTCCTACCTCGGAAACGTTCTCTCGACTCTTCCAAATGTAGGATGTAATAGTTAGAAGAAATGTGTGCCCGAATTTACTAAAATATTCCTGGAAGTTCAAAACTGATGAGAGGGAAAATGCGAGAGGACGTAACGACTCTATTAGGGCTTTTCTTTCTAGAAAACGGCCTAAACACGTGCGCGGAACAAAACGCGTTTGAATAGGAATCTCGTTTTAAAACGTGCACCATCATATAATCTTGATGCTGTTAAGAAAGAATAACTCTCATTGTTATCTGCCTCCATGTCGTCGAAATCGGGGTGTTAGAATTCCGGACGGTTCCTCCAGATTATCATTAACTGAGTTTCCAGAGCGAGTCTCAGACCACGCGCTATGGGCCTCTTCCGCGCAACAAGGGCACATCGTCTGTATTACTTTCGAATTTGTATTACATTTTTTCTAGCGTATAGGAATCCCTGAAATTAACCCTCTTGGTGCCGATCTCTTTAGCGTAGTATTATGTGAAAAATGCCAAATAAAAAAAATGTATCAATTGATAAAATGGGTTATAAAATGAGAACCAATGTTCATAGATACTTTTTTTTTTATTTCAGAAAACATTATCAACTTTAGCCCGGCACTTCTAGCAAAATTATAAAATCACGGTGCAATCGTGATTCGCACTTAAAGGGTTAATGTAAGTCTTCTTCTTTTTCTTCTTCTTCTTCTTCTTCTTCTTCTTCTTCTTCAGAAAAATGTTCACACTACTTACAATAAGATAATGGATAATGCAGAAATCTTAGTATCCATGACACGGAGAATTATTTCAAAAGCATGAATGAAATTCAAATTTCAAAATCTGATCTACGAAAAACTGTGATTGAATATCAGACAGTGTGATGATCATATAGCGGATTTTGGGTCCCGATACTGAACATTAGATGTACGTCAGTTGCAAAGAGGTAATAATAATACTTACTTACTGACTTTTAAGGAACCCGGAGGTTAATTGCCGCCCTCACATAAGCCTGCCACTGGTCCCTATCCTGAGCAAGATTAATCCATTCTCTATCATCATATCCCACCTCCCTCAAATCCATTTTAATATTATCTTCCCATCTACATCTCGGCCTCCCCAAAGGTCTTTTTCCCTCCGGCCTCCCAACTAACACTCTATATGCATTTCTGGATTCGCCCATACGTGCTACATGCCCTGCCCATCTCAAACGTCTGGATTTAATGTTCCTAATTATATCAGGTGAAGAATACAATGCGTGCAGTTCTGTGTTGTGTAACTTTCTCCATTCTCCTGTAAAACTTCATCCCTCTTAGCCCCAAATATTTTTCTAAGCACCTTATTCTCAAACACCCTTAACCTATGTTCCTCTCTCAAAGTGAGAGTCCAAGTTTCACAACCATATAGAACAACCGGTAATATAACTGTTTTATAAATTCTAACTTTCAGATTTTTTGACAGCAGACTGGATGATAAAAGCTTCTCAACCGAATAATAACAGGCATTTCCCATATTTATTCTGTGTTTAATTTCCTCCCGAGTATCATTTATATTTGTTACTGTTGCTCCCAGGTATTTGAATTTTTCCACCTCTTCAAAGGATAAATTTCCAATTTTTATATTTCCATTTCGTACAATATTCTCGTCACGAGGCATAATCATATACTTTGTCTTTTCGGGATTTACTTCCAAAGCTATCTCTTTACTTGCTTCAAGTAAAATTCCCGTGTTTTCCTAATCGTTAATAATAATAATAATAATAATAATAATAATAATAATAATAATAATAATAATAATAATAATCAAAGCTCGGAACTTGGGGACTTGTGTCTTTGCACGTGACTAAGCGACCGGAATTCAATGTCAACAAACTCCCGCTTCCAGCACGGAGGTACTGTCAGGTCTGCTACAAAAGTGGTTTCTGGCTGCAACAACATATTGATAATATTATGGTAGGTTGAAACACGTAATTTCTTAGCATATATATAATAAAAATAAACATGAGAAATATATCAAATTTACTGTTCTGCTGTGTACATTTTATTACAGTGTATGACTATCTACATTCGAAGATTTTTCGGTAGCAGACTTAAAATACTGAATGTTTTCACTGTTACTGTTTTCTGTTCGATTTTCAGCAGTTGCTAGCTGATTTCGTATCTGAGAAAGATAAGTATATACTAAATTTTTCTCGAAAATAGTTTTCAATTAGTGTGTCACTACTAGGGCAAGCCCCTCTACGTTTCGATCCATGGCTATAGACAGATTTTTCTCCAATTTGAGGGACTACAATGCCTTTCAATGAATTTCGTTTCCAGCCTCTAGTTTGTGTGTGGCACAACTTACAAAATATAAACTCTCCATTCGAAAAAATAATGTATCTCCTCCGAATTGTCCACGAAATTCTGTATCTTAAATTTAAAACAAAATGTATTTTCAAACTTCTATAATACCCATTCGAAACAACATGTATTTTCTATTTCCTCAAACAGACCGTTTACCTTTAATTCTCTGAATGTCATTGGGTTCGACATAACTGTTTCTTCGTCCGTCTTCCTGTCATTAGTTGTGACCACTTTCTTAGTACACACGACTGTCCCTGAGCACTTGCAGCGTGATCTTTGTGTACGTTGTACCTGTAACCTTACTCATGCACACGACACAAGTTCCCAAGTTCCGAGCTTTGATAATAATATAAATTCCTTTGCATAAATGTACAGTTAAATTGGGCACTTGAAATAGTTTGTCCCAGGTGGAACCCACTGCGCATGATCAGAGATCCAGAGTATAGAGAACAGATACACTATCCTTCGTCCCATAGGGCCATATTCATAGACATTCTTAGCGCGGGCTTCCGGTGGATTATCAGCGAACTAACGTTTTTCGTATTCATAAACCAGTGTTAGCGATATGATATGTTATGAATCCTGTACAAGTATTCAGTCGATAGCCGGGGCTACTTTACCAGTCTCGTAGCTCGGGCTAGCGAAATGTCTATGACTAACACCCATAATGTCTGACAAGAGATTAATGGGATCAATTTTTGTATCCTTGTGTCGTGTAGTGCACTTTTCTGTTTATCCCAAGATATGACAAAAGTCTCTATTCTGATGGGGAGTATGTTGAAAATTAGCGCAACAATTGCTGTATCTGCTCCAATAAATCTTTTCATGAAATTGTGTTTTCTTTCTGTAAACTACCCAAGGGAAAATCACTTTCTGGACGGCCTCGTGATTGCGGTCGAGTGACCAGAAATTGCAAAAGCATTTGAAGGGTACACGGGAAAACGAAGAATGTCACATTTCCATTAAGGGTGATATAAGGATCTATTTCAGTATATTACTGCAAAATTTACTGGTCTTTCTACTTGAAATGTAGGAAATGATGAGTGTATCTGTGGTTTTACTTCTCCTTTACCACTTTTGGTGAAAATAACACTAAAGTTTGTAGTAATACATGAATTAGATAACGACATCACCCTTAAAGAAATTGTGACATTGTTCTTTTTCCCGTGTACCCTTCATTTGTTTTGACATCATTAACATGGTGGAAGAAATAAATTTAACTTTTTATATGCCCTCATGAGAATATTTGCTTTTTAGCCAGAAACAAAAGAAGCTGATACAATTTGCAGTAATACAAGTGGAGCTGTGCTAGAAAGAAAAAAGGATAATGCTGAAAATGATCAGGAAGAGAAAAAGAAATTGCCTGGGTCACAGGTTAAGAAATATCTGCGTACTGTATGGTGCACTGGAAGGAATGGTGAATGGGAGAAAAGTTCTGGGCACAAGAGATAATAGACAGAATTAAGATATATGGATCGTATGCAGATACTAAGAGGAAGGCAGATAATAGGAAAGATTTCAGAATGCTGGGTTTGCAGTGAAATCATGCCCTTGGGAAGAAAACCGTAAATAAGTTAATATCTTTCTCATATTTAACTGCTTCCATTAATTTTTATCCTAAATGAAATGAAACATCAATTTATGGAATGAATTGTTCCGTTTTGAACTTAAATTCGGAACAGATTATCGCGTTCAGTCATAATTTATTATTGGTTTGAAAAACAAAAAAATTTAATTCACAACTTCTTCAATATGAACTGAAAGAACACAGACGAAACGGAAGGAAAGGTGCTACTTTATGATAATTAGGGAACGGAATTTGGAGCAGTAAAAGCTAGTATTGGCATCTACACAGCCATTTGTTTACAACCCTTTATATCAAGTCCTCCCCTCCATGACATACTCGCAGATCTCTGCACGTCAACAAAAGGTGAACGGGACAGTTGTCGCATAAGAACTTAAACATGCAGATTTGCAGTTCAGAGTAGTGAAGTGAAGGTACAATGCCGAAAGTGAAACCAGATCGAGTATTGAGTATCAAAATTCAGGAAACAATTCCCTAAATTGTCGCTTCCCCCATGTCCAGTTCTTAAGAGCTGGGGGTCATGGTTAGTAACTTGCAATTATTACGCACATCACCTCCAATCTGTGAAGAAAGTGGTCCAGTCTTTCGATCCCGATGACGCGGCTGCGATTCAAATACGCCAGGAACTGCTAAATGATAGAATGATCGAAAAAGAAGTCATGGATATTAAGTCAAATTTTTTATATTTACCGGTTGCCATTATTCGATTAGAAAACTCAGGAGTAGAACTAGTTGAGCAAATAAATATTATGAGGACTATTGTAAATAAACTGAGTGCAGTAGAAGGTGAAATAAGAAAACGTGTTGGTGAAAAAATGAATTTATTTTATTGGGTTATTTTACGACGCTGTATCAACATCTAGGTTATTTAGCGTCTGAATGATATGAAGGTGATAATGCCGGTGAAATGAGTCCGGGGTCCAGCACCGAAAGTTACGCAGCATTTGCTCGTGAAAAATGAACAGGGTTTGATTAAAAATGATGGATACGATATTCTTAGTCGGATTTCAGATGTACTAACAAAGACGTGTCCCAATGACGTCATTCAACATGTGAATTTAATTGACGTATCTTGTTTCAAGTACTCTCTAATTGTCTCTGCAGATGGAGAGCGGAGTTTTTCCATGTTACAAAATTTCCTTCCTTGCAACAGAGCAAAGTTGTATTTTGAAAATTTGAAAATAATATTTACAATTTATTATAACAAGGCATAACAAGGCATAGCATTAATTGAAAATGCCATTTCGTTTGGATCTACATATTCAGAGGCGAGTTCCAAACAGAAGACAACTGTCTATCAACATCAATATGTCCACTGACACGCGAAGATGCAGAAGTTCATATTTAACTATGTATATTTGTAATGTTGTTTATTGGCGTCTTGTGCGTTGCGAAGAAAAGCACATGTAGTTCAAAATGAAATGCAGATTATGTATGTAGGTCACTATATGTCATTAAACTATTCCATTTGTTTATTCTGAAATATATTTACAGACGTTGCGTGTAAGTTTGTATGAAGTGGACTGTACTAGTCCATGCTGTGTGACGCAGCTCGCTTGACAGTCATTGAGCTACGAATATCTATACTACGTTTCACCATTCTTTATAATACTCCAAATCCCTTTCCCTGGTTATAACACTCCAAATCCCTTTCCCTGATGATAATGTTGGTAATATTAACAATCTTGCTATTCTCTTCACTGATTTATCGTGATTGAAATATTCTCTAATAGTTACACAACTACGTATTTTAATTATTGATTTTAGTATTGAACTTGTGTCACTGTTGTTCGGAGCGTGGGCCCAATACTGGGAGACTTGGGGCCCTCGAAACAGTTACACGAGCGATGCTATGGCGTTTGGAATCCTGGTCTGGAAATGGCCGTCGGCTACTTCGTCTCGCATTTCCCTTCACATTTGGGTTTAACATAAATCTAGTGCAAGAAGATTCGCTCTCTGTTTTGTATTTACGCCAACTTTCATCTTGGTACAGTCCCAACAACAACCCGGTTACAAACCGGTATCAAACCGCGTGGGAAACTATCACACAATTTTGTCTGCAACTGTAGGCCTACCTTAGGCATGTCGTGGATGGGGGTCGATTGGGCTCAGTCATTGGCTGGCCGAGCCTGTGTCGGGGTTGGTTGTAAGTGTGAGGGGAAAACTTTGATTCCTTTGTCGGAACTTCTCCTGAAATGGAACCATAATCTTCTCGCAGGGATCCTTTCGTGAAATTTGTACAGGGACATCTGAGTTTTTGAATGTACTTCACTCCCACCTCTTCTACTAACAAAGTTCCAACTGTCCTCCACACAGAACCAAGGCCGCAGTACTGAGTTAGTGATTATAGTACGTTTCAGAAATATGTTCGCGTTTTCCAGTAACGAAAACTTCCAATATTGAATCATATTTTCGCACAGGTACTGTCGTCCGTTTGCCTACGTCGCATCCCCATTTCCCCCACCAGCTTCTGCTCGCTCCACTGTAAAGACTAGTGGCTGAGCTTTCTTTGATCTTTTCTGAAAACATTAATTTCTGTTAGGAATTAATTGGACGTCTACGTAATATTATGCAACTGTTTAAAATAACTTAAATAAAAGGGCCTCATTAAGTAATTAACTATCACATGATTCCCCCATTTCTACGATCCTGCGACATAACCACTTGGACGGACAGTAGATAGCATGTCTGAGTAATTTTATCTGTGCGGGTCGGGCAGAAGTGAAGACTGAATTTGCAGTACGTAAGGTACTCTTTTATAGAGTAGGTACAGAATTATTTCAACAAGAGTTACTAAGTATGAAGGACGAAACTGGTAATTGGAATTAGATGAAATAGTCTATAGTGCGATAATATGCACAAAAGAACTGAAGCCTGTATCGAAATGAATGGACCATTTTCAAAAATGTGTTTAAATATCCATATTATGATTATTTTTCATTTTAACTTCATTCTCTATATCATATGCTAATGTGCTGTAGACAGTGTAATATACACTGCATAATGAATACGTTCGCATGGGTAACTCAGTTCGTGAGTGAAAACACTTATTGTTAATACTGTACTGTATTTTGATTAAACAAAAGCTAATGAAAATTAGCAAACTCAAAATCGCGATATTTTCTAGTTTACGTAAATGGATGAACTACTTTTCTTCGCTCCTGTACCTAGTAAAGTGATTTGTTTATATTTTACGCCAGTATCATCGAACTCCAGTCGTGGAAGGAGGTAGCAGACGGTGTTTCCGGGTCTCAATCGTTAATCCAAAGGTATAGCCAGGTTAATATTAAAAATGTTATTAAAAATAAAATGATGTCCCTGTATATTACACAGTGCCTTTTCCTCTAGCGAAGCCATTTCACACATTCAGTAGTTATAGCGCTCCTAGAGGAGGAATTGGAAACTGAAGCATATAGTCACCAAAACTTTAAAGAGTGCACCATCTCATTTACAAACGAAGAAACAACTGGATAATACGTATGGTACAGCAACGCCGACTATACTGGCCACTAGTCACCGGGCCGTACCGAGCCGTGTGAAACAAAAGATAATCGAAATGTTGGTAGTAAAATTCGCGACTATTTTCTTAAACAATTGACTCCACTAGTCAAGTCCATCTACCGAGTTGAGGTCGATTACTTAATTAGAGGTAAAAGGCCATATAGAAATATTAGCAGAAAAAATTATGAACAATCAAAGAGAGATAATGATAGAACTACTTAACAAAACTATTTACTAAGAGGTAGACAAGAACAAAAACTTAACTTTCCTATAATCAGAAAAAAAAATTAATCTGAACAAGAAAGATGTATTTAGTAGTAAAATTATTTGTTTATAAAGACATCATGAAATTAATTTGTATATTCAAGACTTTAAATTTCAATAAGATTACACATAAAATAAATTTAATAAAAAGTAGAACAGAACTAAACGAAAATATGAGCATGAAAAAGAATGTTGTAACTGTAATTGATGTCGAGTTAAATTTAATATGTCAAGTGTGTTTACATGTATGATGCAAGATGTATAAATAAGTAAATAACTTGCTGACAAGCATGTAGCAGGAATTTAGACTGACCTACTGTACTCACTGAGAAATACCGATCCAGCTATTGCAGTGTGCTGGCTATATGTCAACAACTGCTAACCTGGATGCGGTGTGATGACACGGAATAATTAGTTAACATACATAAGTGTACCTATCACTAAACATAAATACGAAAGTTATAGAATAAATTTAGATGTTTAAAAAAAAAAAAAAAAAGAATAATTGATTTAAAAATATTTATGGTAGTAAAGTGTAAAAAGGAGCAGATAATTAAGGTTTAAAGTCTTAATGGTTATCACGATTGGTTTTAACATGTACTAAAACCAGACGTAAGTGCAAGTTTGAACCAATAAATTATTGAGATTTGAGATAAATTAATTAGTTTAGGAAATTGTATATTTATTATGTATAACTACATTTGTATATAGATTTTTTTTTAATTATTAAGTTTTTGTACTTTTGTGAACTAATATCAATAAATCTATCACTATCAGTCCGAGGTTTACGGATTATAACGGCGACGATTGAATACTCTGAAAGAAAATGCAAATGTAGTAAGGTCTTATAGTAGGTTATTACAATGAAATAAAGGGGAAAAAAAGATGTGGTTTTAAAGAATATCATTGAAATGGACGAAAGTAAATTTGTGGTAAATGTTCTCCAAAGTACATCTAACTTGCATTCAAAGTAACCAAACGCAGGACTCTAGTCCTGACACACTAGGCCTACTTAAGATTCAAAGTGTAACATGACGCATATTATCACAATTATACAGGGACATCATTTTATTTTTACTTCAATTTTTATTGAATCTGAGGTTTTGAATGTATTTCACTCCCACCCCCTCTACTAGTAAACTTCCCACCGTTCTCCCCGTATGCAGTGAAAGTTGCCTTACGGTAATAGTAAACACAAATAGTACTGAGTTAGTGAGTATAGTACGTTCCAGAAATATGTTCGCGTTTTCCAGTGACGAAACAGCTTTCAATATCGAATCATATTCTCGAACAGGTACTGTCGTCCGTTTGCCTACGTCGCATCTCGGTTTCCCCCACCTGCTTCTGCTCGCCATTCTATAAAGGTCAGTGGCTGGGCTGTCTTAGCTCTTTTCTGAAAACAGTAATTTCTGTCAGGAATTGGACATCTACGTAATATTGCACAACTGTTTAAAATAACTTAAATAAAAGCGCCTCTTTAATTAATTATTATTAACTGTCACGTGATTTCCCTCCTTTCTACGACCCTGCGACAAAACAGCTTGGACGGACAGTAGATACGATGCCTGAATAATTTTATCTTTTCGGATCGGGCAGAAGTGAAGATGGAATTTACAGTACGTAAGTCTATTTTATATAGTATGTACAGAATTATTTCAACATGAGTTAGCCTACTAGTACGAAGGACGAAACTGGTTAGAAGGTAGGTCGCAATAGTCTACAGTGCGATAATATGCAAAAAAAGAACTGAAGCCTGCATCGAAATGAACGGCCACCAGTTTCAAAATTGTGTTTAAATATCAATATTATGATTACTTTTCAATTTAAATTGACTGTCTATAGTGTACGCTAATGTGCTGTAGACAGTATAATATATACTGCATAATGAATACGTCCGAATGGATAGCTCAGTTCGTGAGTAAAAACACTTATTGTTAGCAGAGTACTGTATTTTGATTAAACAAAAGCCTAATAAAAATTATCAAACTCAAAATCGCGATGTTTCCTAGTATACGTAAATGGATGAACTACTTTTCTTCCCTCCTATACCTAGTAAAGTGATTTGTTTGTATTTTACGCCAGTATCATCGAACTCCAGTCGTGGAAGGAGGTAGCAGACGGTGTTTCCGGTTCTCAACCGTTAATCCAAAGGTATAGCCAGGTTAATATTAGAAATGTTTGTAAAAATAAAATTATGTCCCTGTATTTATTAGATATGATGTAAGAACTTACAGTAATACAAAAAAATAATGCCTGAAAAAGAATACTGATTATCTCTCCATTAACAGGTTGTATAATCCTACCTTGATGAAGACGATGAATAGCAGGATGAGCAGAAGTACATGGGAGAATTTGTTCTGTAGCTGTTTTGTCCAACACAAATGTCGCAGCATCTACTGCAGGTAGCACTATAATCAATTTTGTGGAAATTCGTTTCCTGCCTTGACATATTAGAGATTGATATGCAAGGATGTAACCTGTAAAAGAGAAGACAGTATTAATTGCGGCCGTCATTTCATGTTTTGTTAGTCGTAATTGACACAATTTACAGTGCTTGTATTTAGACCTGATCCTGCTCACCATGATGTACAGTGATCTGGACGAGTCCATCGCCAGAATATGTTCACTTACATACTTATGGCTTTTAAGAAACCCGGAGGTTCATTGCCGCCCTCACATAAGGCTGCCCTTGGTCCCGTCCTGAACAAGAGAATATGTTGACTATAACGAGTATCTGGAGGCAGTCTCCTCTATCCGCAACCTGAGGACGCGCCATGATAGGTGATAGGGACCCACAATACATTGGTTATGATTATGTCTCGTGATCAGAATACTGTACGAAATGGAAACATAAAAATTGGAGATTTATCCTTCGAAGAGGTGGAGAAATTCAAATATCTTGGAGCAACAGTAACAAATGAAGAGTCCACTGCAAGAATGATGGATGTCACTTTCTTGTCGAAAATGAACCAAGACTGTCAATGCATAGCTTAAGACATATAGAATGTACATAGAGAGTTATATGGCATTAACACTGATAGGCATTGTCCAGTAATGATCGGAAAATCACAGTTAAGCTTTGAGCGCTAAGCATTTCAAACTTTCAATTGCTTCTCCTGCAAAATGTATTCCAATTGACATCCATCATTCTTGCAGTGGATTCTTCAAATATAAATGACACTCGGGAGAAAATTAAACACAGAATAAATATGGGAAATGCCTGTTATTATTCGGTTGACAAGCTTTTGTCATCTAGTCTGCTGTCAAAAAATCTAAAAGTTAGAATATATAAAACAGTTATATTACCGGTTGTTCTGTATGGTTGTGAAACTTGGACTCTCTCTTTGAGAGAGGAACAGAGATTAAGGGAGTTTGAGAATAAGGTTCTTAGGAAAATATTTGGGACTAAGAGGGATAAGTTACAGGAGAATGGAGAAAGTTACACAACGCAGAACTGCACGCATTGTATTCTTCACCTGACATAATTAGGAACATTAAATCCTGACTTTTGAGATGGGCAGGGCATGTAGTACGTATGGGCGAATCCAGAAATGCATATAGAGCGTTAGTTGGGAGACCGGAGAGAAAAAGACCTTTGGAGAGGCCGAGACGTAGATGGGAAGATAATATTAAAATGAATTTAAGGGATGTGGGATATGATGACAGAGAGTGGATTAATCTTGCTCAGGATATGGACCGATGGCGGGCTTATGTGAGGACGGCAATGAACCTCCGGGTTCCTTAAAAGCCAGTAAGTAAGTAAGTAAGTAAGTAAGTAAGTAAGTAAGTAAGTAAGTAAGTAAGTAAGTAAGTAAGTAAATCTATTAGTTATCGAATCCTCCCCTTAGCGCGAGGACACTCTTTCTGGCAATAAACATTATTATTTTTTATTATTATTATTATTATTATTATTATTACTATTATTATTATTACTACTAACTTACCTACTTACTGGCTTTTAAGGAACTCGGAGGTTCATTGCCGTCCTCACATAAGCCCGCCATTGGTCTCTATCCTGAGCAAGATTAATCCAGTCTCTACCATCATATCCACCTCCCTCAAATCCATTTTAATATTATCTTCCCACCTACGTCTCGGCCTCCCCAAAGGTCTTTTTCCCTCCGGCCTCCCAACTAACACTCTATATGCTTTTCTGGATTCGCCCATACGTGCTACATGCCCTGCCCATCTCAAAAGTCAGGATTTAATGTTCCTAATTATGTCAGGTGAAGAATACAATGCGTGCAGTTCTGCGTTGTGTAACTTTCTGCATTCTCCTGTAACTTATCCCTCTTAGCCCCAAATATTTTCCTAAGAACCTTATTCTCAAACACCCTTAATCTCTGTTCCTCTCTCAAAGTGAGAGTCCAAGTTTCAGAACCATACAGAACAACCGGTAATGTAACTGTTTTATAAATTCTAACTTTGAGATTTATTATTATTATTATTATTATTATTAGGCCCATTATTATTTAGCATCGACGGAATTGAAGATAGCGAGATGGAGCTTAGGATTCCCTGTAGATTGTCCGAAATCCATCTTACGGTTGGGAAAGATCTCTAAATACCAAACGGGAAATAAGTCTAAGCGTTAATCGAACCCACGCCCGCCCGAATGCAGCTCTGGATTAGCAGACAAACATGCCTGAGTACGTTTGTAGCTTATTCTTGTCGTAACTTGGCCATTTGTATGAAATGAAATCGCCTGTAGCTGCTTTCTACCTATGCCTCTTAGATTATCTTGGGAATATCCAAATCTAACTTAATATCTGGGTTAACTGTACCTAACCCACCCTACTGAGTCGACCGTTCAATATTTTGTTTTCATGTTTTCTATTTTATTTCTATAGCACATACGTATATCATTTTCTGGTGCACATATATGTGAATATATACGAAAAAAATAATTAGTAGAGATAGAAGTCCACTAAACAAACTATGCAAACAATTATTAGCTTTTGAAAGCAAATAATATGGCGAAGTACAGTTGAGAGCTAATTCAGTGGTATTGGACATAGACACAAGTGTATACACAGCTGCCTCTGTTGTTCGGGTTAGATAACAGCAGTTGTATTGCACAAAAACTATGCAGAGATATTATGACCTTTTCGCTTTGTTACAGGACACTGCATCGCCGGTTTCAAACTATGCTATGCATTGTGTCACATGACCCGTTTGATAGCGCCGTACACGAAGAAACGGAACCAGGTTGTCTGCTCGGCACTGCTCAACGAAGACCAACGCGAGGATTGTTCACGTGTTATCGAAGGCGATAATTTCTCGGGGTTAGTAGCCGATTGCATTAACCCTCCAGTGATCACGCGGCATACATTTGTAATACACTGCTGATCATTACGTCATAACATCTACGTTTTCAATGCTGATAGCGTGAAATATTCAGTACTTTCTTGTTACAGTTTAATTCTGATGTCTGGAGTGGCTTTTTTATACGAGTATGTAATAATATATATGGGCTATTCCATCTCAAATTGACCGAAATATAGAGAAAATTGATCTTGCAGTTTTTGAATACAATGAAACTTTTTCTGTCCGTTGACAACTTATCCTCCAATCACAATCTAAACACCAGGTCACAGGAGAGCCAAATCCTAGCAATTCCTGCCCACAGAACATCCCACTATTCATCCTCTTTTACTGTCTCAGTCCCCCGTGAATGGAATTCTCTACCTCAGAAGATTAGGGGCTGCCAGACAATAACCACTTTCAAGAAAAGGCTAAACGATATCTTACGGGCGCAGTCAAATTGAAGTTATAATTGTGATCGAGTTTAATAATTTAATTAATTTAGGTATGACTATCATTACTATTACTGTTACTATTATTATTATTATTATTATTATTATTATTATTATTATTTTATTTGTGTTGTGAAGATGAAAAGAATTGTCATTGTATTATATTAATTATGTATTATATTGTCTTGTATTATAGTATTGTATTGCTTTGAATTTTATTGTATAATTATGTTATATTCATAGCATTGCAATAAGTTTCTATGATACTGGTTGAGTGGAAGAGAAGGCCGAATGGCCTTAACTCTGTCAGTTAAAATAAACCATTATTATTATTATTATTATTATTATTATTATTATTATTATTATTAACTGTGATACAATGCTTTGTGCAAAGTTTGAGGCATCAGAACTTCATAGTGTTTAAATTAAAAATATTTAAATTTATCGTATTTTCATAAAATTAGCAACTTTAAACTGTTGTGTCTCCGAAACCCTTTCACACAATGATCAAAATCATTGTTTATTTTGATGCTGTGAAATTAAAGTTTATATTGACATGTAAACAGTTTTTCTTACTTTTTATGGAAATGAATAAATTTAGATTTATCTTCATTAAGACGCCTTTGCCCACGAAAAAATATTTAAAAAATATATAGTTAGATTCCGCAGTCAAAGTACAAATAAACACATTTTTTTACTCGTGCACCGTTGATAAAAAAGTATTGAAAATATCAAATAAAGAAAATAGATAGTACGCGCGTGAATTAACCAGCTGACTGTGAGGCGGGAGCTAGCCGAAGCAAGCAAGGCCAGGAGACATAAACACGTGATGTTTCGTCTAGTAGCGCATAGCTGGGCTAGCTTTATCACAACTTTTCATAAACACAGAGTAAAATGACGCCCAACGCTCGCTTAACTTCAGCTCTCGGCCAGTGCGAGCGGTACTGCGCCGTTCAAGTCTAGGCGTGTGAAAATAATCTATTTAATACCCTCGAAACTTATTGCCATACCATTAACCAAACAATGCCGAACCCTCTTAATAATGCAAGGTTTTTTCTCAATATTTTTTTACATTTTTACAAATTGGCAAAAAACCTAAAAGTAAGTAAAATCAGATTATCTGTCTCTCTGTGCACAATAAAAATCAGGATTACTTACTTCTTAACGTAACCTACCAAATGTCAGCTTCAAAATGAGCTCCCGTTCAATGTTCTGCAGTAAATGCTTCCAGAGTTCTGAGCGCTGAAAGAGGCTTGTTTTTATAAAATACGCTAAATTAGTCGCTCAACAATACGAAAACCGTTTGACTTTCGATAGTATATTTTTGAACATGCACTCTCCTCAGCACCTTGTATAAATAGGGAAAAAATTAGAGTATAAAAAAGTGCGAGGTTTTTACTGATCGATTTCATATGGAATAGCCCATAAAGTGTTTTATGTAAGAGGTCAAAGTGGTTGATACAAAAAGCAATGACAAATTAATGTTGCATGTCGTCTTAGGAGTAGGCTTACACTTTATTTTTGTGGTAAGTGTTCCATAAGGAAAGAAACCACGGGAATCCCCAAAGTTGACGGCCATGTTTGATAATGACGCCGTGACAAGTTCTTGTGAACACTCGATAGAATCCCGTCATGATTTCCGAATACCCCGCTAACCTTCTCGTTCTTGTATGATGAATACAGTTCCTAGCAAGCCTTCATATACTGTAACAGTGGATAGCAGGCGCCCTACTCAACCCATGGGTTCTGGGTTCTTGGGGAGGGGGACAGGAAAGAGTTCCAATATTGAATCGCCTCTAGCTCTTTCTCTCTCTGACTGCCGGCCCGGAAACCGGAATTCCCGTCGTGCAGGGGAGAGTTGAAAGGTCATAACTTGTCATATTGTAGACCTTACAGTACGTATTGCACATCCACTTTCTCTCGTTCTCCACACTTTTCTCTTCGATTCTAATGTACTATAAACGCGATGCAATGAATAAGGTAGTTTCGAAAATCAAACCCTCTCACAGACCGTTATTCAGAATCACAGCTCGTGCGTGTGGTCTCACGTAAGATTTCATGTAAATAAATGAGTAAGGAAATCTGTTTTCAGTTATAATATGCACCAATGCTTGAAGTGGTTTTTAAAGGTGATAGTATGCAACTAATTTGAGTGATATAGGACGTACTGTGGCGATAATTTCAAGGGAATCATTAATTATTAGAAAAATTAACTTCAAAATGTAATGGGATATTACTTAGGGCCTATTTAAAAGCTTCCATTATAAAACTTACAACTAACCCCTTAGCCTGCAACGTAACTTAAAAATTACACTAACAAAGTTATTAGCCCATATTTTATACTGCATTTTACTATATTTATTTATGCTCGACCATGCCGAAATATAGTAATTATACACCAGGTAGCAGACCTTTAATGCATGTCATTAAAGTACACCTACTCATTAAAGGTCAGCTCTTTCAGCCAATGACGACTCAGGTTACAACTGTTCAGCCAATGACAGGTCAGCTTTCTACCGTTATAAAACCGCAAGTATCGATTATTCTCGGATATGCAATCGAAAGAGAATTAGCGAAAAGTCACGGAGGCTGGAAATCCAATACTGTCGCAGAAGGTTATGTTCTGTTACTATAATAATTAGCGTTAATTGTAAACAATATTCAAATAAATTCAATTTGTAATCTCGTTTTTAATGTATAATTTAATTTCAATGTTATCTCTGTAGGTTCTTATGGCCTAGCAAGGTCAATGTGCACATCTGTTCCTCGGAAAAAATCAATACTTTCGCGTCTGCGCACATCTCACAACATACGGGACATTGCTCCAGGTCAGATACAATAAAATTAATAATATCAAGTTAGAAATTTGGTCGAGCATAAAAAGTCGTATGAAACTCGCCTATAATGGTAATTAAGAAGCTCGTATGAAAATTATGAAACTCGCTTGCGCTCGTTTCATAAATATCCATACTCACTTCTTAATTGCCTTCATTATAGGCTCGTTGCATAATGTACTATTAAAGCAGGAGTGGGGAATTCATCGATAAACCTAAAGCAGCCATGGCGAAAATGTGATCGTGCGCCGAGCCACTGTGTAACCTGCAACGTGCATACCACCTATGGAGGGAGGCGGACAACCGAAGGGGAAGTAAAAAACTGTCTGACTTAGTAACTTATTTTCGTTTTCCTTACGTCAAGCACTTAAATATAATTTTATACAGTACAAAGGTACAAACTAATGTTTAGTATGTGTAACGAAGAAAGAAATGAACAATAAATGAACAATATAACAACCTAAAATTAACTGTCTTCAGAATGTTTCTGCGACAAAGTTTCAAAATCAGGAATTATGTCACTTACTGCCAGTCGTAGTTGATCACGAAGGTATTTGTCTGTCAGTCGTGATCTAAATTTGGTTTTTACTATTTTCATTGTTGAAAATAATTTTTCACAAACGTAATTTGTAGCAAACATGGCTTCAACAGAGCAAGCGAAAGAACGAAGCTTCGGATATTTATTTTTTGGCAAAGATTTGAAAGTTCAATATTTGTCAAGTCCTTACATCTAGCTTTCATTTAACATCACATTGTAAATCAGTGAGTTTAAATTGAAAAGCTAACCGCATTGCAGCGATAATTTACTACTTAATTAACTTATTATTCCCAGAACATGAATTTTACCAGCAATCGAAAAGTATTGGAAATAAATTTGAATAAGGAACAAAAAAAAAAGTGTTTCTTCCCAGGCAGGATTCGAACCACAAAAGTCTTAGTTACCAGTCTATCGTGCTCTGGAGTGAACAAGGCTCTGAAATCAGCTACAAGGGTCGATCCAGTTTTTTTGCCACTACTGTACACAACCTGCAAAGATGCAGTATCTACCCGAGACATGTATGAATATCTCGGAACGTGAACTTACATCGACGATATAATCGTACCACTACATGTCCCACAGCTTGGAAAAATGCGCTATGTTATAGGCACAAATTGCGTGCCCAAAATGCTAGCTTTTTCTAATTCTTTTGCTATATTTCTCACCGATTTTTCTAACTCTTTCCCACTGCTTTCGCTGTCCTTTCCACAACTCTTTTCAGAGGAATAGCTAGACCATGCTTTTTTTCTTCATTACAGAACTTAAATACATTATGTATTATCTTTCTACTTTGCGAACATATTTTTCCAGCGATGACTTCCTAGGCAAAGTTTCCATGTTTCAAAATTACACACAATGCTATCACTACATATAGAATACAGTGGACTCTCCTAAGTTCGACAAAACAGAATTGAAAGTTCAATCCAATATGGGTAGTGGGTGTGGCAGGTGAAATGAATACAAATTCTTATTGGTTATCCACCAACCAAGTTTAAAAATAAAGTGAAAATGTTTGTATGATATTTTTTAAATTTTATTATTATTTTAAGTGTTACTAGCATTATATATTACTAATATTTATTATATTTATCTGATGCATGTAACCTATAAGATAAAACATTGTAATAAATAGATCATTTTCTTAATTTTATTAATAACAGTGTATATCTCCAATAAATGATTTCTTAGCATCGCCACAGATACACTTGTTTGTACTTGTCACTATCTCTGTCACTAGAGAGTTCTTGAAATTTATATTTTCCCCGCCATTCATAAAATATTTTGATATGATACCTCTTGCACAAAAGGGAGATCTATAACTGAAACAATTAATATATTTCAGTATTATTTGTATTTATCCTGGTAATAATGAACAGTTTGACTCGTAGACATTTTGTTTTTCAGCATTAACTTCCCATGATTGTATGAGAAGATTCGAAGAGAACGGCAGTTACGTAGACCTTCGGCTCCCCTACTACCATTAATGCACAACACAATGTCAATACGGCGGTTGCTGTCGTCTGCGATACAACGAACTTTACTGTTGATTTTAGAGTTCTTAATTTCTTTCCTGGTTATTATATGCTTATTTAAATTGTGTTAACTCTCGCTAAGTGGTTGCATATTTTATTTTATCTGTCTTAGTATTTATTTTATTATTGCAAATATTTTTGTTTTTTATTATTATTATTATTATTATTAATGAATTAATTTGTATTACTATCTTTGTATCATCTCCGTCACTGTTATTCTATTATTATTATTATTATTATTATTATTATTATTACTATTTATTATTATTATTATCGTTACTATTATTTCTATTATCAACATTATTATTGATCTCTGTAAAATTTATGTAGACTACTGGACTGTACCCGAGCACGAACATATGCTCATTTCGGGTATCAATTCATATGTATCATTTCAAATGTAAATTGTGAATAATTTAGAATTAGAATTAGAATTTCCTGCCCGCCCCGAGACTTGTGTATGCGCTTCTAGTACCACAGTGGGTTTCGACAGTTCCGTCTCACAAACGGCACAATTCTCAAAAGAAAAAGAAGAGTTCATTAATTTAAAATCAGTGATCAATATGGATGTCGTAATCAATCAAATATTCTGTTTTCCTTTAACAAAAGTATCACTACAAGACACAGAACCAATTTCTATTCAAATGGCAAACCCATTTCTTAGTGCCCGTATAGGGGCGTGTCTAAATCTCCTACGTAAGCAGTCGAACTATAGGATGTCGAATTTGATTGCTGTCGAACTTAAGAGCTTCCGAAGCAGTGTTGCCAACCGCACGATCTGGATCGTACACGTACGAATGGTGTGTAAAACATACGATCCTGTCGGCAAAGAGCGTAAAACTTGTCAAAAAGAGAGGATTTTAAACATTTACTACAATTTACATTTGAAATTGTGTATATATTGTAAATTTCTGCAGTATTGCGGGTATTTTTAATTAATTTATACATTTATAGTAGTTTCTGCATGTAGTACTTCTGCGTTACAAGCACTGTACAATTCGACTATCGCAAAACATATTTTCTATAAACATTGCTTTCCTATGTCTTCAAGTCCAGGCAACATGACAGCTTGATTTTGATAAACATTATTATAGTAACAAGAAATCACGTAGTACTGTCTACTATTTGTGGCTATTCAAAAAATGATGCTGACAAACATTCATTTTTTTTTTATTTCCAAATATCTCAGAAGAACTGGAAGGAACGGTGAACGGGACAAGAGATCGGGGCAGAAGATATAAGATGATAGGACAACATTACTCTCTCAAATCAAGGTCACGAAAAACCAGACTCACTGCATTGTTTAAGGCACAAATGGGACACAAAGAATGGACCGACATCAATGATAGATTAGCAACACCATCATACTTAGGCAGGGCAGATCATATTAGGAAGTTTAAATGTAGAAAACAAAGAACGGACGTGGCAAAAATTTTCCTTTGTTAACCGCGCAATAGTAGACTGGAACAGCTTACCTGTGGCAATCTTTCAGGGTGGTCCTCTCAATTCATTTAAGGAAAGGTTGAGAAAATTAGACTGAAAATGTAATTGTAGGGCAGTGTAATTATCTAAGGTGTGTCATGTAATTAAGTTGATATGTAAATAAATTAAGGTAATACGTAATTAATTAAGATGATATGTAATTAAGTTGATTTGTAATTAATTAAGGTGATATTTAATTACTTAAATTGGTAATAGTTGGGTGAAATTTATTGTAGGCGTTATTATAGAATAATTTTATTTATAGCCCTAGGTTTATTGCATCTATTTATTTATAGTTAGAAATAAAATTTAGGTTTATTTTATTTTATTTTTTTATTTTTCTTGTATTGCTGTAATTATTATATAACTGTAATGGTATTATTGTATATTATATATCACTGCCACCGGATGTATACCCAATTGTACTTACTTACTCACTTATTGGCTTTTAAGGAACCCGGAGGTTCATTGCCGCCCTCACATAAGCCCGCCATTGATCCCTATCCTGAGCAAGATTAATCCATTCTCTATCATCATATCCCACCTCCCTCAAATCCATTTTAATATTATCTTCCCATCCACGTCTCGGCCTCCCCAAAGGTCTTTTTCCCGCCGCCCTCCCAACTAATACTCTATATGCATTTCTGGATTCGCCCATACGTGCTACATGCCCTGCTCTCTCAAGCGTCTGGATTTAATGTTCCTAATTATGTCAGGTGAAGAATACAATGCGTGCAGCTCTGCGTTGTGTAACTTTCTCCATTCTCCTGTAACTTCATCCCTCTTAGCCCCAAATATTTTCCTAAGAACCTTATTCTCAAACACCCTTAATCTCTGTTCCTCTCTCAAAGTGAGAGTCCAAGCTTCACAACCATATAGAACAACCGGTAATATAACTGTTTTATAAATTCTAACTTTCAGATTTTTTGACAGCAGACTAGATGACAAAAGCTTCTCAACCGAATAATAACAGACATTTCCCATATTTATTCTGCGTTTAATTTCCTCCCGAGTGTCATTTATATTTGTTACTGTTGCTCCAGTATACCCAATTGTAGTGTTAATACATACATACATACATACATACATACATACATACATTACGATATATGGATCATATGCGGAGACTAAGAGGAAGGCAGAAAATAAAGGAGCTTGGAGAATGTTGGGTTTGCAGTGAAAAACCAGCCCTTGGGCAGAACACATGTATGTATGTATGTATGTATGTATGTATGTATGTATGTATGTATGTATGTATGTATGTACTATAGGCAGAGTCTTTTGGATATATAAAAAATGAAAGTATTAAACAGTATAAACAAATTCCTGCTAATGTTTTACTTCCCATTCTAAAGTTATCATTTTAAACGTAAAATATTCAGAAATAAAACAGTATCTGTGTGTGTGGAACGTAAATATATGTTTCTCTAAGATTTTGGTGTGGGTTTAAGTTGGAATGCAGCTCTTTAGGATCGAAGAATGTATCGAATTCTGTGCTCATTCAAATTTCAGGAACGTAAGATTACTGAAACACATCACATTCACAACTCCAGACGTCTTCAGAAAAATAGTCTATTGCACAACAATTTTTAAATATATAAATACAGCACCTTACGTAAGGATTTATTATATACTTACTTTGTACCTCAGAAATCGATCTACGCGCATCACCGAACACACACCAAGAGACACTAAACCTTACTGGCAGCGTCTACCAATCAGAGTTTCAAGGAGTTTAGTCTGCGAAGACGAATCATTCCTCGGATTTATATTAATGCTGCACGCACGGAAATCTTTGCTCATGTAGATAGATCATTCATTCATTCATTCATTCATTCATTCATGTAGCGTTCTGCACAAGGGCAGATCTTTCGCTACAAACCCAGCTTTCTCCAATCTTTCCTATTTTCTGCCTTTCTTTTTGTCTCATATGATCCATATATCTTATTGTCGTCTATCATCTGATATCTTCTTCTGCTCCGAACTCTTTTCCGGTTCACCATTCCTTCCAGTGCATCCTTCAGAAGGCAGTTTCTTCTCAGCCAGTGACACAACCAATTCCTTTTTCTTTTCCTGAACAGCTTCAGCATCATTCTTTCTTCACCCACTGTTTCCTACACAGCTTCATTTCTTATTCTGTCTGTCCACTTCATAGGCTCCATTCTTCTCCATATCCACATTTCAAAAGCTTCTAGTTCCTTCTTTTCACTTCGTCGTAAAGTCCATGTTTCTGCCCCCATACAATGCCACACTCCATATAAAGCCCTTCACTAATCTCTTCCTTCTTTATTTTTCCAGACGTCCACAGAAGATGCTCCTTTTCCTATTAAAAGCTTCCTTGGCCATTGCTATCCTCTTTTTGACTTCTTGGCAGCAGCTCATGTTACTGCTTATAGTAATTGTGTATATGTTAGTTTTAATTGTTAAGTTTATGTACTATTAGGCCTATGTGAACTATTAATAAATTCTATAACGTGTTACTGCTTATGGTACACCCCAAGTATTTGAAGCTGTCGACTTGCTCTACTGCCTCATTTAGAATTCGTAAGTTTACTTCTTTTTTTCTCCTATGACCATGGTCTTCGTCTTGTTTGCATTTATCTTCATCCCATACTGCTCAGAGCTGTCATTTAGCTTCTATTGCATATCCTTTAGTATCATCAGCAAATCTTATGCAGTTTATTCTTCTACCTTCTAATACCACTCCTCTCGTGTTCTGTGAACAGTAGTATCACAGTCTACTATATACAGTCGCGAAGCTTGAGGTGTTTTTTTTTTGCAAATCTCGTGATAAAGCGCTCCAAGCGGTTAGCAACTTGAAACAATAGACTGTCCATAGTCGACTTTGGACTGTGTCGTATTTCTAACGAGTGCTAGCTCGTTGCGTATTTCACATTGATGCTTGTGAAATGTTCGTTATTGGTTGTATTATAATGGCTAAAATATAATAATTGGAATAATAATATGGGACAAGGAGGAGACTTTTGTAGTGCTATAAATTGTAGCAACAATAAGAGAAAGAGGCCAGAGTTATCCTTTGTCCGATTTCCGAAAGATTCAGAAAGGTTCCTGGGTTTCCACAAAAATGCTGTGCAGAAACAAAACTCTTAATTTTGAAGTTCCTTGTGACTGTTAGAATACACTGTATCCTTAAATTTCACAATGAAATGTTTCAGTCTAACCGAAAGGACATTAGATACCGGTTAAACTTCTGTCATTTAGGCTGCTAAATTTCCAGACAAAATAAAGGTTAGGTCTACTTTTTTTTTCAGAAGATATATTTTTAATTGTAGGTATTAATTTTGTTATTATTTTTATGTGTTATTTTACTAAAGACGTAGAAAAATTAAGTTCGTTTTAATGAGATTTATTGATCACGTTTTATTTTCAATTCTGGTGGGATTATTATTGCTTAGGCCTACTTTTTTTTTTCAAAGAATATGTTTTTAATTATAGCTGTTAATTTTGTTGTTATTTTTATTTGTTGCTTTACTAGAGAAGTAGAAAAAGTCTGTTACAATAAAATTTATTGATCACATTTTATTTCCAATCCTGGTGTGATTATTATTGCTTAACCTCATCCCACTTTGTTAACTACGTAAGCCTACACTACAAGTACCGGTACACGTAAGTTACTCCATTAATTCATATTTCCATTATTATTGTTGTAAAGGGAAATGAAAATTAATATTTATTGGTTTCATAGTTAATTATCGCTATAATCTTGAATGAGTGAAGCTATTATAGTAAATTTCAGTTCGTTTTGCAAAAACAAAAATTATATTAACTTATTTCTTACAGGTATCTTCGAGTTTATGGTGGAATTTAATGTACTTCATTAAGATAATAAATTAATTTTATCCATTTAATATTTCAATAATGGAAGGAAGGTGTTAATTTTTCCAAAAGAACAACGAAAGTATAACATATTTTGTTGTCTGCTAGGAGAGAGATCTGCGATGATGAGGCGATAGTAGCGATCCTAGTGGTGGGCAACTACCCATGTTTGCATTTTTACTACATATTGAGCTTCGCGACTGTATATAGTAGATTGTGGTAGTATATACATATAATGCTATATTTCCTTATTTTTCCGCTAATAGAATCATTGGATTGTTTAGCGAAAGCTATCGCTTTTGTCATAAATTGACATTGAGTAAATTCATAAATTGAAGATTTCCATCAAGAACCAACACTATCAAGTTTTGACCCTATGTTGTATGGACATTTTTGATCCTGTACACCATGGATGGGCATCGTACCTCACTTGAGAAATAATGCCTCACTGACCTTCACAGAGCTTATCGCTCTGAGTGACATCATCTTCACAGTCCCCGTTTCTCCCTCACGCAGCTCCTAGGCGTGGGCAGGTTCTATATCAGTTTCATAAGCAATATCAGTGGTGGCATAATGGCATTACCAAAGCAGTGTGTACGCGTTAGAAAACGATTATTTCATGAGAAATGGGAGGAAGAGTTTTTTTGCTGTTTAGAACGGGAGAACATACGATGTTTGTTATGCTCGAAAATACTATAAGCATTAATAAAATTTAATATACAACGACATTACTCCTTATGTCATAAAGAACATGCTGAATTACAAGGTAAGACAAATTAAATATTATTTTTCGTACTATTCCGAAAAAAAATATGATCTTAACATTTGCATAATAATACTAAATACGACATTATACCTTAAACACGCTGCATTAAAAGGTACGAGGAATTAAATGTTGTTTGTACGTATTATTTACAAAAGAAATTTATAAAAAAAATATACCAAATCTGCGTAGAAAACGTAATATGATTTTCTGAAATTATCTTAGGTCGAGAATGTGCAAATCTATTA
The DNA here is from genome assembly GCA_025594305.2 of Periplaneta americana. Lineage (NCBI taxonomy): Eukaryota > Metazoa > Arthropoda > Insecta > Blattodea > Blattidae > Periplaneta > Periplaneta americana. The sequence goes on from JAJSOF020000005.1 coordinate 20,337,667, forward strand.
AGTGATCTTGATAAACGCCAGAATATTCAAGAAAATAAACGTAGACAACGTGATGGAATATTATTGGCTAGTTACGCAATATCTCGCCTGTGATTTAAATCAATTCAATGATGGAGACATAGTAAAGAGGTTTATGATTAAAGCTGCCGAATTAATTTGCCAAATTGAATAAAAATTTTCGAGTCTCTCACGTTAACCAAGCGCTTTCCTAATAATTCGCCACTGACCGCCTTAGCGATTACGATAAGATGATACAGGTCACAGCAGTTTATATTTCCCATCCTACTCTGCAGTCTCCTCTCCTAGTAAACAAACTATTTCAAATTGAGTGCCTCACGTAACCGAAAATTGTGCCCATGTATGCTGTACACCGTCCCCGACGACTGTGAAAAGGACGGCACTTATACCCCTTACACCCTGTAGATTGTATTAATGATAGCAATTTTTAGGTTAGTACAACCTGTTTTCTTTATCGATAGAACGATAATATTCGAGATTTTTTGCCGTTTTTTCTTCAGTTGCCAAGTTCAGCTAGGGTTTTAATCAATTAAATGCGTGTTTATAGTGAACATTAGAACTGTGTTTTACTCCTTATAACAATGCTAAAGAGGCAAAGCAAATTTACAGAAGAGCTTATTTTTCTTTTCTTTTTATTAGTTTTGGCTTTGTTAGTTTAATTTGTCTTTTTGATCTTTTCGAAGTACCAAAATAGAATTTCTCGGAGAAAACTTGCCATGAAATCATCAGAAATCTTACAGTCTTTCCAATATATAAGTTTAGAAATCTTACAGATTATTTCCAATATAATTTATCTGAAATATTTATTTATTATTTTGCTAATAATTGTAACATATAATATAATACCGGTATATACAAAAACTTTAGCTCGCCCCTGAAAGAGTAGAACTCGTGCTCAGGGGCGAATTCCTGAATTGAAATTAATAATTATACAATACAATTTGTCTTATGTCTACTATGCAATTAAATTATATAAATTTAAATTTACAATTTTTCAATTTTTATAAACTCCATACATAACTTTTTAAATTTAATACTAGAACTGTTAGAATTGACAAGATTAGGATATTTAAATATAAATTTGTTATATATTCTTGGGTCTAAATTACTACTACGATTAAATACTGTAACAGTGTTACATTTTGGTTCAAACAATCTTAAAGAATTCATACCTTTTGTTTCATAACTATGAGAATACAACTAAAAATTATTTCGAGTTTTATGTATGAATTTTATTAATACAATATAATAAATTTCTCTTATATTAAGTACATTAAAGTCTAAAAACAAATTTTGAGATGGAAAATCAATAGGTTGATGAAGACATATTTTAATTATCTTCTTCTGTAATAAATAAAGTGGATTAAAATTGGATTTAAATGAGCTACCCCATCCTACAATTCCATACATAATTACCGATTGAAATAAAGTTAAATATATTGTGCGTAATAAATTTATTGACAAGTAATTCCTCAATAAAACAAAATAATATACTATTTTACGTAATTTATTACAAAGGTAATTAATGTGTTGGTTCCATTTTAAATGATTATCGAAAATTATGCCTAAATACTTAACTTGAGAGGACTCTTTTATGAATTAATTTGAATATAGTCTAGTATCAGGAAAAAGATCAAGAGTCAGTAAAAAGTCTAACACTGATATAGTAAAAGAATATACGGAACTATATGCATATTATATTATGAATTTAGTGCTTTTGTAAGTCCCTATAGCGAATGGAACATTTCGAATTGAGGAAATGACTTTCCCGTGAAGAGTGGAGACAAGAGGTAGAGAGAGACAGACGGCGAAATATATAGAGAAAGAAAGTGAGAGGGGAAGATAGGGGGAGGTAGAGAAGCGAGGGCGTATATAGCATAACCTAGAGAGTACGCGTAGAGGTTTGACTCCAGCTTCATAAATCACGTTTCACTCAGCTGCGAAATCATAGGCTATCTGTGTAACATATGGGTACTTAAAAGAGCTATCTGAACTACTAACAACCAGTGTTACCAACCCTGAAACAATTTGTTCCTACTCCCTCTTGACAGAACTACAATTACGCAGTTGATTTATCCACAGGATATCCTCAAATTCTGTAGCTATTACATCAATGTTGTAAAGTATAGCTTGAAACGGTTCCTTTATTGATTTACGCAAACTCCTCTTCCTTGTTCAATCCTTGTGGCAGGAATTATTTTTATGAAAGAAGGAATTCCTAAACCTAAACTCATTTTTATATATTAAATCGGGGTAATTATCGATATCTCATAACTAGGGCTAGGATTCTTAGGTAAATAAATATTTTATTTGCACTTTAATAGAAACTCGTAATCATGTTTTAAGTTTCAAAGAAGGTTACCGGAACATATATTTCGAATTTCATTTCACAAATAAACATATTTTTAATTTTTTATATAAATACATATTTTCAAATATAAAAATTAAGTTTTGATCGAATAATTTTCGACATAAGCCCCATTTCAGATTAATCATCACTCGAATGTTCAGTGCTTAGACGTGACAGCTGGCAATTGTTTCTCGGAATTGCGTATCTGTGGAACTGAAGTCTGCTCTCTCACCACAAGCGATAAGAGCTGTCACCACTAAAAATTGTACTGTAAACATCATCATCATCATCATCATCATCATCATCATCACCCTTGCATGTATTGGGCCTAGTGGGCCGTTATGGTCTCTTGCCAACGCTTGAACGGTCTGTCCAAGGATCTCTTGTCCACAGGATGGTAATTTAAAATTTGGCGTGGAATTCTAGAACGAGGCATTCTGATGACATGTGATCTCCAGTTTTGTCTGTATTTCTGTAGGTATTCCGTAATCGATTAAATCTGCAGTTATTTCATAATGTCAAAATTTCTAATGTGATCCATTTTCGTGTATCCCGCTGTACGACTCATGAACAATGCCAATATTTGCATTCCTTTAAAGATCTCTCTTCTGAACATGGTATCACTAATGGGTTAAGTTACATTTTTTAACTTTTTATTCTTAACCCCTTACTGCGTAGGACAGTTTTGCACGCACCGGTTTTATATTCAAATAACTTAAGTAGATCTCTCTTTCTCAACTGATGACACATTTGGTCAAATCCAATTTTTGACAGTTTGCCATGTCTGTCTCAGTACGCAGTTTCAAATATTATATGCTTATATTATAAGTTGTATGAATATAAAACCGGTATGTGTCATATCTGTCCCAGAATGTGGTAAGGGGTTAATATGTGAATTTTTATGATAGAATCAAATAGAGTGGTCACCTTTAATAAGACTAATAGTTTATAAACTTTACAAATGTTTTATCACATGTTAAAATGACTTTGAACCACACCTTATATAATTTTACATTGATTTTATACGTGTTTTTAACTTAGTTTATAATAAGCACATATGATTCTTCTTGTATTTCACCTATGCTCAATTTCACAATTTATGTCTCTGCACCGGAAGATGACTTTTAAAAAATCTAAAATATTAGTGGAATTATAATCTTGTAATGTGAAATAACAGAAAATTGTTGTAGATTGAAGCTATAAAATAATTATTACTATATAAACTCCAACTTATCTGAAATTTTAACCTCAATATGAATTTCATATTGCTCGTTTGGAGTCAAACTCGAATGTATCTGCTTTAACTTTAATAGTAAAACCACTTTTTTTTTACATAATTTTCAACAAGTTACTTAGTTACCACGTAAAATATAGGGCTTATAAAGATGATTAGTGTTTCATTTATATTACAATATTTTTCCTTTACAGTGTGAGCATAAATGATTGCCTTAGTTACGAAAATTATCTGTGGACTAACGATTTAACATAGAAAATATTTAGGTATACAAGTAGTTAGAGAAACTCTCCAAGTTTTTTTAACATACCTTATAGGTGCTCGATGTGTGCTCCCCTTGTGACCCTGCAGACATGAAGCCGGTAGTCCAATTCGTCCCATACACGATGAAGTGTATCCATGTCGATTGCAGCGATGGCATTGATGATGCGGTCGAGTAACTCTGGCAGATTTGCCGGTAATGGAGGTACAAAAACAGAGTCTTTAACATACCCCCACAGGTAAAAATCCACAGGGTGGTAAGTCAGGGGAACGTGGAGGCCAGGACAATAGCTGCATATCGTCTCTGCTCGCACGACCAATCCATCTGTTTGGCAATCTGTTGTTCAGGAATTGCCGGACTTCGTTGTGGAAGTGAGGCGGAGCGCCGTCTTGTTGTTGTTGTGGGACGCGTGGCCGACCAGGAGATTTTCCTTTACACAGACATCCTGTGGTCAGTAATAGATTGTACCATCGTCTAATGGTCTTGGCGTCTGGTGGATCTTTATGGAATCTTGTTCGAAAATTTCGCTGCACTGTTATGACTGATCTTGTGGAATGAAATTCGAACGCTACAAATGCACGCTCAACACCAGTCGCCATTTCTGCAAACTCTGTAAACTCAGGTCCTCTACCGGTAAGAAGTGGAATTACGCCGCGCGGATAATTTCAAATAAAACTTTGAGAGATACCTTATTTGGTAATATTAGTACCATTGTTGTATCATTCACGGTTTTTCTATAAAAAATCCCCAAACTAGGGCAATCATTTATGCTCACCGTGTATATTGACAAACAATAAGACAAATGAGGGGATAAAATGAGGGGAGATCGATTGCATAAGAGAGAGAAGTCTCTTTGTGAGAGTGGAAATAAAGGGGCAAGGTTTGATGTGCCTTTAACCTTGTGTACTAATTGATACTCTTCAGCTAAGCACAGAAACCTCAGACGTCGCTGACGTCGCCGGAGTGATATAAATGGCATGGCGCATTATTATTTCATTTCAAGAGCTGTGTACTGGCTGTCTACTGTAATTATGGACGAGGTCTAGGCTTCATCTGTCTCTTCCATGGATAGGACAAAATTAACTAAATGCCAGACCAATAGTTTTTCAAGCACTTTGTGCAGTATAAATAAGGATAAAAATATTTTAGTTATCACAGACTTGCCGTGGTACGACAAATACCTGTCTTAGCGCTATCTGTAATGAACTAAATTAGAGAACATGATTTCTACCTACGGAAAAGTAACAGTCATTTTTTGTGCATTTTTATGTGCAGATGTAGAGATGGAACGATTTTGAATATTATTGATGATAAATACTGAAAAGTGTTTACTTAATTTCAGATTTTAGTAATCGATTGAAATTGTATTCTTTTAGATTTTACTCCTATTTTACAGTTCTCTACACAATAGTTCATCCTATAATGTTGTGAGCCAAAGTTGTCTATGTGGCTTGAACGGTAATACGAGTAAATAGAGCCAGGATGTTAGGCAAAATGCTTTTATGCTCGACCATGCCGAAATGTAGTAATTATAAACCTGGTAGCAGCCCTGTAATGGACCTCATTAAAGTACACCTATTCATTAAAGTTCAGGTGTTCCACCAATCAGAAAACACCATTGTAGCAATATGAAAGCGCAAGTATAGATTATTCTCGGATATGCAATCGAAAGACAACTAGCGAAACGTCACGGAGGCTGGAAATCCAATACTGTCGCAGAAGTTTATGTTCTGTTACTATAGCGTTAATTGTAAATAATATTCAAATAAGTTCAATTTGTCATCTCGTTTTTCAATATCGAAATCAATTTCAAGGTTGAATCAAGGTTAATGCTCATTTTACTCTCTAGATTATATCAAGATCAATGACATTTGTTCCTCGGAAAAAAATCAATACTTTCGCGTCTGCGCACATCTCACAATTTACGAGATATTGCACAAGGTCAGTTCCGCTCCCCAGTCAGATAATAACATGAATATTTATGAATAATTTCAAGTTAGAAATATGATCGAGCATAAAAAGTCGTATGAAACTTGCCTATAATGATAGTTGCTTGCGCTCGTTTCATAAACATGATCGCGTCTTAATTACTACCATTATAGGCTCGTTGCATAATGTACTTTTTTAAACTGAGTGTAGGCTATGTATGAAAGACCTATTAGAGATAAACACATTTCCATATATTTGGGGATGATAGGCCCAATTTTTATTTTGGCTTTTTTTTTCCTACTTTAGCTCCCGTTGCCTATTTTAAGGTTAAATGACTTTTTTACCCTTTTTACGTCGTTATTGTACATTTTCTATATTTTAATGCATTTAAAATAAACCGCATATAAATTATATAAAAACAAAAAGAACGGTTGCACAAATTGAAAATATATATTCACCTCACACAAATATCTGCTGAGAATCTTATTCTCCAGCAATACATATGTTTCCAAGAAGTCGTAAACTTTTCCCCCCTACCGATTCCATCTTTTATGTCACTTAAAGAATAGTATAACCCTCAGTGCTCAAGTCACTTCGGGGTTTACCAGCGAAAGAAAGGGGATGAGGGAAGTATTAAAAGCAAGTCTCCAGTTCCTGTTATTGGTGCCGCTTGCACGTACAAGTCACGCGTACTTTGAAGTCTCTAATCTCTTCTCACACCCCTCTTTTTAAGACAATAAACAGTCGGTTTTTCCCGAAGTCTGAAAGAAAGTAGAAACAGTTCTTCTGAAATAAGTTGTTTTAAGTTTGCTCCAATCACTTCAGTAGAAGTAGAAAGAGCTTTTCCCACCATGAAAAACGTTCTCTCTGACAAGAGGCTCATTATGAGAGATGACAACTTAAAAAGCATCTTGTTGTGACATGTAACCAAGGAAAGTGAGTACCGTATGGGATAGTTTATTAAGTATTTGTCTATTTTTTTGTCTGTTTCCATGAATAATAAATGCCTATTTCATTGCCTGTTTTTTACCATTTTTACTGCCTATATGCCTGCCTATTTTAACCAAAATAAATGCCTAAACATCCGGGCTCTAGTAATAAAGAACTTCCCTTTTCCATTGGTTATGTCTAAATACAGAGTGTCCCAAAAATTTATACACTCTTTGACAGCTCATTAATACACTTTTTTCAGGTGTGACTGCTTAAAATAGTGGCTGTAGTCAGACTAAGCTTTGAGGAAAGGAAATTTATTCTAAATTGTTACTGGAAGACTGAGAAATCCAGTAAAGCTCAGAGAGAGTTAAGAAGGGAGTTTCAACGAGATGCATCAACGCGAGTCACAATTTCTCGATTGCTAGATAAGTTTGAGACAGAAGAAACGGTTCACAATGTCCATAAGAAGCATTCCGGAAGACCACGAACATCCATCAGCCCCACAAGAGAAAGAGAAGTCATTGAAAGGTTTGAGCAATTCCTATAAAATCTGTTCGGCAAGCGGCTCGTGAGACAGGACTTCCAAAATCGAGCGTCCGTGGCATTTTGAAGTGTGCCCAATGCAAATGTTTTATTCAGATATTAACCTACGCTCTCAATGAAGATTATCATGACCGAGAAAAATATGCAGAGGACAATCAATTTTCATACAAGATTGTTTGGAGTGACGAGGCCACATTTAAATTAAATGCCTCAATTAATCGTCACAATATCAGCTACTGGGCAACTGACAACCCTCAAGGTGGCAGTAGAACGACATGTGAACTTACCAGGGGTTACAGTGTGGTGTGGTGTGGTTTGTCAACATGTTGTTTCATTCATTCATTCATTCATTTTATTCCATAGATCTTTTATTCCAAGAATCTTGAAGATGTGGAACAAGTCAAAATTTTACAATATTACAATTACAAATTTTTATAGTTTTACAGTTTAGTAATTTTTTACAATTTTGTGCAATTTTTTACAATATTTTAGCGAGATGTAGTGAGATGAGGTGAGGTCCGAGGATTCGCCAAAATATTACCCGGGATTTCTCTTTTGGTTGGGGAAAACCTCGGAAAAACCTAACCAGGCAATCAAAGGGGGGTAATCAAATCAAAGGGGTTGATGCCGAGGACTCGCCATCCATAGACCATCCGGCTTCAGTCCCACGGCTGTGGAAAACCTCGGAAGAAACCAAAGACCAAAGGGGGATCCAACCCAAGCCCGAACGCAGCTCCGGATCAGCAGTCCAGCGAGTCTGCCGACTGAGCTACATCGATGGTTCTACTAAAAGTATACAATACAGAGCCACTCAGATTATTAAATTTACAAACGCAAACAATCATTCATCAGTTGAGCTATATGTATAATACAAAATAAGTAAGTTAATTAAATTTAAGGCATAAACAATTCAATTGCTCCTTTCTTTTTTTGACCATGCCATGACTAACTTCCTACTTGAATCCATCATGCCACGCATTCAAGAGACCTTAAGACATGAAGAATGGTCTTTCCAGCGGGATGGAGCACCTCCCCACTGCCATCGCGACGTAAGGGCCTATCTTGAGGAAAATCCGGTGAAGAGGTGGATAGGACGAAGAGGTAGCACCGAGTACCCCCCACGTTCACCGGATTTTTATCCTGATGTACTTCTTTTTGTAGGGGCACCTCAAGAACAATGTTTATAGCACCAGACCAGCTACAATCAATGAGTTGAATTTCAGCCATTGAAAAGGAATGTTCCAAATACCAGTTGAATTGATTACGAACGTTTCGGATTTTATTGGCCAAGCAACTTTTGTAGTTTACTGTTGCATGAAAATAAGAGACAGCTGGCCGGTCAAAATGACCTCTATTGATCCTTCTAGATAGCTGTACTTATTACGCCCTTAAATAATAATGTTTGGGACTTGAAATTTTCAGAAGATCAAAAGAGAAAAAATTCATTAAGTTCCGAAAATCCCACGATTTGGAAATTGTAGCCAACAGAACTCCCTTGCCACGATTGCAGATTCTCTTGCTGTTGCGTACATTAAATGAGTTTCGGCTAATTCAGCATCAGTGAATCCTTCCATTAAGTCAATTAAGGTTCCTGAGAGGTTAATCACCCTGAATTGTTTATACTGGAGTATAATAATAATGATATCGAAAGACGTGCGTAAAGGCTAAACTGATAGGCGTTTCATAGTACTACCTTTCACAAAACATCATATCGTAAAATACGTGACACATATATGGAAAACAAATATAAAGGCAAGGCAAAAAGTAAATAAGGCGTTATTTCACTTGGATTTTTCTTAAACAAATATCAAAATATTTGCACATATATCTCTCCCACTCTACATAGTCGTACGTATTCTACGAATAATAACATTTGTGTTTAGAGAAAGAAGCACAGGAATATTCATTCAACTTAAATTTCGATATGAATTTCTTTGGAAGATTTTTTTATTCTTTTGTCTAATATTCAATAAAAGACTTTGGGTTTCTGACTGAAGCTACAGTAGGTGTTTTTGTTTCTCTGCTTCCCTCATTATTTTGTTTTCCCAGAAATAAACAATAGATCTATTTTCAGTTTCGTAATTACGAAATATTTTACATTATCTTTGACTCAGTATGAATACTTCTTGATATATCAAATCATAACAAGAATAAAACTCAATTATGACCAATTCTACGATCCCTCTTCTTTCACTACATTCCTTGTATTGTATTCAGTTTCAATAAATCTCTCTGTTGTTTATCATCTAATATTTCAATGCAATGCAGACTGAAAGCAAAGTAATCGTATACGAGGGAAAATATGGTGACGACACAGAAATGAGAAGAAACCTCCAGCAGAAAAATTATACGTACCGTCATTTCCCATAACTTTGGTCTTGGAACACAACTACTGGGTGTTCATTTCAAAGTGTGTCATGACGTCACTTTTGTGAGTCAGCGATTTCAAGCGAGTTTCACCTTTTATGTCACAGAAGTTCCCTATTAATCAAGGCGTTCAATCAACTTCAGAACGTCTATGGTATAACTTGAACGTCGTAGCAACAGATGGCGGTCTGTAAAGTCTGAGTGCTACCATAACCTCTTTCCAACTGTGTTTTGCGCGGGCAAGTAGTACGCAGGGTATCTGTTATCATCGGTTGCGTACGACAACATTCCACAACACAAATCAAATGCTCCGTGCCCATGTTGACCGTCGAAGTTAATGTCAACAAATACGTAAGTAATCGTCTTAACCCTCTCCACATATCCCGAGAGTAAGAAAAAATCTCACCTCAGTACGCGTTTCCAAACAGTTCACATTCCTGCCACTACGGCGTTACCGTACGTATCGGTAATTACTCTTCAGAATGAACGCAGTACTTGCTAGGCATCTTCTCTGGCACATAGGTAATACGCCTCTGCGGAAGTGTAGGAAGATTGAATTCTCTAGGCTCATCGGCTAGCCACATGACGGCATACAGAGAGTCATGACACACTTTGAACTGAACACGCAATATGGTCCACGATACAACTATTCAAACACATTGTAGAAGTAACACAGACCGTTCGTAGATAGCAGCAGTGACTTGACTTCAAATTACAATACAGTAAAAATATAGATAAAAGAGGTACTACGTTATGTAGTACAAAATTTGAATGGGCCATACCTATGGGAATTGACGGTACTTCCTTTGCATTTAATAATAGTGTAGATTTGGTACGTTACTAGTGATATTCCTACGTAACATATCGTCGTTGATTTTATGAAATCTTCTTTGTGACAGTACAGAACATAACTTTTTCAGAAGGAAGGAAGAAAGTAATGAGATATCAATAGGACTATACTGGTGTCATTGATGTCCATCACATTCACCAACATTTTTTTTGTCGAATTATCTAATATTCTTATGTAGGCATATTGATATTTAATTACTTTTTTCCTCCTAAAAATTATGCTCTGTACTGTCACATAGGAGGTTTTATAAAATCATCGACGATATACTGTTACGAAAATAAGGGCTGGATGTCTATTAAACATAAGTAAGAAATAAATAGATGCTTTATTACACAGATCATTCTTTTCGTTGTCGTCCGCAGAGAGGTACTCCCCAATTGCATGGTTGCCAGTTGTACCAAGACTCGATACTCTTCGGATATATTTCGCATGCAAGTGTAATAATTTACTTTCGTTTCCTGAATTAAATACGGTAATATTTCCATAATCCCAGATAGTAAGATTTCTGAACTGATTTATTAAGAGGATGATTAAAATCTAAGATTTATATTTCGGCATCGATTCCTTGATCTACCGTTGGAACAAGTGTCTGTACAAGCACGGTGAGTATGTTGAAAAGTAATGCGTACCAGTGCACTACTACTGTGTATCAATAGCCTATATCTGCCTGTGAAATAAAGTTTGTCCATAAGAGCTCTTGGTACCTTAATTTTTTAAGCATCCTCGTATATTTCCATCTTAATATCAATCCTGGAAAGACACAAGCAATCATATTAGGACACAAACGGCAAACCGACGCTGTAAAGCACCTCGACATTTCCCCCGTTAAAGTAAGTACAGTGCATATCCCTTTCAGTTCTTCGGTAAAAAATCTTGGCATTCACATGGATAATAATCTCAACTGGGACATGCAAATCACAGAAACCTGCAGAAAAGTATATTCTATTATTCATGTGCTAAAAAAGGATAAATGTTCATCTTCCTTCTTGCTTAAAAAAGTCCCTTGTGCAGACCCTTGTATTTCCCTATTTTGACTATGCTGACATTTTACTGACTGACCTTTCCAGCGACAACAAAATGAAACTTCAACGTGCTCATAATTTGTGTGTACGTTTTGTAAGCAATGTTCGTAAATATGATCATATTACCCCATCCCTGGAAGCAATAGGTTGGCTTAAACTAGATAAGAAAAGAAATTTACATTCACTTCTCTTTCTCTTCGAAATCTTGAACTCTTCTATTCCTTCGTACCTGTCGTCTCGCTTCACTTACCTTTCTTCCCACCACAATCTGAACACACGCTCTCGCCATGAAACAATACTAACAATACCATCCCATCGCACCTCTTCATACTCATCCTCTTTCACAATAGCCCTGCCAAGACTCTGGAACTCGCTACCTGCTAGCATCAGGGACTGTCGAAATAAAATTCAATTCAAACGCAAACTTACTAGGCACTTGGTCAGTAATTGAGACTCGTTCAGACATGGTTTCTTGTAAATAGTTCTTTTAATCTACCACAAAATATCTCAATATCCGGTAATTTCATCACTATAGAATTTTGTTATTGTAGGTTTAATTTGTAATTTAGTAAATACAAAAATATTCTTTGTTCTTAACTTCTATGATAAAATGTCTAGCTTTCATTAATCAGGTATTCTTGTCGTACTTTAATTTTTATTGTAATTGTAATTGTAAATTTAATATTAATTGTAATCTTATTGTTCATGTTATAGTTGTAATCCCCTGGTAGAGGGGCAGAGAAGGCCTGACGGCCTTATCTCTACCAGGTTAAATAAATAAATCTAATCTAATCTAATCTAATCTAATCTAATCTATATTTTTATGGCGTAAATAGAAGCATATAATAAATTTTATGCCATACTAGCATTGTAAATAGGTTTTTACTACATCGAAAACCGTACGTAGGCCTAATTGGTTTATTATAACACACGTGTCGATAAAAGCTATCAGCATATTCCGAATCTCACCGGACCGGTGGACAACAATGACGTCACGCTGCAGCGAAATAGGAACAAAACTGCTGGAAGGATCGATGGCTGTCATGGCGACTGTATAAGTTGTTGTCTGTGCTACGCTAGCAAAATTTTGCGAAATATCCGTACTGCCATCTCGTTCAAAGAAAAGAGAGCATAAATAATTTATTTCTTGAACCAGTAGTAATAACTGGTCCGTTGACATATTCGCTCATAAGCCATTAACATATTGTTTTTACGTTGTGCTCATTACAAACAATACAGCAGAACACACTGCCATGACACAACAGTGCACGATGTCATTCGTCTGCTAATTCCCGCCCTATACAAGACCCAATCAGATTCACTAATGGCGGCTGATGGAGACTGCCACCACCTCTGCAAGCTAATGGCACCGGTGATTGATCACTCCCGAAGTCCCGAACGTCAAGCAGCCTTGAATCGCCACAGTTGTTTGTACCTAACTGAATTTTTATCTACTTTGGCAACTGATATGTGTATATGAATAGTTAAGTGGTCTATTTGAAACATCATCTCTGCCTTTCGGTGTATAATGGTCCGTTAACCAGTATTTTATCACCCTAACTTTCATATGAATTACTTCGTTTTGAAGAAGTAAGTAAGTAAGTGAATAACGCCTATTGAGTACGAAGAATGTTGACAGACCTCTTTCTTCAACCCCAATATTCGTGTCTAATTAAAGATAACATTCAACGCATTTCTTTTATTCAATTTGTAAAGTTTTCTAACAATGTATACCGTTTAGTTTTTATATAAAATTGATATCAATTTCATATCGTTAGAATTGATTCATAGGCGAAAACAAAGCCATTAACTAATAATGTTATTGCAGATTAACTTTGATGAAATATGCAGCGTTTTTAGTTTGCATTTTCCATATTTATAAAATTCATCCGATAACATTGTGTTACCACAGTCTACTATATACAGTCACGAAGCTATACTTTTTCATGTTCTCTCTTTTATTTTATTGTTGAAACTCATGTTTACAATATCATGCTCTTTCTATTACAACTATATACCTTAATAAATAATATATATATATTTTTTATTTTGTGTTAGAATAAAATACTGATATTTGACTATTTTGTAAAATGAATTTATTTCTTATTAATCTATCAAAGATAGAGAAGTGATCTTGCATCATATTCTAGATATGACATGCTTTAATATACACAAGAAATTTCATCACAGAATGTTGGATAGTTTTTGAGTTATGTGGGAAACGCTTCGTCACTGCACAGTGAACTGAATTTAAAAAAATATAAACAATTTTTTTAATCGTAAAAATATTTTTTTCATATAGCAGAAGGACAGTATTTTACACATACTAATTTTCATTATTGTACAGGGACATCATTTTATTTTTACTAACATTTTTAATATTAACCTGGCTATATCTTTGAATTAAAGGTCTAGAGCCGGAAACACCACTTGCTCCCCCTTCCAAGATTGGAGTTCGATGATACTGGCGTAAAATACAAGTCATTTACTAGGTATAGGAGGAAAGAAAAGTAGTTCATCCATTTATGTAAACTAGGAAATATCGCAATTTTGAGTTTGATAATTTTCATTAAGTTTTTGTCTAACCAAAATACAGTACTGTATTAACACTTAGTGTTTTTACTCACGAATTGAGCTATCCATTCGGACGTATTGAGGGTGCTAGGAACAATAGATTGTGACGGTACTATTTTACATTGCCTGTAATGAGGCGATATTAGCGATTCTAGTGGTGAGCAACTATCTAATGTTTGCATATTTACTACTTATTGAGCTTCGCGACTGTATATACTAGACTGTGGTGTTACTGAGCCCTCAAACGCAACTTCTATGGATCCCGGACATGAAAAATTAAAGGCTAAGTTTCTTGCAGATAAAACTTTTTTTTTCCACAAGTTATTGATGGAGAAAGAAGACACATAAAAGTTGCGAAGTTATAAAGTGGATATACGTGCTGTAAACCAATTCTCCAGCTCAAAACATTACACTCAGACAAAACACACAGACCAGACGACTCCCTACGCCGTAAGGCTTACAGATTCGACTGAAAAAACCATGGCGCCAGAAGACCATCAATATGACTCCCCTATCGATTTTCAATAGAAAGACTCCGGAGGTTAAAAACTCTATGAGGACACCAACATAATGACCAAAATGTTTTGGTCTTTCTTTCGTCCTATAAAAAGTATAGAGAAATTTTGATAGAGAGGAACAATCTATCATTAGTTTTATAAAAGAAAAGCGTGGACAATAAAACACAGTTCTGAAGATCATAAAATGATAAATCACACATCTGAAAACACATTCTGAGAATACGACTGACTTTGACCAGCATTCATGTGTCATACCAAAGCCCTAAAGTCTATTAGAGACTATATGCACAGAATCTTTTGACAATGTAATTTATCATTTTTGTAAAGTAATTACTCCACATAAACATTTTGACATTTTTCTCTTAGGCCTACCTTAATGATGAACAGCATAGTTAAAAAAACATAGCAACAGGAGAACAGAATAGACAACCTTTATGCAACTGCTGTAATACCGGCAATTGTTTTAATTTTATCAAATTGGATATTTAAAAATATACATGTGGCACTTTGGGAAGAAGACTGTAACAACTCAAAAAAATCATTTGGCGGAATGAAGAGAAAGTAAGTTTTGAATTCGAGCCAATGACGTCATAAGCCTGGGCTCTGGGGAGTAAACTACCAAGACGGCTTAGTGACTGTCATGGTAATCTGCAGTGCTTGGGAAAAGTGACACAAGTCAGTTTCCACAAACCTTTTTTGATAATTTATTGACAACTTACGAAACATCTGCTCGCTTGGAAAAAAAATACATAAGTATTCCTCCCATTACAATAATTCATACAGAAAAAAATCAAATCGACATAAACCAGTGTAAGTTTTCAATAAATTATCAAAAAATATTTGTGGAAACTGACTTATGTAACTTTTCCCGAGCACTGCAGATATAAGAATTTACTTAAGGAGGGTTATTTTTAGTTAAAAATCTGTATATATTATGGAGATAAGTGTAATAGAGTATGCAATTAATCGCAGGCCTATATCAAGCAAATACATTTTTTTTAAATTTACACATGGTAAATTTTCTTCAATTGTTTCTCCGTTTGTGTACTCAGAAAATGTCAGTTTCATATCGTGGCTAACGAGAAAGAAAGGCTACGGCACGACGTCACATTCTTGGTCATAACATGGCCAACATTGAATAAGTTTATACAGGGACATCATTTTATTTTTACTTCAGTTTTTATTGTACCTGAGTTTTTGAATGTACTTCACTCCCACCCCTTCTACTAATGAAGTTCAACCGTCCTCCACACAGATCCAAGACCGCATATACAGTCATAGTAGACTTACGGTCATAGTAAACAGTACGTTCCAAAAATATGTTCGCGTTTTCCAGTGACGAAAGAGCTTTCAATATTGAATCATTTTCGCACAGGTACTGTCGTCCATTTGCCTACGTCGTATCCCGGTTTCCCCCACCAGCTTTTATTCGCCCGCTAGTAGCTGGGCTGTCTTAGCTCTTTTCTGAGAACATTAATTTTTATTAGGGATTGGACATCTACGTAATATTATACAACTGTTTAAAATAACTTAAGTAAAAGGGCCTCGTTAAGTAATTAATTGTCACGTGATTTCCTCCCTTTCTACAACCCTTCGTTATAACCACTTGGACGGACAGTAGATAGTATGTCTGAGTAATTTTATCTTTTCGGATCGGGCAGAAGTGACGATTGAATTTACAGTACGTAAGGTACACTTTTATAGAGTAGGCACAGAATTATTTCAAAATGAGTTACTAGTACGAAGGACGAAACTGGTAATTGGGATTAGATACAATAACCTATAATGCGATAATCTGCACATTAGAACTGAAGCGTGTATCGAAATGAACTGCCACCATTTTCAAAAATGTGTTTAAATATCCATATTATGATTATTTTTCAATTTAACTTCCTTCTCTATATTGTACGCTAATGTGCTGTAGACAGTATAATATACACAGCATAATGAATACGTCCACATGGACAGCTCCGTTCGTGAGTAAAAACACTCACTGCTAATACTGTACTGTATTTTCATTGAACAAAAACCTAATGAAAATGATCAAACTCAAAAGCGCGATATTTCATGGTTTACGTAAATGGATGAACTACTTTCCTTCCCTCCTATACCTAGTGAAGTGATTTGCTTGTATATTACGCCAGTATCATCGAACTCCAGTCGTGGAAGGGGTAGCAAACGGCGTTGATCCAGAGGTATAGCCAGTTTAATATTAAAAATGTTAGTAAAAATAAAATGATGTCCCTGTATATAAATGCATGTTTAACATAAGTTTAATATAGCAATTCCTTTGCTTTTTTAGAACTTTGAACATGTATTTATATTAGGCGATTGTCAAGATGGCCATGACTAGACCATGATAATCACGTGACTCCAATTCGTTCCGAAGCCTGTCTTTCTCGTTAGCCACGTTTTATGTATAATGACGTGCGCCTCAAAACACATGGGGTAACCGGTTGAAATTCGAACATTCGGTCGGATGCTCTCTGACCAGTGCAATGAAAACCGGTCGTAAACAGTGTTGACAACACATAAATTCTATTCCCGTCAGTGTTACATCTGGAAATCCACCAGAAACCGTCAAAATAAAAATAAAGACCCACTCACTCTATCTACATATAAAAAAAACGCAAATTTTAACACAACTTACCTACAAATTAGGATTAAAATAATAATTCGTCAACTTCTGACTTGATTACGAGGAAATCTGAAGCAGCGGATTCTTTAACATGGTATGGCACAAGCAGGGCTGTTCCAAGAGAAAGTAAAAACCCCCAAAAGTTAAACAATTAAAATGACTTACTTACTTATGATTTTTAAGGAACCCGCAGGTTCATTGCCGCACTCACATAAGGCCGCCATCAGCCCCTATTCTGAGCAAGATTAATCCAGTCTCTATCATCATATCCCACCTGCTTCAAATCTATTTTAATATTACCCTCCCATCTATATCTCGGCCTCTCCCCAACGGTATTCTTCCTCCAGCCTCCCAACTAACACTCTATATGCATTTCTGTTTCGTCCATACGTGTTACATGCCCTGCCCATGTCAAAAATCTAGATTTAATGTTCCTAATTAATAACTGATTAAATGGCGATCTTACTCGTGTTAATTGTGTAAGCATGTGCGGCTTACAGCTGTTTCGGTGCTTCTTCACACCATCCTCAGAGCCTACTAGATCTCAGCGTCATCTCGAACTTCGCTGGCTGTTGTGTGAGTTCGTTCGATTGTTGAAAAGTGTTAAAATGTGGTGTCAAATAGTGTGTGTGTTCTGAAATTGATCTGTGTGTTGAGAATTTGATCAGAATGTGTTTTAGTGTATATGTATATGTATACAGAATTTGATCAGAGTGTGTATATTTTTTAGTATATATATATATATATATATATATATATATACAGAATTTGATCAGAGTGTGTTTTAGTGTACATGTATATGTTTACAGAATATCATCAGAGTGTGTTTTAGTGTATCTGTATATGGATATGAATACAGATACACTAAAAGACACCCTGATCAAACTCTCAACACACAGATCAATTTCAGAACACACACTATTTGTGTTTTAGTGTATCTGTATATGTATATGTATACAGATACACTAAAACACACCCTGATCAAATTCTCAACACACAGATCAATCAGAACAACACCCTGATCAAATTCTCAACACACAGATCAATTTCAGAACACACACACTATTTGTGTTTTAGTGTATCTGTATATGTATACAGATACACTAAAACACACCCTGATCAAATTCTCAACACACAGATCAATTTCAGAACACACACCCTGATCAAATTCTCAACACACAGATCAATTTCAGAACACACACACTATTTGTGTTTTAGTGTATCTGTATATGTATACAGATACACTAAAACACACCCTGATCAAATTCTCAACACACAGATCAATTTCAGAACACACACCCTGATCAAATTCTCAACACACAGATCAATTTCAGAACACATACCCTGATCAAATTCTCAACACACAGATCAATTTCAGAACACACACACTATTTGTGTTTTAGTGTATCTGTATACGTATATGTATACAGATACCGTCAATGGGGGTAACATTAGCCCATTAAGGATAACTTTGGACCAACAGAGATTACATATTTGAATTGTTATATCTCTCACAAAATACTGGCAGGAGCTGCCATCTACACAGTAGAGTTGAAGCTACTAAGATATACCACACTTTGTGGGAGATATAAAAATTCAAATATGTATTCTCTATTGGGCCAAAGTTACCCTTAATGGGCCAATGTTACCACGTTGACGGTACACTAAAACACACCCTGATCAAATTCTTAACACACAGATCAATTTCAGAACACACACACTATTTGTGTTTTAGTGTATCTGTATATGTACTGTATATGTATACAGATACACTAAACCACACCCTGATCAAATTCTCACACACAGATCAATTTCAGAACACACACACTATTTGACACCACATTTCAACACTTTTCAACAATCGAACGCACCCATATAACAGGCAGCGAATTTTGAGATGACGTGGAGATCTAGTAGGCTCTGAGGATGGTGTGAAGAAGCACCGAAACAGCTGTAAGCCGCACATGCTTACACAATTAACACGAGTAAGATCGCCATTTAATCAATTATTTATATTTAAGTGTTAATAGTAGTGTACGAAAGATTCAACATGGTTCCTAATTATGTCACGTGAAGAATACAATGCATGCAGTTCTGAGTTGTGCAACTTTCTCCATTTTCCTGTAACTTCGTCCCTCTTAGCCCCAAATATTTTCCTAAGAACCTTATTCTCAAACACACTTAATCTCTGTTCCTCTCTCAAAGTAAGAGTTCAAGTTTCAAAATCAGCAGCTAAAAAAGTCAAAAGACGACGTAAATCGTAATTTCCGCCAGAAAATCCGTCACCCGTCATAGCTATTCTTTTCCCGTCCGCTGCGTTGAAATTCCGTCAGTTTTGACGGAATTTCCGTCCAGTTGACAACACTGGTCATAAGCCCTATTCTGCACCTCTCTACTTCGGAATCCTGACGCTGCAGCTGATAGATTAACAGTTCAACTTTAATAGGATTAGGTCAACGACTTTCTGAATGTATCGAGCTGTATTTGATGCCTGTATAATATATCGTTGTAATATTTATGCTCTCTTATCTGCACTGCCTACAATATCGTAAAAGATTCGTCTTCCTTTTAAATCCGAATTTCTATTGCAGGCTGAAAGAGTGAAAGCTAATACAATACGCTATTGACTTTTGATATATTATCCATGTCCGGAGCCTTGAGCGTTATTCATGTTCACGTCGGGCACACAGGACGAACACACGAGTGTTTATATAGCTTCCAAGATATTTATGGACTTCATCTTGTACTATGAATGCGTTTTGATATGGAAGAGACTCTGCGGTGAAAGTAAACATGTCGCTATACAGGGTGATTCAGGAAAAATTATAAATATTTGACTATATTGCAATATTGATGATTGTAATTAATAAATTCAAAGCCATCGGCGCATCTCTCTCGGCTGAGGAGCTTGTCTCTCGATCCGGAGTTTCGATTCCCGGTTGGGTAGATTGCTTGGTTGGGTTTTTTCCCGAGGGTTTCCTCAACCGAAAGATGAATGTCAGTTAATCTATGGCGAATCCTCGCCCTCATCTCGTCAAATACTATCTCGCTATCACTAATCCCATCGACGCTAAATAAAAGAGTAGTTAATACAGCTTCGTTAAATAAGGTAAGTGAAAATGTTAACGAAATCAATTCAAAAAATGGGTTACAACTGACCAGAAATACGGACAATAATATTGATCTCTTAGATATTGATCATTTGTAGCCTTTCCTATAGAACGTACGTTTCAGAAGTTGTAATTGTGACAATTTCCTACAACAATACAAGTAACTAAAAGTATGACGCATACTGGCGCAGTAAAGGTAATAACGTAAATACCTAAGTATAATATATTTAAGTAACAAACTGGGTTGGGAGGAACAAGTCACTAATACCACAAGGAAAGCCTGGAAAGCACCACATTTCTCTATGCGTATTCTGAAGAAATCTAACCGAAGGTGAAAAGAATTAGCGTACAAAACCTTTGTTCGCCCAATTATGGAATATGGAACAGTAGGTTGAGATCCGTACAGACAAAACCAAATCGATTCAATAGAAAAGGTCCAACGCAGGGCAGCAAAATATGTCAAAATGGGAAAGGGACATGGTGAGGAGATAGTAAAAGACTTAGGGCGGGAATCTCTCAAATCAAGGCTACGAAAAACCAGACTTAGTGCATTGTTTAAAGGCACAAATGGGACACAAAGCATGGACCGACACAAATGCTAGATTAGCAACACCATCATACTTAGACAGGGCAGATCATATTAGGAAGTTTAAATGTAGAAAACAAAGAACGGACGTGGCAAAATTTTCCTTTGTTAACCGCACAATAGTAGACTGGAACAGCTTACCTGGGGCAGTCTTTCAGGATGGTCCTCTCAAAATCAATACATTTAAGGAAAGGTTGAGAAGATTAGACTGAAAATGTAATAATTGTAGGTGCAGTGTAAATATCTAAGTTGTGTCATGTAATTAATTAATTAATATGTAATTAATTAAGATGATTTAATTAGTTGATATGTAAATATGTGATATGTAATTAATTAAGATGGTATTTGATATTTGTAATTACTTAAATTATGTAATAAAGTAATGTGTGAAATAGAAGTACTTATAAATTAGATTTAACTTATGCTTATTGTAGGCTTTATTATAGAATAGTTTTTATTTATAGTCCTAGGCTTATTTCATCTATTTATTTATAGTTAGCAATAAATTTAGGCTAATTATATTTTATTTATTTTTCTTTTATTGCTGTAATTATTGTAGAATTATAATGGTATTATTGTATATTATATATCACTGCCACCGGGTGTATACCCAATTATAGTGTTAATAAATACATACATACAAACATACATACATAACATGCATACATACATACATACTTTTTTAGAACAAATAACATGATTATATGCAAAAGTGATAAATGTAAGATTATAGAATTAAACAACTAATCATTAGGGACAACAAAAAGAGTTAATACTCATTGACGCACATAATTTAAAAAAATTCAATCAAGGTTTCTGTCATTGAGTTGTACACAGTCATGTCGCAGGTTTCGTGATATCCAAGTCCATTCGATTATCCTTAATTTAGAGACGATTAAACCAACTGCTATTATTACATACCTTACTTACTTCACTGGCTTTTTTAAGGAACCCGGAGGTTCATTGCCGCCCTCACAAAGCCCGCCATTTGTCCCTATCCTGAGCAAGATTAATCCAGTCTCTACCATCATATCCCACCTTCAAATCCATCTTAATATTATCTTCCCATCTACGTCTCGAAGCACTAGGAAAGGTCTTTTCCCCTCTGGCCTCCCAACTAATACTCTATATGCATTTCTGGATTCGCCCATACGTCCTCGTTACCACATGCCCTGCCCATCTCAAACGTCTGGATTTAATGTTCCTAATTACATCAGGTGAAGGATAAAATGCGTGCAGCTCTGCGTTACATAACTTTCTCCATTCTACATACATTCATCCCTCTTAGCCCCAGATATTTTCCTAAGAACCTTATCCTCAAAAACCCTCAATCTCTTTTTCTCAAATGAACAAGTTAGCCATAAAGAACAAAGTGCAATATAACTGTTTTATAAATTAAATAACTAATCATTTTTGACAGCAGACTAAAAGAAGTTTCTCAACCGAATAATAACAAAATGTCAATCATATTTATTCTGAGTTTAATTTCCTCCCGAGTGTCATTTACATTTGTTACTGATGCTCCAAGATATTTGAACTTTCCACCTCTTCGAAGGATAAATCTCCAACTTTTATAGTTCCATTTATTACATACTACCAAAAGTATGTATAGGTATAAATATGATTGGATATTGTGTCAGTGGATGACACAACTTGGAACATTCTTATATACTTAAGACATGAGACCTCTGGCTTTAATCTTACGAATAAACCCTTATAAAAAGGTTTAGCACTCTCATCCTAGGTCTGAAAACACGCATACTTTTTGTATGTAAGGGCGAGATTGGTAACCATTCCACCACAAAGAAAATATACTTCCTATTTAGTGCAATTTTGTTTCTCCCAGTAACAAACACTGAATTTTAAAATAATGCTGAATAAGAACGTAGGATTTCCGTTATAAAAATTATTCTAGCGACTACTAAACGAAATTCCCTTTATCAGAGTGTTATATGCAGTGTATTTATTCTTGACATGTACAGATTTACATTACGACCTCTGCCATCCTACTAGGTCACATTCATCATCTTCTAGAAAGGAAGTCACGTCCTCTACATACATTCTCCTGTCAGAGCACTTTCTGTACGGATTTTCTTTCCTTAGTTAACCCTGCCTCAAGGGACAAGATTGGCAAACCTTATAATACTTGCTGACAGTTGTGTATGCATTCCACTCTCTCTAGCTTTTGCATACTCCAATACTCCCGCAGTTCTCCCATTTTTCTAGAGATGTTCCTTTCCACCTACACACAGTAAACAATCCTTTTAGAAATCAATGTTGCTGGAGTAAGGTATTGAATCGAATATCGGGCTTATTATTATTATTATTATTATTATTATTATTATTATTATTATTATTATTATTATTATTATTATTATTATTGAGAATTATTACATTATTATTTTAATTTGTTTTTGAGAATCATTTAGCAAACGGAATTACTTACTGTGAAGAGTGTACCGAGGTATCAAAATGTGTAAGATGGCGCTCCTTTTGAGTTCCGTAACCATTTATAGGTGTCATAATCAGTTTAATAACATGGTAAACATGAAAGAGACACGTAGGCCTACTGATTTTAATCCTTCAAGCTCGCTAATTCAATTAGATGTACGAATCAAATCATCATAAGTAAACACACATAATTATATGTGAAGTCAAAGTGACATATTGAAACAGGAAGGGTTCAAAAGAGGCACTTTAATACAGGGATGTGGAAACGACTGGACTGCTTGCTCTCAGAAATCCGCACACTATATCCTTAACAGCGATGATTGTAATTTATCTCGCTCAAAAGTGAGCGTTGTTGGATCTGTGGCCTATTGCTTGTAGTGTGCTCACATATTGCTGGCGTTTCCACATCCCCGCTTTAACATGTAGTAAAGGCCTGTCAATTAAATTGAGACTAAAAAAAACTACGTAGATTTTATATACATATAAAGCCTAGTGAGCTTATATGTGCCAATCTATAAAATTAATTTTATTATTATTATTATTATTATTATTATTATTATTATTATTATTATTATTATTATTATTATTATCGTCATTATTATTAAAATTATTATCGTCATTATTATTAAAATTATTACTATAATAATTATTATTATTATTATTATTATTATTATTTTATGCGTGATTATTATAATACTTCAGTGACATCGATGCGCTTCCAGTCTGGAAATCTACTGACTGACTTGGTTAACTAGAAATTATTCAACAGAAATTCATACCATTACATTTTGTATTATTATTATTATTATTATTATTATTATTATTATTATTATTATTTTATGCGGGTGATTCACTTATAATACTTCAGTGACATCGATGCCCTTCCAGTCTGGAAATCTACTACCCCGACTGTCTTGGTTAACATAGAAATTATTCCAGAAATTCATACCATTACATTTTACGGGGATTATTTTATTTTATTATTATTATTATTATTATTATTATTATTATTATTTTATGCGTGATTCACTTATAATACTTCAGTGACATCGATGCGCTTCCAGTCTGGAAATCTACTACCCAGACTGACTTGGTTAACATAGAAATTATTCAACAGAAATTCATACCATTACATTTTGTACTATTATTATTATTATTATTATTATTATTATTATTTTATTGATTCACTTATAACACTTCAGTGACATCGATGCGCTTCCAGTCTGGAAATCTACTACCCCGACTGACTTGGTTAACATAGAAATTATTCAACAGAAATTCATACCATTACATTTTGTATTATTATTATTATTTTTATTATTATTATTATTATTATTATTATTATTATTACTTTATGCATGATTCATTATAATACTTCAGTGACATCGATGCGCTTCCAGTCTGGATATCTTTCAGACTGAAGGTTAATAGAAATTATTCAACAGAAATTCATACCATTACATTTTGTATTATTATTTTATTATTATTATTATTATTATTATTTTACGTGATTCACTTATAATACTTCAGTGACATCGATGCGCTTCCAGTCTGGAAATCTACTACCCCGACTGACTTGGTTAACATAGAAATTGTTAAAGAAATTCATACCATTACATTTTGTATTATTATTATTATTTTTATTATTATTATTATTATTTTATTATTATTATTATTATTATTATTATTTTATGCGTGATTCATTTATAATACTTCAGTGACATCGATGCGCTTCCAGTCTGGATATCTACTACAGACTGACTTGGTTAAATAGAAATTATTCAACAGAAATTCAACCATTACATTTTGTACTATTATTATTATTATTTTATTATTATTATTATTATTATTTTATATGATTCATATAATACTTCAGTGACATCGATGCGCTTCCAGTCTGGATATCTACTACAGACTGACTTTTAAGATAGAAATTATTCAACAGAAATTTACCATTGTTTTTGTACTATTATTATCATTATTATCATTAATATTATTTCATTATTATACAAGCAACCATTGAGTTAACCAATTATTAACTAATCACTATTATATGACATTTACTACTACTACTATTAATAATAATAAAATAATAATAATAATAATAATAATAATTATTATAATAATAATGCCTAAATACATTGTTTTACTTTTATTCAAGTTACGTAACTTTCTGAGGAAGGGTAATAATAGTATACAATCTGGGAATCTTTTATGAACAATATTATTTTACGTGTTTTATGAAATACATAAAGAATCACAATCTTTACATCATAAAAATTATAACTCTCTCTCCTCTGTTACCTCTATTCAATTGATCAACTCGTTTAGTGAAAATTATATATTTTATCATAAATTTATAAATTCATAATCTCGTATTTACTGCAGATTCTTTACTATAATAATTATGTATTTTGACGTGGTGGATCATTTCTAAATAATGTGCAGGTTGGTAGAACTGTGAAGTGCATGACACAACACCAATGAAATTATCTCAGTTGCAGCTGAAGATTTGGGAAGAAGCATTTGGGTTCGTTTTGTCCATAGCTTATACTATGTCTATGTAAAGAGAGCTAGAAAGGGAGCCTACACTTGTCTGGGTAATGTGACGATTTAAGATCAATTTATTTATTTACTTGTTTATTTAACGACACTGTATCAACTACGAGGTTATTTATCGTCGATGGGATTGGTGATAGCGAGATATTTGGCGAGATGAGGCCGAGGATTCGCCATAGATTACCTGACATTTGCCTTAATTGAGGAAAATCTCGGAAAAATCCAACCAGGTAATCAGCCGAAGCGGGAATCGAACCCGCGCCCGAACGCAACTCCTGATCATTACTACTACTACTACTACTACTACTATTAAGAATAATAATAATAATAATAGTGTAATAATAATAATCTAATAATAATAATAATAATAATGAATAAATTTTTTGTTTTACTTTTATTCAAGCTACGTAACTTTCTGAGGAAGGTTAATAATAGTATACAATCTGGAAATCTTTTATGAACAATATTATTTTACGTGTTTTATGAAATACATAAAGAATCACAATCTTTACAACATAAAAAATTATAAATATCTCTTCTCTGTTTCCTCTATTCAATCGATCAACTCGTACAGTGAAAATTATAAATTTTGTCATAAATTTATAAATTCATAATCTCTTATTTACTGCAGATTCTTTACTATAATAATTATGTATTTGACTTGCGAGGATCATTTCATAAATAATGTGCAGGTTGGTAGAACTGTGATGTGCATGACACAACACCAATGAAATTATCTCAGTTGCAGCTGAAGATTCCGGGAAGAAGCATTTGTGTTCGTTTTGTCCATAGCTTATACTATGTCTATGTAAAGAGAGCTAGAAAAGGAGCCTACACGTGTCTCGGGTACTGTGACGATTTAAGATCAATTTATTTATTTACTTGTTTATTTAACGACACTGTATCAACTACGAGGTTATTTATCGTCGATGGGATTGGTGATAGCGAGATATTTGGCGAGATGAGGCCGAGGATTCGCCATAGATTACCTGACATTTGCCTTATGGTTGAGGAAAATCTCGGAAAAAATCCAACCAGGTAATCAGCCGAAGCGGGAATCGAACCCGCGCCCGAACACAACTCCTGATCGGCAGGCAAGCGGCTTAGCGGACTGAGCTACGCCGGTGGCTTTGAAGATCAAAGATCGAATTTTTATGTGGCAAAACCTCACAGAAATTCAAAGCGGAGCAAGGTTTGTGGTGAGCTTACAGTGGATTGCAGTAGAGATTCTCGTTGGGCTACTCGTTTTCGCGTCAGATTAGACGATGATGCAAGACCAGGAATGCCGAAAACATCAACACATGAAGAAAGTGTGAAACTTGTGGAGGATGCTCTTCAAGATCGTCGAGCGACGTGTGAGGAACTTTAAGAAGCTGCGGGGATTTCGTAAAATTCAGTATTCCGTACTTTAATCAAGAATTTGTAAAGTGTTTTGTTTGCGATGGGTTTTTACTTTTGACTGCTGAACAGAAGCAGAAATGTTGAACATTGCAAACTGGTGACAGTACCATCACGAAAACGAGTAGCCCACAGTGCTTTGAGTAGAGTTTGTGGTGAACTTACAGTGGAAGTTGGATATCTATAAGGAGGGGGATTGCAACGTAAAGATTAACGCATCGATCTTTGGCCTTCAATCGTCACAGTACCCGAGAAACGTGTAGGCTCCATTTCTAGCTCTAGTTACCTAAACACAAGAGTGTGCTATGGATGAAACGAAAACACATGCTTCTTTCTCAACCCATCAACTGCAACTGAAGTAATTTTCATTGGGGTTGCGTCATCCACTTCACAGTTCTACCAACCTGTGCATTATTTATGGAATGACCTTCGTATTATTATTATTATTATTATTATTATTATTATTATTATTATTATTACTATTATTTTATTATTTTTTTTTGAATTTGTGAGGAATCGTTAAGTCTACCTTTTTCTGATAAAATTATATTGACAACTTTACTATGATTACTACGTTAATATTAATAGTGATTTAATGTTGAATAAGTAATTAATCAATTCTCAAACCTGTAGACGATCGATTGGCATAAGTCTTTGATTACCTCCAAATATTTTTATTAATTTATTGACAACTTACGGAACATCTGCTCGCTTGGGAAAAGTGCGATACTTACATTAAGCTTAGGAGTGCCTAAGATAAGTGCAAGTGACATAAGTATTTCTCCCATTACAATAATTCATACAGAAGAAAATCAAATCGACATAAACCAGTCTGAAAGTTTTTCCTTCTCCCGCGCTTTCTGATGGCGTAGTGTAAAGATCCTGCCTGGGATTCGCGTTGGGAATGCGCGTTGGTTCAAGTTTTCATGGGGGAAGAAATTTTGTCAAGAAATTTCGGCAGCGTGTATGGGACCGGTGCCCACAAATCATTTGAACTTGGGGAGCTACGATAGGTAGAAAATAGTTACAACCTAAGTCTGGGGGTTAAAATGGAAAACCAAAGATATCTCATTCTGGTTGGATGATCGTCAATCTGCTTCGGCATGTGGCCGTGATGGAACCAGCTGGTCGGTCAGCCCTTCGTGGACTGAAGCGGAACAGATTACAGATTTGGGAACCAATTAACATTTTTGACAAAGCCACTTTTACGGTCAGAAGACCTACAGAATTATAATTAATTTTTATAATAATATTTAACATGACGTATATTAGATCTTCATTATTCAATAAATCCATCTATCAACTGACACATCCAATCGCTCTAAAAGGAGATAATTTTTCGCTTCCTTGTTGGTAATCAAATTCGTGTCTGCAGAAAATTCTACTAAGCTATCATTTGAGGCGTTGCATAAGTTTAGCAGTGTATTACATTTCCTAACTTGTTTTCTTTTCAGATATATTATCAAGACAAACTTGTGTGACGTGTAAAGTGGCTATTTTTTTGTTGTGTCTCGTAAAACATGCTTAATGCTGCCGGCCTATATACGCCACATTTACGTAAAATTGTTAGTTAACTGAGCCTATAAAGCAAGCAGGCCATGGTAGTTTTATTTTATAACCGCAGGTATTCGGAGGGAGGGAGGGAAGGTCACGCAACCGCTTCAGACCCTCTCTGCGCTTCTTTCTACTACGAAACAGGGGTGTACGCCTTGCTGCGTAGACTACGGTCAGCTATCACATTTTCTTTATTTGTAATTCAAATCTCTCATTTTCACGCTAACCCTTTCTATTCCTTCTTCCATTTTTCTCCTTATGATCTTTAGTAACTACTTTTAAAAATTTTAGGAGTAACTAATTAATCAATTAATTCATTCATTCATCTATCTGTTCATTATAATTTTATGTTTTAATTTTTTAAGTTGTATCTTTCTTCGTTATTTCGTTCGTATATATTTTCACTCATCAATTTACTTCACGTTCGCTCATTAATTAAATAATTATTTTTTTTCTATTGAATGAATGAATAAATTAATTAATGCAATCAAGTGTTCGTTAATCTATTTCATTTCTTGGTTAATAATTGGATTAATATATTAATTGGAAGCATTTTAAGTGTGGATATGGAGAGGAATGGAACGTGCGAAGTGGACATAGATAATAAGAATGCGTTGGAAAGTATGGGTGAAGAAAGAATGTTACTGAAAATGATCAGGAAGAGAAAAAGGAATTGGCTGGGTCACTTGCTGAGAAGAAACTGTCTACTGAAGGATGCATTGGAAGGAATGGTGAACGGAAGAAGAGTTCGGGGCAGAAGAAGATATCAGATGATAGACGAGATTAAGATATTTGAATAATATGAGGAGACTAAGAAGAAGGCAAAAAATATGAAAGATTGGCGAATGCTGTGTTTGCAGCGAAAGACGTTCCCTTGGGCAGAACACTATGAATTAATTAGGTAATTGATTAATGCATTAATCCATCAATCCATTATTTAGTCTGTTAACAAAGAAATACAAAAAATTAATAGAGCCTTCATTAAGTCATCTGTCCAATAAATAAATAAATAAATAAATAAATAAATAAATAAATAAATAAATAACTAAATAAATAAATAAGTAAATAAAAAATCTGTCTTTCAGGTATAGTTCTCTGAGAAGCTGATTTGAATCTTTTTAAGAGAAAAATTGCTACGGGACCGGTTATCGACAGGGAGACCCAACATTGTGTGCACACAAACTCTGTGTGACTTGGATTGTGGTTTCCTGTTTTGGAATAGTGACGTATATTGTACAAATCTGGTTTTCAATTGGGGTCTCTGGCTGCCTGTCACCCTACTTGAGGTATGTGGATATAAAGAGAAAAATTGAGCCGGTGTCTGGTATAGTTCCTGGGTAGCTCAGTCGGTAAAGCGTTGGTGCACTCAGCAAAATGAAAGAAATAATTTAAATTTATATTTATACGTACCTTCGTAAATTTTCACTGTCAGATTTTCTCCATACTTTCATAAGATAATTCATATCTTACCAGCTCTGTCAAAAGCACTGGAGCGCGTAGTACATATTATTAAGCAACTGACTGACTACCTCAATGAGCATTGCTTGCTTGATGATTACCAATCTGGTCTCCGAACAGGACATAATAGTACTACTGCCCTTTTAAAAGTGATTGAAGACACTCGAGAAGCCAGCGACAGAGGAGAATTAACACTACTGACATTACTAGACTTCAGCAAAGCTTTCGACACAGTTGACACGAATCTCCTTTTATGTAAACTAAAAAACTATAATCTTTCTAACAGTGCCGTTGCTTGGTTCGATTCCTACCTTCGCGAACGCCAACAATGTGTATCAGCCGGTAGTCATTCTTCAAATTGGCGTACCGTCAAGGCCGGAATCCCTCAGGGCTCGGTTCTTGGGCCATTACTTTTTACGCTTTATATAAACGACGTAACGAAGATCTTAAAATATTCAAAACACCACCTATACGCTGACGACTTACAACTTTACATTCATTCCCGAACTTGTACAATCAATGACTCTGTGATCAGAATTAATGAAGATCTAGCATCTGTAGCTCAATGGGCGCAAAAATTTGGACTCAGACTAAACCCAGACAAATCACAAGCTATAATAATGGGCCACCAACGAGCATTAAACAAAATAGATCTAGCCACTGTATCAAATACAAAAATAAATAATACTACAATTACATATAATAAGACAGTAAAAAATTTAGGGGTATATTTAGATTCAAATTTAAATTATCGAAGTCAAGTGACCTACATATGTAAGAAACCTTTTTCCATAATTCATTTTCTCAAACACTTAACCAATGTTTTACCTCTCAGCCTTAAAAAGAACCTGATCCAAACTTTAGTGATGCCCCACTTCGATTATTGCGATTCTTTATTCACGAATCTAAATACTGATCTTGCCCATAGGCTACAGCGTTTTCACAATATCTGCGTTCGTTTCGTTTGTAACATTAGAAAATTCGATCATGTAACACCGTCACTAGAATTGTTGTCTTGGAGTCCACTTAAAGAAAGAAGATTCTTCAACTCTCTCTTATTACTATTTAAAATCATCCACACCTCCACACCCTCTTACCTAGCATCTCGTTTTGTTTACCTTTCACTACCTCGAACCCGGGACGTGTACCTTCTCTCTATTCCTCTGCACAGAACATCCTTCTACTCATCTTCTTTCAGCATATCTATTCCACGCCTCTGGAATTCTCTCCCTGACCACGTCAGAGACTGTCGGACAATATCAAAATTCAAATTTAAATTAAAAAATCACATTCTAGTTCGTGGAATTGCTTGTTGAACACATGTCAGGTTGCGCAACTTCACCTTAACCCATGACATATTGTAAATATTGTAACTATGCTGTTGTAAAATTGAAAATTAATATGTAATGTATTTTTATTATTATTATTATTATTATTATTATTATTATTATTGTCAGTTATCAATATCATCATTGCTATCTCTGTTTTCTTTCTTTTCGTTGTATTAGCTCGATGAGAGCACTATAATGTACTTTTAATCTGTTGACCCTCGATAGAGCTTTAGCTTAATTTGTGTCATTTTCTCAGTCTTTGTATTTATTTTTTGTATTTATATGTGCTATCTGGTAGGATGGAAGAGAAGGCCTTATGGCCTTAATCCTGTCAGATTAAATAAATAATTATTATTATCATATTATGCTCTTTTATAGCTCGCAGGGAGAAAGGTTTTCCAGTTGCAGTCATGGATATCTTTCCACAGATTTAAGTTTTCATAGGAATTAGTTGCAATTGCTTCTCGCATTAATATTAAGTCATCATTAATGTTCAAACTTAGCATTTCCTGCGGCATTCTGTCCATGATAAAGCTTCACGATAAACGAATGTGATTGTCGTATCACCGTATCACGATTTCTGGTAACGATAAAGTGATGCATGCGTAGAACATCGATCATGTGACTTTATAGTTTACCGTAAATGAAAACCAGTGTGGCAAAAGCTCTCTATTGTCTATTTTGCCTACAATTTCGAAGATTTGCTTGTATACTCCGTATTAGTTTCTATTGCTATCTAAAATGTTCTTATAAAAATATTCTGTAATGCATTTCAGACAAAATCAGGTAGTCCACAATGATATAGCTTTTCAGTTCTCATTCTTATGTGTAAGCGAGATATTTTACGTTTTATGTAAGTAAAGTAGTAAAAGTAAAACCTACATTTATGTCCACGTCACGAAAAAGTTTAGAGAAGCAATTTCGTAGTTTAAAGAAATATGAATGCAGATTAAATGCTGCAAAATAAGATATACGGAAAAGTCAAGCACGTAAAACACAGACAGTTTAAAAAAATTCTTATCCATTTAAAAGGACTCAAATTCTTATGTTTACTTGAAGTAGATGACGGATTTCTCTCGCCCATTGTTTCATGGTTCATAATATGGCTATGAAAATTAATGCACGCGTATAAACCTATACCAACATACTTCAGACATTTGGGGCAAACGGAATGCACCGTATCTCAATAACGGTAAGGGATTCTGGGTATGATAAAGGAATCTAATTAATTCAGCAAACTAGTAAATTAAATGTAATACAGCGCATAACTAGAGAATATCGTATTGAGTTCTAGTTGGGTTTTATAGTATTCCAATTACGTGTTGAAATGGAAACTTCTATTATATTACCTATATAATGTACATATCAAAAACACCACAACAACAAATGAACTGCATGAATACGTAACTATTTAAATATTCAATTATAATTATGAATTGATAAACGCACGATTCGATCACTGAGTGAAAAAACACACAAACAAGTTAACGAATAATTGAATGAACGGCTGAGAAAAGAATGACTGAAGAAAAAAACTGAAAACGAGTGAAAATACAATGAACGAAAAAAAAATGAAAAACGAACGCATAAAAAAGAAAGAACAAACTAATAAAATTTAATAACAAATAAATGATAACATTTAACAACATAATCAAGACAGCATTAACATCATATGGTATCCCTGCTATTTTAGCGTCCCGAAGGATTAACCTTGGTCCCGTGGAGCAGAGGAAATTCGCTGATGTGGGATACGACATGCGTGGATACCTTAGCTCCATCCCACTTACCCTCAATCGCAAGCCCTGCAGCAGAATCTGCCGTACGCAGTAAACGTCGTAAATACGTACATCTAGTAGACAATTACATCTTCATCGTCTATGCTGTCGAAACAATAGGCTCCTGGCGTAAAGAAGCAAAACACCTGGTTTCCGAAATTGGTAGAAGTTTGGTGACTGTTACTGGAGACCCTCACTGCACCAATTACCTACGGCAACGAATAGGAATAGCATCTAACGTGGAAACGCAGCCAGCATTTTGGGAACCTTTCCAGACGCCAATTCTCTGGATGAGATTTTCTTTATTTGAATGACTAAAAGCAAGACAAGGATGAAGTATGAAGCCCCGAAGGATGAAGATAAATCTCCACTCACGGCAAGAATCTTTCCAGACTCCTAAAATTATTTTTAATGTCTTAACATCTGTTAACATTCAAATCCAAAGGTTCTAGTATTGAAGGAAGTTGTGAGTTGTGTTACTGTAAGAATTAACCAGCTATGAATTGAAATACTTATATTTCGAGTCTTAAAATGTTTATTCACTCTCCTATAAAGCAAAATTATGTATTTATATGTCCACAGGTGTGGACTATATATATATATATATATATATATATATATATATATATATATATATATAGTCCACACCTGTGGAGTAACGGTCAGCGCGTCTGGCTGCGAAACCAGGTGGCCCGGGTTCGAATCCCGGTCGGGGTAAGTTACCTGGTTGAGGTTTTTTCCGCGGTTTTCGCTCAACCCAATACGAGCAAATGCTGGGTAATTTTCGGTGCTGGACCCCGGACTTATTTCACCGGCATTATCACCTTCATATTGTGAATTTTATTAGTAACAACAATGTAATTTATTCGTCACAACAATAATTCCTTTCTACAATTCACCTTAAACGCTCTCGTCAACAATTGGATCTTCACTCAACACAGTATTCGTTATAGCACTCCAACGACAATGACAATTTACTTGGACTATTACGCACAACAATGAACTGTTAATCTTAACTAATATTTACAAAGCACTATTTACAAATCAGAACTACCAGTTCTCAGTTCTTCTATCTCAGTCACTCGAGTTCACGGTATCTCGAACCACAGACCTTCAGAGACAGTTCACTGTACTCGAACTCGGGTCCCTCCAACTGCGGTCCACTGCACTCGAACTCAGGTCCCTCCAACTGCGGTCCACTGCACTCGAACTCAGGCCTTCGGATGCTGACGCAGATGCGGACGCACACTCGAGTCGAACTCCGGCTGGCTTGCTTGCTCTGGCTTACTCACTGACTGAATAACTGAAAACTCTAAAACTGAAACTGCTGTCATTCCGGCGACCGTAATTTATAACCACAGCGACGTAGCCTCGAAAGTTCATGAGTCTTCCATTTCGACGGATTTCTCGGCCTCTCTAGGCAAGGAGAAGATGCGCGCGCAAACTCTCTCCACTCTCTCGCCGCGTTGGCCCTTTCCCCTCTACGCCGCGCGCCATCCCAAATTGCTGTCACAATATCATTCAGACGCTAAATAACCTAGATGTTGATAAAACGTCGTAAAATAACCCAATAAAATAAAAAAATGTATATATATATATACATATATATATATATATATATATATATATATATGCGCTCCTGCATACATATGACGTGTATCGTCTCAAGTGCAGGTAGTAAGGCCGTAAAATAGCATTACGAGAGGGGATCGTATCCCGGCATGGCTCAGTTGGTAAGAGCGCTCAGCGCGCAGAGGTGAGAGGCCCTGGTTCGATTCCCGGTGGCGGTACGAATTTTCTCGTATTTAATAGTAATAATGTAATGACTAATTCATATTAGTCGTGTAATAATCAATGAGGTGGGCGAGACCTCATACATATGAATATTTGATGTGTGTGTGTGTGTGTGTATATATATATATAGTTATGCGTATGTGTGAATCTAGATCATTGTTGAATAGTTGTGAAGCTGTTTTGCTTCTTGCTTTATTACAATGATAGAATAGATGAAATACTTAATAAATTATGTGAAGTGATGTAATATGATATACCCAAACGCTATTACATTGTGATAATAATATACAAGATGAACCAGAACTCTGCCAACAAACTTTCATAGGTTGTTCAGGGACATTGACTGAATGTTTTGATATAAGGAACCTATTCTCCGATGACGTATTACTGAGTAATGCATTGTTGATGTGTTTACTTGTAGCATGTCGTTTGGACGGTAATAAAGTGAGTTTTGATAGATTACAAGGAAAAATTAAAACGTAATCAACTAAGTTCTGAAGTAGATACTGTAATATCATAAACTACAATACAAGTAATACAAAAATTACCTGAGTAATGAAACAAACCTTAGGACAAAACGCATACTTGTTTGTTAAACAGTTCACTGTACAGTACATTGTGTACTCTTCACTTCGTTTAAAGCAGCTGTTCAAAATGTCGACCGCCAAGTACATTAATTTAATTTAATCTGCATGATTATAAGCACGAAAATGTATCCCAGAGTAATGTGTGGAATTTGGTTGTTACGTGGGTAGATTTTATTGTTGCTAGTCTGGCAGCACTGCTTGGCTTTATAAGCCACAAATACAAGTACTCCAACATGACCAACGTTAATCAATGAGCTACCAGGACGACAATTTTAGTGTGTAGTGTGATATTTCATTTATGGATCTCTTTTAAGTTGTGGTTCAAGGAAATAAAATATAAACTGTAATATGGCCTGCAATATAGTGATAGTTATATATGCAACTAGTAGGATGTGAGCATAATTACCGTACGAATGTGTTTTGCAAGAACGAGGCGTAAGCCGGATTCTGTAATTACATGAGAGCTGTAATTATGTTCATCCTACTAGTTGCATATAATATTTTATCTGCATTTATTCAGATTTTAAAGCATTTGACTTCCATCAAATTTATAACTGAATTTCGTACATAAAAACCGAAATATATTTAATTTGTATTCACATAAATTTAAAACCAAAAGATCAGACAACATATGCTTGACAGTACCTAAATGTACCACAACTGTAGCATATAATCACAGTAGCAACTTCGGCTCAAGACTTCGTAACATGATAACTAACTTCCCAAACATACAATTTACTAATGCTCCTTATTTCAAAAAATCAATTTAAAATTGTTGTCTGGGGGTGCTAGAGTGATTTTATATAAAAAAAATCAATATGTATCTTTGGTTTGTGGATAAGCTTGAGGGTTTTACCGCGTTGTCTTGGTGTTGGTGGCTGACGTTTCGACCGCTGTGTTGTGGTCATCTTCAGAGCAGTTGTTGGATAAGGAAATATCTTAAAAGGTACGCAAAACGCGTCCTTGCAAGTGGGTTGGGGGCTGTACAAAACTAAATATGTGAGCTCCAAGCCTGTTGGCCACTAGTCTCACTCCGGGTTACGCTGCTCCCCTGAAGGAGCTCTAGAAAATTTTGAAGGGGAAGCCGAATTTGGACGTAACCTCTTAGGTACCACATACGCGAGGGGGCTGACATTGATCAATTGATCACGGAACGGGGCGAGGAGGAGTTGGCTGGTGTTTGCCGTTAGAATGGCAAGACGCCGTCATCTGTTGCTCGATGACAAAGCATGTGAAGGTCGTCGGAAGAAGCGCCGTGAAATTTAATCTGCAATTTGAGAGGTCCCTGTCCTTTCAATTTGCGACTTATTAAGTGACCTCGTATATTTAATAGACTATTTATATTATCTGAACTAGGGCATACATCGTTTATAATATGGGTGGAATATGTATGGGGAAGGGCATATAGGTCCGTGGCCCATTTCTTATAGGGCTCATCCCGACATTTGTCTTACGCCTGAGGAAAACCACGGAATACCTTAGGCGAGATGAGTTGTCTCATGTATAAGAGACTAGCCAATTTGGCTATTATGTAGGAGGTGATTGTTGTCATGAGCCTTGTTGAATCGTCTCAATTTTGAGACAAGCCATTTGGCTATATGATGGCTCAATTACGATGAGAGGGAGAGATGTAATTAGTTGATTAATTTAAGTAATTAGGGAGATTAATGGGGATTTGCAGGTCCGTGGCCCATTTCTTTTAGGCTCATCCCGACATTTGTCTTAGCTTCTTAGGAAAACCACGGAAAAACCTTAGGCAGGATGTTTTACAATTATTAATAATTTAAATATCTAAGGAAATACAATAAGGAAATAGTCTGCGAGCTGGTATATATATATAGTAGTCTCGATGGGGAGTACTTGCGGTGATAGGCGTAGGTTCTCCTTCTGGCATCTGATTGGTCCTACGTTGTCCAAACCTGTTGAGGTCTGTATGAAGGGGAGTATTCATATTAAATACTGGCCCTCATAAGGTCCTTCAGATGCCAGAAGGAGAATGCGACCTATCACCGCAAGTACTCCCCCATCGAGACTACTATATATACCAGCGCAGACTATTTCCTTAACGTAACAACTTACGCCACTGCAACTGCTTCGAAACGTCAGCCACCAACACCAAGACAACGCGGTAGAAGCCCTGAAGCTTATCCACAAACCATGTACACCGGCCGCGGAAGCCACGCGAACAATATGTATCTTTGTTCTGGTTCTTCTCGACTCCTGCACTGCGAAATGACACAGTTCCTTTCAATGTGCAGATATACACCAGCCATCTCTTCCTCGTCCCGTCCCGTGATCACTTTGATCACATTTCCGTCCCCCTCGCGTATGTGGTACCTAAGAGGTTACGTCCATTTTCGGTTTTTCTCCTTCAAAATTTTCTGGAACTCCTTCAGTGGAGCAGCGTAACCCGGAGTGAGACAAGTGGCCAACAGGCTTGGAGCTCACATATTTAGTTTCTTACAGCCCCGAACCCTTTGCAAGGACGCGTTTTGCGTACCTTTGAAATTTCACCTCCCAATTCTCCTCTTTCAATTCAATTCAAAATTTGTTCTGGCAATAAAGTATTATTATTATTATTATTATTATTATTATTATTATTATTATTATTATTATTTAATAATGCGTTTAGGCCTAATACATTCATGATACAAACGTTGACTGAGTGCGATATATAAATGATTACCACACTCAGTGCAGTATTGAATGTCATTACCGCGGTAATCATTTACATATCGTACTCAGTGCTGTAATGAATGCCATTAACATGGTGATATGACGATGGATAAGTATCCATTATCAAACCAGCCCGGATAAAAATATTACTTCTTGGGAAACTGATGAAAGATGTTACGAAAAAATTATGTATTATTTCCTTGACAAATATTTTTCCTTAGAAGATCAGAACTTACAATTTCAGAATGGAGTTGAGTAGTATTTTTACGATCATTCTGATTAAAACTTGTTAAGAATAATAAAACTATTTGGAAAAACTTTTTTCTGCACTGATGGTATTCAAAGTAGCGTTTCCTTTCAAGAACGAGACTCATATGAAATCTTTCACTTACTTACTTACTTACTTACTTACTGGCTTTTAAGGAACCCGCAAGTTCATTGCCGCCCTCGCATAATCCCGCCATTGGTCCCTATCCTGAGAAAGATTAATCCATTCTCTATCATCATATCCCACCTCTCTCAAATCCATTTCAATATTATCTTCCATCTACGTCTCAGTCCAGAGATCTTTTTCCCTCCGGCCTTCCATCTAACACTCTATATGCATTTCTGGATTCACCCACAAGTGCTACATGTCCTGCCCATGTCAAACGTCTGGATTTAATGTTCCTAATTATGTCAGGTGAAGAATACATTGCGTGCAGCTCTGTGTTGTGTAACGTTCTCCATTCTCCTGTAACTTCATCCCTCTTAGCCCCACATATTTTCCTAAGAACCTTATTCTCAAATACCCTTAATCTCTCTGCCTCTCTCAAAGTGAGAGTCCAATTTTCACAACCATACAGAACAACCGGTAATATAAGTTAAGTGTTCGCGTAGGCTTCCGCGGCTGGTGTTCATGGTGTGTGGATAAGCTTCAGGGCTTCTACCGCGTTGTCTTGGTGTTGGTGGCTGACGTTTCGACAGCTGTGTTGTGGTCATCTTCAGAACAGTTGTTGGATAAGGAAATAGTTGAGCTGGTATATATGTATATGTATATATATATATATATATAGTCCACACCTGTGGAGTAACGGTCAGCGCGTCTGGCTGCGAAACCAGGTGGCCGGGTTCGAATCCCGGTCGGGGCAAGTTACCTGGTTGAGGTTTTTTCCGGGGTTTTCCCTCAACCCAATACGAGCAAATGCTGGGTAACTTTCGGTGCTGGACCCGGACTCATTTCACCGGCATTATCACCTTCATCTCATTCAGACGCTAAATAACCTAGATGTTGATACAGCGTCGTAAAATAACGAATAAAATAAAAATATATATATATATATATATATATATATATATATATATTATAGTAGTCTCGATGGGGGGAGTACTTGCGGTGATAGGTCGTAGGTTCTCCTTCTGGCATCTGATTGGTCCTAAGTTGTCCAATCCATTTGAGGTCAGTATGAAGGGGACATCCGGACATCGGGCACGGTATCAAGGTCACTCTTTCGGACCTTATGAGGGTCAGTATTTAATATGAATACTCCCCTTCATACAGACCTCAACCGGATTGGACAACGTAGGACCAATCAGATGCCAGAAGGAGAACCTACGACCTATCACCGCAAGTACTCCCCCCATCGAGACTACTATATATATATCAGCTCGCAGACTATTTCCTTATCCAACAACTGCTCTGAAGATGACCACAACACAGCGGTCGAAACGTCAGCCACCAACACTAAAACAACGCGGTAAAAGCCCTGAAGCTTTTCCACACACGGTAATATAAGTGTTTTATAAATTCTAACTTTCAGATTTTTTGACAGCAGGCTAGATGACAAAAGCTTCTCAACCGAATAATAACAGGCATTTCCCATATATTGATCTGAAACTGGCTCTCTCCTCTATTTATATCAGGTACTCAGTGATTGCTCTTTTTTATGCGTTTCATAAAATTAAGAATGAATAAAAAATGTTCAAAATTCTTAGCCTTAGTTTTTTTTATAATAAGGAGCAGCTAACAAATTGAGACTTTCCATAACTTATATAACACAATTTAGGTGCTTTAAGTCTTATAAGCTACGTGGCGTTAATGTCACAAACTCTGTGCCTCACTGTTTAAGGAAAGCGGTAATGGAGTAAGGGCGAGAAAGTGGGATAATTCATTTTAGGTAAATTTTAATTGACTCTCTCTTCAGTCTACAGAATTCTAGCGCGCCAGTCATCACTGACGAACGAGACGGTGTCTAGCAACAATTACCCTAGCTTCCATTAAACATTTCGTAGCTTTATAACATTACTCCAACCAGAAATCTTGATAAACAAAGTATTCTTCTCTATTTGTTCTTTACTGAATCTCTTCTTCGTTCCTTCTTTTAATAATTACTTAATTAGCTAATGCGTTTTTTCAGACATTGGGTACTGTAATTTTTATCTATCCATTAATTCATTTCTTCTTAATTTACTTGTTTTCTTTATACGGTCATGAAAAGCTGATTTTATTCCCTTTGTTTTCTTTCATTACTTAATCCGATAATTTATATTTATTTCCTAGCAACTATTCTATCAAATAGTCTCTAAACACACACCTTCATCTCAAACAGCAGAAATAACTAAAATGCTCTCTCAATTAATATCACTCAATAAAAGAATTGTATTCCAATGGATCCCATTGTGGAATTTTGGGAAACGAGAATGCGGATGCTTTAGCAAAGAAGGGCAGCACTGCTACTTACAGACCTGTTACTAAATCTACGTATTACTCTGTGAAAAGATTTATTAAATCTACATACATAGGTTGGATAAAAAGTAATGGCAACACTACTGTCACGTGACGATGGTGCGTTCGAGAGCTGCCAGCTGTGTGGACATGAACAAGGACTGTTAGATGAGTTAGTGCAGCCAGCGGCGACAGTACTCTGTCCATCTACTGTAGTGTGTAGAACGTTGATTTTCTTAGGGATAGTGCGAGCGCCTAAGACCACGTTTACAAAACTAGAGCAACGTTCCTGGATCAAAATTGAAGTGACACAAGAATGTTTTCAGGGACTGCGTGAAGCATGTGCCGATGCAGCGTTGCCATATCGCACAGTGGCACGATGGGTTATACCGTTCCGGGAAGGCAGGGATGCCGTTCAGGACAACCTCCGTACAGGACGACCCCGCGTGGGGGACAACACAGTTCAACTCCTTGCTTCCCTGTTGGATGCTGATCGCCGATGGACTGCGCAGCGGAAGTCTGAGTATGTCACAAAACTGTGCTCCACATTCTGCAAGACAGAATCCCATTATTCTTCATTATAATGCAAGGAGTCACACCGCTTTAGCTGTCAAAGGACCTCTTGCATTGCTGGCAATGGGAGATTCTGGAACATCCACCGTACTCACCCCATACGATCCATGCGATTACGATCTTGTCACCAAAGTGAAAGAACCACTGCGAAGGACCCGGTACAATACCAGAGACGAACTTATCCGTGCTATAATAATAATAATAATAATAATAATAATAATAATAATAATAATAATAATGATTTATTTTAGCTGGCAGAGTTAAGGGTAAGGCCTTCTCTTCCACTCAACCAGCAAAAAGTGTATATACATATGCATGAACTTACAAAGAATCCAAGAATTTGATTTAGATGAGAGTTACATGTATATAAAAGTTATTTACAAATTAAACAACAAAATACTATGAACTATTAATTAAACACTGAAATAAACTGTGTAGCAGAATTAAACTAAAATACATAGAATGTTAATATATTTCAAATAATATTAGATAATAGAAAGAGATTATTACGAGACAATTAAAATACAGCACAATCAGGATGATGTCTAAAGAAAAAGTAACAATGTAGTCAGTGATAGTTTAAACAGTATGATTGAGTGAAATGCTAATAAGGTTATCTTTTAAGCTGTTCTTAAAGGTGGCAAAAGCCCCTAATACTTTGTGACAAGGAAATTGACGCGAGGTGGATATTGTAAAAGATGATGAATAACAAGATGTTCTATGAAGAGGTATACTTAGCGTGCCACAGATAAGTGATCTGGTATTTACGTCGTGGTTAGAGTATAGATAAGAGAAACGAGACGAAAGGTAATTTGGTGTTGAAGTGTGCAGAATTCGAAAGAGTAAAGACAAAGAGTGTAAAGTTCTACGTTCTTTTCGGAGCCACGAGAGACTTGCGAAGGGCGGTCAATACGGAACATCAACAAAGATGGACGCCCTGAACGACGCCTTCCAAACATTTGGCAAAAGGTAATAAATAATGGGTGCTACTATATAGAAGGTACATAAATGTTGTACCCCTGTGAATAAAGCCATGTCAGAAATATCCAACCTATGTACTTAGACTTCAACAAACAAAATTTGATAACACAATCTCAAGGGAAAAGATGGAACTCTCTGCATCATAATCCACAGTTAATTCCCGATTTACCACGAAAATCGTCTGTAGCTGCATTTAGATTGGCAACAGGCCATGATTGTTTGACCCATACACCTGCATAGAATTGGAATATATCAGTTCCCTAACTGCCTATTGTGCAACTCAAACCAAGAAATGGATTCGGAACACCTCAAAATCTGTGCTTCAGTGGCTGGCCATGATAATATCTTTGAAAATTATTGGAGTGCAAGAGGTCAAATGACTTTATTGTCAAATGCCTGGCATTAGAAAACAACAACAACAACATATTTATTTCCTTCTAACGTACTGTCATCCTCTGAGGAGTTTAGTGCTGAGAGGAATGCGGTTCCGACTAGTCTAGCGCGGCACTGGAGTGGGAGGGGACAGTGACAGCGGCAGTCTGGAACGAAGTACAATTGAAAATTTTCGCCCAATTTACGAGAGCAGTATGCCTATTAGTTTTCTAATGTTTTTTTGGCGAGATAGAGATACAACCATTCGTA
This sequence comes from Periplaneta americana, assembly GCA_025594305.2. Lineage (NCBI taxonomy): Eukaryota > Metazoa > Arthropoda > Insecta > Blattodea > Blattidae > Periplaneta > Periplaneta americana. The sequence goes on from JAJSOF020000005.1 coordinate 20,381,084, forward strand.
CTTACGTGTTCAGAGAAGGAAAGTATTGTAGCAAATTGTATTTATTTATTATTTATTTACTACTTATTTATTATTTATTTTGGTGAAGTTAAGGCCATCACACCACCAGAAATACAAATACAATAAAATAAATAAGAAGAAAAATCATAATACAACTACAATAATATAAATGAAAAGAAGAATCATACTATAAAATTTAGTGATTAGTAGAATTGAATTAAATTTGTAAAGTAATCAATTTAAATATACTGTACTGCTGAACTCACTTGAGATGTATAACTACTTGATTTTGTATTTTAAGATATCACCAACAAATAATTTTCGCATGAAATTATAAGAATCTGTTTTTCACGATATCAATCACACATATTCTAAAATCCAATAGAATAAAACCAAAAATTTTCCACAGTATGTTTTCTTAAAAATGTCTTGTAACGGTGAAATATTTAATGAGTAATTCATGTAATATTAACATAGGTAACATCAGGGAGAAGACTGAAGACTGCATATTTTTGGACGATTAATACTTCCCACTCCGCTCGGCTCGGCTTGGCTGTAGCAACAAAAGAATCTACCTGCAACCCCCCCGCACCGATGGCAAGAATACCTCAGGTCCCAGCGCTAAACTCGTCGGAGGAAGACTATACATTAATTCAATTGAGGCGCTTGATGAAATAACAACTTAACTGTACTTAAGTCGTTATTCTGGCGATGGCATTTTCATAATATTCCATGTCTTCTTTATCGACTGTAAGTTGTATTTCATTTCGTTGGCTTAAATTTAATTATTTATTTATTTATTTATTTTGCTAATAATTGTAACATAAAATATAATATAAACAGAAAACCTTTAGCTCGCCCCTGAAAGAGTAGAACTCGTGCTCAAGGGGCAGATTCCTGAATTGAAATTAAATTCATTATGTGAAATGCTGTGCTAAGTCGAAAGATTCAAAATTTGCAATACAAATACACGTTACACTCATGTTTTATAAGCGTACATCAGGGTCTTTGGTAATATCATATATTTACAATACCGTTTTCCAGGCATTCAGTTTTTCAGTAGAACATAATATACCACCAAAGGAAGAACACCTCTGATTGAGGTTCTGGCTGATATGTAGATCTATTATCAGGCAGTACATCTCACTTGACGAAATGTATCAGAGGAAGAACAATTGTTTGTATGCTTCTGAAGTCTGATTAGTGTAATATGTAACTAGTCAGCGATGTATGCAATGGAGGGAGAAAGAAAGTGGCCACCCTACCCCTTTATCTCTTGGTCTAGATGCCTCATAAGTGATTCCTTGTTGTTATCACTTCTGAGGTTCAGACCTGTCTTCGGACAGTTGATTGAACAACAACAAAGGAAGAACTTCATCTGAAATGTACCAATCATCCTGGTTTATATAAAAATATAATATTTCATTAGTGAAAACAGAAAATACATGTTACCTTCAAAATATTATGGATTCTGAATTAGTGTTGCGTGAAAATTATTCTGAAAGTGAAATCAGTGATCGTAAATAAGAATATCTGACACTATACTAGAAGAGTTTTTATCTGTAGCATAGTTTCAGAATTCATTTTCTTCATACACCGTCTGTTTTTCTTATTAGGAATTTAAAACAAACGTTATTTTGTTTGTATATCTCCTTAACAAATATAAGGGTTTAAGGACTAAAATTCTTATTGAGTATTATTTTGATAACCTGAAATCTTAATGTACTATTATTTCTTATTTTTCATTCAGTAAGGTTCGTGTATGTTGATGAAATTACACTTTTCTACTGGTTTTAATGCCTAGGTACTATAATTTAAGAGGTCTCATACTTTATATGCAATAACGACTTATGTATTCCATAATTTATTTACAGATATTTAAAAATTGGTTGTGTTTAAATTATAACTGATATTAGACCTGAATAATTTATACAATTTAAAATATTACACGAAACAAATGATGCGAGTATTGTACTATTAAAATGTATGCATTGTTATAAATCTTTGACATTGTTTTTCTCAAAACATGGGTTTTCAACTTATTGCACCTAGCGCCTCGATTATTATCCTTCAACTTCATAAAACAGCAATGCACCATGTTTGAAAATAAAAGTAAGATAGTTATTGTAACCTTATTTGCATTAAAGCTTAAAGAAATACAAAATTATTCTGAGTGCTTCCGGATATTACAGAAGAACATCCAGAAATGTAGTGTTCTGGCGATGTAATGAATCATACTTGTCAAATAGGGGCACGCTAACGTGAAAATTCAATAATTGTTCTGTATAATACGTCTGCAAACGAAAGTACCTTTCCAATTCATGAACAGATAACTGATGTTCTGCTCTACGAACTGATGTACCTTATTGACTCTTTGAGTGGGAGAGGCGAAATAAACAGAATTAAAGCCCTAGGGTATTACACAAATTGACTATTTAGTTCCCTAAGAGTCACAACATGGAATATTGAACATTGGCTTGAAATTTGATTTCGTCATAGGCATCTTCGACGTCGTTATCTGCCCACGTTCATGAGCTTTGGAGAGAGATATATATTTTGATGTACCGAAGTACATATGATATTTCCATGCAGATATTCTGCGTCATCATATGATGAAAGAGTGATGGAACGGAGAAAAATTCTCTCCGGCGCCGGGATTTGAACCCGGGTTTTCAGCTCTACGTGCTGATGCTTTATCCACTAAGCCACGCCGGATACGCCTGGAAATATCATATGTACTTCGGTACATCAAAATATATATGATATTGCAATAAATCACTTTGTGATTTAAGACGGCGCCCATATCGTCGGATCCCGGCCAACCAGTCACTCATTCGAGTGCACCTCAACACATGTATGGACTTCGGTCCTGCGTTCATAGACATCTATGACGTAGTGAGAGGGCGGCCACCAGAGGGAAACCCAAGAGATGGAGCTTAATCTGAGACGATTCTAACCGGCGTCGGGGTTGTATCCGGCGGCTTAGTGGATAAAGCATCAGCACGTAGAGCTGAAAACCCGGGTTCAAATCCCGGCGCCGGAGAGAATTTTTCTCCGTTCCATCACTCTTTCATCATATGATGACGCAGAATATCTGCATGGAAATATCATATGTACTTCGGTACATCAAAATATATATGATATGCGCAATAAATCACTTTGTGATTTAAGACGGCGCCCATACCGTCGGATCCCGGCCAACCAGTCACTCATTCGAGTGCACCTCAACACATGTATGGACTTCGGTCCTGCGTTCATAGACATCTATGACGTAGTGGAGAGGGCGGCCACCAGAGGGAAACCCAAGAGATGGAGCTTAATCTGAGACGATTCTAACCGGCGTCGGGGTTGTATCCGGCGTGGCTTAGTGGATAAAGCATCAGCACGTAGAGCTGAAAACCCGGAGAGTTCAAATCCCGGCGCCGGATAGAATTTTTTCTCCGTTCCATCACTCTTTCATCATTTGAAGAGAGAGTTCGATTCTAATATCTGAATGGCTGAAAACCCGGGTTTTCCATCATTCATCATTTGGAGAGAGAGTTCATCATATCTGAATGGCAATTTCCATCATTATCGAGTCTGTACACTACTCCATGCTACATTCTTAAGATGCGAGTAATACAGTAATATCCCTAGTAAGTGGTATGCAAATAACCGGCAATACCAAAATAATGGCACTTCTGACTGGACCAAGAAAAAAAAAAGAATCTGCCATATTTCCACAATATTTTGCAACATGAGGTAGTTCTCATGAACATTCATTTTCAGTGAGTATTTGAGCCTAGAATTAGTGTATTATTTGTGTTGTATGATGAGTTTTAATAAGGAAAATCCTCCCGGTTTTTATGTTTATTCAGTTATGAGCAAGTGATAGAGAAATGTGCTTCATACGGTTGCACTTTCAACATCTGGCATCATGAAATAAGAACCTTTTTATATTTATTTTATTAGGTTACTAGCTGAAAGTACCCGGCGTTGCCCGGGTTTTCCTTTCTGCTTCTATTTTTAATTAAACTGGTTATTAAATTTTCGGAAATCTCGGAAACCTAACTATACACAACCAAAACGAATTGTCTTTACTAAGCTTTCCTCGCCCAAAAAGATAATTCTTTACTTAACGTCACTTACATGAATTAATGAACTCCTTAGCCAAATGCCTGCCAGGGTTAACTCAATTTAAAACAGTTGTAAATCAGGCACCGAAAAGAAAACATTGCATCATGTGCCTGACGTTAAACTGTTGTTTTAAATTTATTTATTTATTTGTTTGTTTTTAATTGTTTATTTGTTTTTATTTATTTATTTATTTATTTTATTTATTTATTCTGGTGTAGTTAAGGCCATTAGGCCTTCTCTTCCGCACCACCAGAAATACAAATAAAGTAATAGAAAAATCAAACTATAAACAAAGTAAAACCCAACGAAAATATAATTCCTTCTCCTCTTTCTGACCAGTTTCAGCATTGAATCAATATATACATATACAATTTAATTTATATGGGAAGATTTTTTTACCTTTTGAACGCTGTACACCCACTTATATCATACCCAGTTCTTTTTTTAATATAACTTGAAACTATATCTCATAAATTCAGAACATACTCGTATTATATTAATTCTAATTTTACACACAGAATACAGATACAATATAAACTCGCAATAAGTCATTTTTAACATGAAGACTAATATTCTGAGAAACGTATAGGCCTACCGGTATTTTAGAAATTAAGATAATTTTATTTCCACAACGCTTAACATACTAAATTTGCTACGTGAACAACAATATTTTGAGAATTAATGCAATGTTATTTTCAGTAGGCTTATGTACATTCACATACCACATTAGCAACATGACAAAAGTATCATTGAATTGCTTATTGATATGTATAAAATTTTTTTTTTTTTTTCACTTCTTGTATTAGTTGAGGATATGAGAAACACGCAGTTTTTAATTTAATGTCTGCAACTTTGACCAACAGTCCTTGAGCTTCATTTTAATATGGCCATTACAAATGCTTGTGGCATTGAAATTGCAGTTGAATGAGTATCCTAGCAATACGTGGAATAAAAACATCTCCTTTTATTTTTGCAGTTAATATTGCCAATTCTATTACGTTTCGTATGAGTTTTTCACACCAATTCTTATTTTGGTGGGTCAATATTTCACAATAGTACTATTGGTTATTCAATATTAAGTAAATTATGTGGTAGAAATCCTTCTGGTTTCAAAGAATTCTAGAATTCAGTTGTATAAAACAGTTTGCTCACTATCTACAAAACTGCATCGAGGAATTCATAATACGGTCCTGGACTGCGTAAAGATACTTATTGCATGAATTATCTAGTTTTAGCCTTCATGATCTGTAACAACAATGTAATTTAATTTCGTGTTAAAATTTCCATGGCTTCGTGAAAGTCGATGTTGAATATAACAGACAATAATAAAAAACAATTGACTGTAGAAGATTTTGCGTTTTAATATTTTTTTTTATTGGGTTATTTTACGACGCTGTATCAACATCTAGATTATTTAGCGTCTGAATGATATGAAGGTGATAATGCCGGTGAAATGAGTCCGGGGTCCAGCACCGAAAGTTACCCAGCATTTGCTCGTAGGCCTATCGGGCTGAGGGAAAACCCCGGAAAAAACCTCAACCAGGTAACTTTCCCCGACCGGGATTCGAACCCAGGCCACCTGGTTTCGCAGCCAGACGCGCTGACCGTTACTCCACAGGTGTGGACCGTTTTAATATTATACATGAAGATTTGATCTATTTATTTTTATTTTTTATAATTTTAATGAATTTAACTTCCATTTGCACAATTTTAATATATCCTATGTTCTCCTCCTGGTTATGAAGATTATATGTGCAAACACTTTGGCACATATCGGTCAAAGCGTGTAGATTTGTATAGAGTACATACATACATACATACATACATACATACATACATACATACATACATACATACATACATTCATGCATGCATACATACATATATACATACATGGACATACATGATGATGGCGTCAGTAGAAGTACACTGTGTTTGCTAAGGTGGCTCTTTGTAAGTACTTTTATAGAGTAGTATCTCAGTAGTGGTTATAAACTTATTCAAAATCTGTAATTTAGTACTCGTGTACCATGTGAGAATGTTAGTGTGATCTAATTTACAGTGATGGTGTTACAAATCGTGTTTCAGTTATGTAGTAAAATAGTTATCCCATGCTCACTGTGATTCCGAAATCTTGCCTATTCGTAAGTGGCACCAGAAGGCTCTGGCTCGGGGAGAAACTGTATCCATGCGTCACAGTATAGGGTGGGTCAACGCGGGGACGGCGGAGTGAGAGAGAGACCCTCATAGTGCTAGATAGAGAAGTAAGCAGAACGGAGTAAGACTGATCATTGTGTAGGCTCGAAATTCACACGCACAGAGACACGAGGACATGATGGCGGATACAACGAAGGAGGACCTGGAAAGTGCTCTTCAGATACTAGTGAGTGTAACTGAATTAAGTAAAAATTTGAAGAAAGAGCTCAAGAAACAAATCCTTGAATCAGTTAGTACGATCAGGAATGTATTTGTGAAACTAGAAAATGATCTAGCACTTAAAGATGCAAAGAATAACGAATTGTGTAGTGAAGTTAAGAAATTGGAGGCGGAGTTACAAAATAGTGATAGGCTAGGGACATCAACAACTGGCACACAGGTGCTGCCATCTCTGCGTGGAAACATGAATGGAGGAGATAGGATTCAACGACAGGTGGCAAATGGTAGCCAAGCACGGAAGCTGTACTCGAAGTAGTCATGGATGCTGGAAAAAAGAGAAGCGATATAAAGTGTTTATTAAATCGAAAAGAGATCGGACAGGTGAGGATATAAAGAAGGTAATAAAGACAAACGTCAATCCAACCAACGTTAAAGTTGGGGTCTGTGCAATGAAATCATTAAGAGATGGCAGAGTAATGATCGAAACAAGTAGCAAAGAGGAAATAGAGAGGCTGACCACAGCCATCAACGAAAAGTGTAGTGAACATTTGGAAGCAAAAATCCCCAAACTTTGGGATCCTAGCTTAGTGGTCTACAACATCCCAGAAGAAGTTACATTGGATAACGCGGAGGAAATCATCATTTCGCAGAATCCAGGACTGGAACTCAAGACAGGAGATCTGAAACCTAAGTTCATAATGACAAACAGGAAGAACTTACGCAACTTGGTTGTGACTGTTAACTCTCAGATAAGAAAGCAACTGCTACACACAAAACTAAAGATAGGTTGGCTCATCTGCTACGCAGAAGACTACGTTAAAGTTAATCGATGTTACAAATGCTGCCGTTACTTTCATAAAGCTCGCGATTGTAGAGGCGAGGAGACATGTGTTCGATGTGCGGGAAATCATAATTCGAAAGACTGCACAGTACATGATAATGAAATGAGGTGCGTGAACTGCATTAATTACAACAAGTATAATAAACAAGAGAAAATAAACGAGAATCACTCTGCATTCGACAGGGACTGCCCATGCCTGCATATCGCCACAGAGAAATATAAACAAAACATTGACTACTAAAATGGCTATCTCACGGAACAATACCAACAACAAGAAAACATTCAGAAATGCAGTATCACTAAACTGCACGCAGGTTAACTTGAAACATTGCAAAGCAGCGGCGTACAATCTTGACCAACTAATTGGAAAGAACAGCATAGACTTAGTCTTCATACAAGAGCCATATTTATATAATAACCAAGTAACAGGCATATCTCGTAAACATAAAATTTTTACCTCTGGAAACGGTAAAAAGAGGGCAGCAATTGTGGTCACCAACAAACATATAGATGCTATATTAATAAATCAACATTCAAACGAAGATAACGTAGTTATAGAAATCACCCGAGGTAACCTAACCTTCATTGCTGCAAGCAGCTATCTCGATTTCAACGAGGATATTAACAGAGATCTAACTAAACTAGAGGAAATTACCCAAGTAGCTAAAGGGAAGGGTTTAATACTGGCCATGGATAGCAATGCAAGGTCCAGGGCTTGGAATGACAAAATAACAAACAAAGAGAGGGGAAATGCTCGAAGAATTTATAATGAGCAACAATCTTCATATTATAAACAACAACAAAGAAATCACAACTTTCGAGTCACCTACAGGTTCCAGCAACGTGGATTTAACAGTAACAAATAACAATATACTTAAACTTATAAATAACTGGAGTTGCGTAAACGAGGAAAACTGTTCTGACCACAGGACGATTACATTCAGCATAGAATACAGAAACGACCAAGTCAAATCGTATAACTTCCTTGGGACACGATACGTAGTCCAGGCAGATAATTACAAGGAATTTAATAACAACTTTACAGAAGAGGTTAAAGTGAAATTTGGAGTACAGAATGCAAGCAACGAGATGAGGAAGCTGGATGAAATTCTCCAAGACATAGCATCTGTCGAAACGGATATTGAGATACTGGTAGAAAAATTTGAAGGAGCTATAACTGCAGCATGTAACAAATCTTTTAGGATCTGCAAACCTGCAACTAAAGTAAAGGACCACAAACCAGTTCCATGGTGGTCACAGGAGTTGACGATCATGAGGAAGAAGACCACAGCTATGAGAAGAAGATATCAGAAAGTTAAAAGCAATGAAAACGAGAGGGAACTGCGGAAGCAACAGTACATCCAAGAGAAGAGAAGATATGAATCATCAATTAAAAGAGCCAAGTATGAGTCCTGGAGACAATATTGCAACGTTACCACGTCAGCCAATCCTTGGAACGCAGTCTACAGGCTTGCGTCTGGGAAGATGCCACAAAACTGCACCCTATCGACCATAAGGAAACCCGATGGTCAGTACACCAGAGACTTGGCTGAGACTCTGAACTTCATGATGGAATCATTTGCGCCGGTTGATGAAGAAAAAGAGGACAATGAATATCACAGACAAATTAGACATGAAGTAACGAAAGAACTAGATACACAGGATGACACTCCATTTACAAGAGAAGAAGTAGAATCAGTATTAGAAAATATGGACACAAACAAAGCTCCAGGTGATAATGGAATCACGGCAGAGATCCTTCGCCTAGTGTTCAGACTAGTGCCGAGACTCACCACAGCTATATAACGGGTGTCTAAGAAGAAGCTGTTTCCCCAGTGGATGGAAACATGCAACAATTGTACCGATAATTAAACCGGGCAAAGAAAACTGTGACGATGTAAGTAAATATAGGCCTATCAGCCTACTCAACGTAGCAGCCAAGGTGTTAGAGAAGCTTCTAATACAACGGATAATGCATCGCATACATAAGAATAATCTTATGAATAACAATCAATTTGGATTCACACCACAAACCAGCACTGTTAATGCCGCGATGTACCTGAAAGAATTAATCCTAGAAACCCTAACCCAAGGTCAGATGGCTGTCCTTATCAGCCTAGATGTCAAAGGAGCATTTGACGCCGCATGGTGGCCCAGCATTCTGACTTCATTAAGAGACTTCAAATGCCCAAGGAATCTCTACGATCTTTCCAGAAGCTACTTCAGTGAAAGGAGCGCTACAATATCAGCAAGCTGTCTATCCATAAACAGAACTATCAGCAAAGGTTGTCCACAAGGTTCCTGCAGCGGACCAGGCTTCTGGAACATACAATATAATTCACTTCTGAATCTGAAATATAATAAGAACACAAAGGTTATTGCGTTTGCGGACGATGTAATGTTGGTTATTAAAGGAAGCTGCGCTCTAGAACTAGAAAATTACGCCAATATCGAACTCCAGAAAGTATCAAGCTGGGCTCGAGAAAACAAAATCACCTTCAATGAGCAGAAATCAAAACTGCTAGTAATATCGAAAAGAAGACCAGTGATTGAACGAAATCTCAAGATATACCTCAACAATAAACAGTTACAGCAGACAGAAAGCTTAAAGTACTTGGACATAATTTTTGACAAAAAATTTAACTTCACACAGCATATAGAATACGTCAGCCAAAAATGCATTAACCTTATTCACGCACTATCCAAATCTGCTAAAATAAACTGGGGCTTAAATAGTGATGTTATGAGAATAATATACAAAGGAGCCATACTGCCGATTTTGACATATGGGGCACCAGTGTGGGTTGAAGCCATCAATAGAAGACACAACAAACTGAAAATACAAAGAGTCCAGAGACTTATAAATATAAAAATAGCAAAGGCCTTTCGAACCACGTCATCCGAAACACTATGCATCCTAACAAAAAACATACCCATAGGTATAGAAATTCAGAAGCTGGCGACAGCATATGAAAGCACGAAAAGGATCCAGGAGGGAATTAAAATTGACACAGTAGAGCATTACACAACATGGCCGCATCCAGCAGATAAAATCCTGATCAAAGAAAAATCAAGTCATCAAACTTACAAAGTAGATATCTACACCAATGGCAGCAAGGGAGACTCGGGAGTTGGCTCAGGTGTCGCCATATTCATTGATCAAGAATTAGTCCATGAGCTGCAATATAAACTCCACAGGCGGTGCTCGAACAACCAAGCGGAACAGTACGCCATTCTCAAAGCACTAGAACAACTCGAAATACTCCAACAACTAAACGATGTTCGAAAATCAGCAGCCATTCATACCGACAGCAGAATCACACTCGATTCGTTACGAAATTTCAATAACCATCACCACTTGATAGAACATATTAGAAAACAGATAGGAAAGCTGGAAACATTAAACTGGACTATTCACTTCGCATGGGTCAAGGCGCACGTTGGACTTGCGGGGAACGAGCTGGCCGACCACTTGGCAAAGCAGGCAGCACGTAACAACGAGATACCAGTGAGCTTCGACAGGATACCAGTCAGCGACATCATGCGGGAACTTCAGGAAGAAAGTGTGGTTAAGTGGGAAAGTGAGTGGCAAAACACGAAAAATGGTGCAGTGACAAAATCGTTTTTCCCCAGTGTAAAAGAGAGGTTACGCGTTAACATTCCACTGAATGGAAAGGTCACAACTTTTCTAACTGGACATGGAAAAACCGGTGCTTACTTATATAGATTCAAGCTGAGGGACAACCCGTCGTGTGCGTGTGGAGCAGAGGAACAGACCGTCGACCACCTCCTTTTCGAGTGCCCGAAATTGGACAAAGAAAGACTAGCGTTCCAGCGGGAAATGTTAAGGAAAACTGGCAAGTGGACTTTCACAAAGCTTAAAATAATGCAAGAACATGCGCATACATTAACAAACTATGTCAATGGTATAAATTTAGACGAGTAAACGTAGGATAATTCAATCTAGGATAGATAAGAGTAGGCAATAGATATAATGAAAGACTCAAATTTTCACAACAGAATAACAGACCTACATACGCTTAGAGAGTGACAGAAACGAGACACAATGTGTTATATTGTAAAAATACAGGTAGCAAGGCATGTAGTATTACCTTTATTGTAATGGGACATGCCGTTCAACTAATATTAAAAAAAATATATATATACATACATACCCACATTCAATTTTATATATTAAGATTTTACGACGCTTTATCAACATCTCAGGTTATTTAGCGTCTGAATGAGATGAAGGTGATAATGCCGGTGAAATGAATCCAGGGTCCAGAACCGAAAGGACCCCGAAATTTGCTCATATTGAGTTGAGAGAAACCCCCGGAGAAAACCTCAACCAGGTAAATTGCCCCGACCGGGAATCGAACCCGGGCCACCTGGTTCCGCGGCTAGACGCGCTGTTACTCCACAGGTGTGGACCCTTTTTTACATATGCCGGTATTATTTATTCAATTATCCGATAAATCTCGTTTCCGGAGTTAGCCTGGTTCCTTTGGACCGAATAAGAGGGATTCTACTGTATTAGGAGATGAGAAAAGCGGTAGGTGAAAACGGAGATTTTTGTTGCATTGAAGCATGTAATTTTGAAGGAAATGAGAAATATGTGGAAAAACAGCCATTCTTCCAATCTTCCTCAACGATGGGAATTTAACATCGATTAATCTAATGACTTGATGAGTATCCGAATTAAATATTTTGACTTTTATTGATCAAGTAATGGTGATTATGATGATTGGTGGAGTGATGCCGACTGCACACAAGCTGCGGATGGACCCACTGTAGGCAGTGGTGTAAGTATGCGACTTGTGGATACACGGCAAAGCGTAAATATACTAGTTGCGTAAACGACCAAAACCTTGGCTTTTCTTTACTCTAACATGCCTTTACAGTTCATGTTGAAGTTACAGATATAATAAGTCTAGTGATAAGGATTCTATAATAGTTATTTATGCATCAAGTGGATAATCTTGATGATATGCTATGAGTGAATGTTTGTCTCACAAACGATACTGAGTGCGACAATTTTCACCAGTGTCATAATAAGATTATCCACGAGTTGGATAGAACACTTCATGGCATCTTAGCATTATAAATTGTAGGAAATAAATTATAAAATAATTCGGCATCCATAGCTGACAAAGTCTTCATATGTTCGCATCGATTAGTTGCACCTGGCATTGGCATTGAATAAAGAGAAACAGATGACCTTGGAGATATTATAAACTCTGTGATTATTAGAGGAGAAAAATTCGCTCTGGCGCCGGGGATCGGACCCGGGTCCTTGGTTCTACGTACCAAGTGCTCTAACCACTGAGCTACGCCGAAGTTCAATCCACAGCACCGGATCGAATCCCTCTCCTCCAGTGTTTTTCCTTTTGGGGCTTTACTCCATGTTCGACATATATATTGATATATTTTAAGTCAACTGCCATTATACAAGGAGCGCACTCAACTGAGTGACTTGGTGGCCGGGATTCCACAGTAATATGCACTGTTGGGCAAAGAATTTATGTAAAGATTAATTTTTGGTCCTAGAGAATATATCTGTTATGGTAACAATGATTATTAGAGGAGAAAAATTCGCTTCGGTGCCAAGGATCTAACCCGGGTCCTTGGTTCTAAGCACCAAGTGCTCTAAACACTGAGCTACGCCAAAGTTCAATCCACAGCACCGGATCGAATCCCTCTCTTCGAATGTTTTTCCCTTTGTGGCCTGACTCCAAGTTCGACATATATGTTGATATATATTACAGTAAGTCAACTGCCATTATACAATGAGCAGTGGCGGCTGGTGACCGAAATCCTCGGTGAGGCCTGTAATAAGTAACTTAGAAAGCATGATGGAAATATTCAGATTGTCAATTAATATAGATAAACACAACATAATATTTGTTACGCAGTCAAATGACAAATCAATCTACTGAACAAGAGTTCCACAGAATATTATGAAGTTTAATTACAACACTACGTGGTTTTTAACATTATTTTAATTTATGACTTGTAATATTACATTTTAATTATGGAGATGCTTTGTACACCATTAATCTTAAACTCTACTGAACAAGAGTTCCACAGAATATTATGAAGTTTAATTACAACACTACGTGGTTTTTAACATTATTTTAATTTATGACTTGCAGTATTACATTTTAATTATGGAGATGTTTTGTACACCATTAATCTTAAACTCTACTGAACAAAAGTTCCACAGAATATTATGAAGTGTAATTACAACACTACGTGGTTTTTAACATTATTTTAATTTAGGACTTGTAATATTACATTTTAATTATGGAGATGTTATGTACACCATTAATCTTAAACTCTACTGAACAAAAGTTCCACAGAATATTATGAAGTGTAATTACAACACTACGTGGTTTTTAACATTATTTTAATTTATGACTTGTAATATTACATTTTAATTATGGAGATGTTTTGTACACCATTAATCTTAAACTCTACTGAACAAAAGTTCCACAGAACATTATGAAGTTTAATTACAACACTACGTGGTTTTTAACATTATTTTGATTTTTGACTTGTAATATTACATTTTAATTATGGAGATGTTTTGTACACCATTAATCTTAAACTCTACTGAACAAGAGTTCCACAGAACATTATGAAGTTTAATTACAACACTACGTGGTTTTTAACATTATTTTGATTTTTGACTTGTAATATTACATTTTAATTATGGAGATGTTTTGTACACCATTAATCTTAAACTCTACTGAACAAGAGTTCCACAGAATATTATGAAGTTTAATTACAACACTACGTGGTTTTTAACATTATTTTAATTTATGACTTGTAATATTACATTTTAATTATGGAGATGTTTTGTACACCATTAATCTTAAACTCTACTGAACAAGAGTTCCACAGAATATTATGAAGTTTAATTACAACACTACGTGGTTTTTAACATTATTTTGATTTTTGACTTGTAATATTACATTTTAATTATGGAGATGTTATGTACACCATTAATCTTAAACTCTACTGAACAAGAGTCCACAGAATATTATGAAGTTTAATTACAACACTACGTGGTTTTTAACATTATTTTGATTTTTGACTTGTAATATTACATTTTAATTATGGAGATGTTATGTACACCATTAATCTTAAACTCTACTGAACAAGAGTTCCACAGAATATTATGAAGTTTAATTACAACACTACGTGGTTTATAACATTATTTTAATTTATGACTTGTAATATTACATTTTAATTATGGAGATGTTTTGTACACCATTAATCTTAAACTCTACTGAACAAGAGTTCCACAGAATATTATGAAGTTTAATTACAACACTACGTGTTTTTTAACATTATTTTAATTTAGGACTTGTAATATTACATTTTAATTATGGAGATGTTTTGTACACCATTAATCTTAAACTCTACTGAACGAGAGTTCCACAGAATATTATGAAGTTTAATTACAACACTACGTGGTTTTTAACTTTATTTTCATTTGTGACTTGTAATATTACATTTTAATTATGGAGATGTTTTGTACACCATTAATCTTAAACTCTACTGAACAAGAGTTCCACAGAATATTATGAAGTTTAATTACAACAGAATATTATGAACTTTAATTTTTAACACTTTTTAACATTATTTTAATTTATGACTTGTAATATTACATTTTAATTATGGAGATGTTTTGTACACCATTAATCTTAAACTCTACTGAACAAGAGTTCCACAGAATATTATGAAGTTTAATTACAACACTACGTGGTTTTTAACATTATTTTAATTTATGACTTGTAATATTACATTTTAATTATGGAGATGTTTTGTACACCATTAATCTTAAACTCTACTGAACAAGAGTTCCACAGAATTTTATGAAGTTTAATTACAACACTACGTGGTTTTTAACATTATTTTGATTTTTGACTTGTAATATTACCTTTTAATTATGGAGATGTTATGTACACCATTAATCTTAAACTCTACTGAACAAGAGTTCCACAGAATATTATGAAGTTTAATTACAACACTACGTGGTTTTTAACATTATTTTAATTTATGACTTGTAATATTACATTTTAATTATGGAGATGTTTTGTACACCATTAATCTTAAACTCTATGTTTTGTACACCATTAATCTTAAACTCTGAACAAGAGTTCCACAGAATATTATGAAGTTTAATTACAACACTACGTGGTTTTTAACATTATTTTAATTTATGACTTGTAATATTACATTTTAATTATGGAGATGTTTTGTACACCATTAATCTTAAACTCTACTGAACAAAAGTTCCACAGAATATTATGAAGTTTAATTACAACACTACGTGGTTTTTAACATTATTTTAATTTATGACTTGTAATATTACATTTTAATTATGGAGATGTTTTGTACACCATTAATCTTAAACTCTACTGAACAAGAGTTCCACAGAATATTATGGAAGTTTAATTACAACACTACGTGGTTTTTAACATTATTTTAATTTATGACTTGTAATATTACATTTTAATTATGGAGATGTTTTGTACACCATTAATCTTAAACTCTACTGAACAAAAGTTCCACAGAATATTAGTTCCACAGTGAAGTTTAATTACAACACTACGTGGTTTTTAACATTATTTTAATTTATGACTTGTAATATTACATTTTAATTATGGAGATGTTTTGTACACCATTAATCTTAAACTCTACTGAACAAACACAGTGAAGTTTAATTACAACACTACGTGGTTTTTAACATTATTTTAATTTATGACTTGAACATTTTAATTATGGAGATGTTTTGTACACCATTAATCTTAAACTCTACTGAACAAGAGTTCCACAGAATATTATGAAGTTTAATTACAACACTATGTGGTTTTTAACATTATTTTAATTTATGACTTGTAATATTACATTTTAATTATGGAGATGTTTTGTACACCATTAATCTTAAACTCTACTGAACAAAAGTTCCACAGAATATTATGAAGTTTAATTACAACACTACGTGGTTTTTAACATTATTTTAATTTATGACTTGTAATATTACATTTTAATTATGGAGATGTTTTGTACACCATTAATCTTAAACTCTACTGAACAAGAGTTCCACAGAATATTATGTTTTTAACATTATTTTAAATGTTTAAACTCTACTGAACATTATTTTAAAGTTCCACATTAATCTTAAATATTATGAAGTTTAATTACAACACTACGTGGTTTTTAACATTATTTTAATTTATGACTTGTAATATTACATATTAATTATGGAGATGTTTTGTACACCATTAATCTTAAACTCTACTGAACAAGAGTTCCACAGAATATTATGAAGTTTAATTACAACACTACATGGTTTTTAACATTATTTTAATTTATGACTTGTAATATTACATTTTAATTATGGAGATGTTTTGTACACTATTAATCTTAAACAGTTTATCTACCACCAATGTAATAGCTACATAGTTTGATATTGAGATATTGTATAATTGTGCCTGAAGATGCCTGAATGGGCGAAAACGTTTGCAATTTGTAGCTCATGTATATAAAACTTAATGACCATATAATATAAGTCATTATTTACATTGATTTGTCATTTGACTGAGTAACAAATATTATATTGTGTTTAATTGTAATAAGTAGTTTAAGCAGGCTACCTTCCACAGAAAATGTTTATTATTGATGATACTTTATTGTGATTGACATTATTATTATTATTTTTAATTGGGTTATTTTACGACGCTGTATCAACATTTCAGGTTATTTAGCGTCTGAATGATATGAAGATGATAATGCCGGTGAAATGAGTCCAGGGTCCAACACCGAAAGTTACCCAGCATTTGCTCGTATTGGGTTGAGGAAAAACCCCGGAAAAAACCTCAACCAGATAACATGCCCCGACCGGGATTCGAATCCGGGCCACCTGGTTTCGCGACCAGACGCGCTGACCGTTACTCCACTGGTGTGGACTATTATTATTATTATTATTATTATTATTATTATTATTATTATTATTATTATATTATGATCAGTAATGAAAAATAATAACATGTGAATCTTCAAATACGTTGCTATGCTGTGAGTGGATTTCAGTAGGCTTAACTATTTAATTTTTATAAAGCAATGAATATTACGCTCAACTGTTGAAATTCTCCTGGAAATATTTTTCAGATTGCTGAAGTTTCAGTAGACACACTGTTCTCTCTCTCTCTTTTCTTTTTCTTTTTTTGACAACAACAAACACGACCAACAGAAAAGTTTATTTCGCACATTACCAAAGATCCATTTATGTTACTCACACCAGGATGCATTGAAAGCTCGCGTTTTAAAATTATCTTTCTGAAAAATTGTTAGTGATGGCGTAGATCTGTCTCAATTTAAAACTTTCCTTTTTTCAATATTATTTGCTACCGATAACGATACTCTAACAATGAATTTATTACAATTATCATCATTATTTCTCTCATTTCTTTCGATTTCTATTTGCCCGAAACACATAACCACAGTGGACTACACGACGATTCAGCACTGTTATTCTCATCCCAACCGACACTTGAGACCGGCATTGACAAAAGGCCGGGTTCTGAATGGGAGAAATGAAGGCTGATGGGTGGGGGAATTCCTGCTAGGCCACAAGAAATGTGCCTCAGTTTCAGCTTTCCTTGTGCAACCTTAAAACCCGTAGAAACATACGAAATGCGGAAGCTAGACCAGGCACGAGCGATCCTGGCCTCAGGAACAAATTTTACCGCAAGACAGGTCTATAAACTGTACGTCACAAGTTTTCTACTTCTACAACTCCATACGCTTCATTGAAATAACCAATATAATATGTTATATACGACTAAAAACCACCAAAATTTTGAGTTTAAGGAAGCAAAGTGACTGAGGCCCAGCCTCACTTGCCTCAGCCAATCAGCCGCCACTGCTTGGTGGCCGGGATTCCTCAGTAATATGCACTGTTGGGCGAAGAATCTACGTGAAGATTAATTTTTGGTCCTACAGAATATATCTGTTATGGTAACAATGATTATTAGAGGTGGTCGTGCCAGAGAATCAGTCCCATTCCGAGGCTTGTGTGGTTTCGTAACAAGCTGTTTTTTTTTTTTTTTTTCCGGTGATGAGTTGTTAGCCCTTCATCCAACCCCCAAGCTGAAGGACAACCCCTTATCGGCTGTCTGCAACTGCTTATTCAATATATTCGCAGCTACCCTCCATATCTGGAGGCCGTCTCCTCAATCCGCAACCTGAGGTCGCGTCATGCCGTGGTGATAGGAACCCACAATACATGGTCATAACTTTAAGAGCAATTTAATATCTCAGAAGAGTGTAATAAGAGCTACTGTATTTTTAATTTCAAATACAATTAATAATTTAAACCGTTTTAATTCAATTTCATATTCGTACAGTTTATTATTCATTTACATTTTCAGCAATGATTTATAAATGTGTGTCCACACCTGTGGAGTAACGGTCAGCACGTCTGGGCGCGAAACCAGGTGGCCCGGGTTCGAATCCCGGTCGGGGCAAGTTACCCGGTTGAGGTTTTTTCCGTGGTTTTCCCTCAATCCAATACGAGAAAATGCTGGACCCCGGACTCATTTCACCGGCATTATCACCTTCATTTTCATTCAGACGCTAAATAACCTAGATGTTGATACAGCGTCGTAAAATAACCCAATAAAATAAAACATTTATAAATGTGGAAATATTTCTTCATACTATCTCAGATTTTAAATTCACTTACTTAACACGGCATAAATCAAAACTCCAAATTGTAGACTTGAAGCAATTAACAAATCATGCTTTCCGAAAGGAGTTGGGAATTTTATAACACAATACTTAGCCTATATGACATGTCCCGCGCCGTGTCGTCGCCGTCTAAGGCATCCTGCTTAGGACTCGCGTTACGGAATGCGCGCTGGTTCAATCCTCATGGGAGAAGAAATTTTCTCATGAAATTTCGGCCAGTGTATGGGACCGGTACCCACCCATCATCGTGATGCACTTGGGGAGCTACGATAGGTAGCGAAAATCCGGTTTAGGAAACCAGCTATAATGGCTGGGGGGGATCATCATGCTAACCACACGTTACCTCCGTTCTGGTTGGATGATCGTCCATCTCTGCTTCGGCATGTGGGCGTGAGGCCAGCAGCCGGCTGGTCGGACTGGGCCCTTCAGGGCTGTAGCGGCATGGATTTTTTTATACTTGTATGTTTTGGAATATTGCCATAATTTA
Organism: Periplaneta americana; assembly: GCA_025594305.2. NCBI lineage: Eukaryota > Metazoa > Arthropoda > Insecta > Blattodea > Blattidae > Periplaneta > Periplaneta americana. The sequence continues at coordinate 20,400,667 of JAJSOF020000005.1, forward strand.
TCGATGTTATCTCGAAACATATTATTGGAACTCTCACTGTAAACCTAAGCTCACACGAAAGAACATGAAGTCTTCCAAAGAGGAATTACAAGTATATGGCTGTCGATCTTTATTTGTGTCTAAGATGGTACCTTTGGTTTACACCAGCTACTACTGGTTACATACAAACTGTGCTAGATGATCATACGTCATAATACGTCACTATGTTTGGTCGGTTATCGTAAACTCAGTGAAAGGCGTAACTAGAAAACTGAGTATAGCTTCCGTAGTGACAATGTTTTTTTAATCAAATTAGTAATAAAATCAAATTGAAAGTCTATAGTGAAGTAGGATGCAGAGATTTACAGGGACATCATTTTATTTTTACTTCAACTTTTATTGTACCTGAGTTTTTTAATGTACTTCACTCCCACCCCTTCTACTAACGAAATTCGAACTGTCCTCCACACAGAACCAAGGTCGCAGTACTGAGTTAGTGATTATAGTACGTTTCAGAAAGATGTTCGCGTTCTCCAGTGACGAAAACTTCCAATATTGAATCATATTTTCGCAAAGGTACTGTCGTCCGTTTGCCTACGTCGCATCCCGATTTCCCCCACCTGCTTCTGCTCGCTCCACTGTAAAGACTAGTGGCTGGGCTCTCTTAGCTCTTTTCTGAAAACATTAATTTCTGTCAGGAATTAATTGGATGTCTACGTAATATTATGCAACTGTTTGAAATAACTTAAATAAAAGTCCTCGTTAAGTATTTAACTATCACGTGATTTCCCCTTTCTACGATCCTGCGACATAACCACTTGAACGGACAGTAGATACTATGTCTGAGTAATTTTATCTGTGCGGGTCGGACAAAAGTGAAGACTGAATTTACAGTACGTAAGGTAATCTTTTATAGAGTAGGTAAGGAATTATTTCAACATGAGTTACTAAGTACGAAGGACGAAACCGGTAATTGGAATTAGATGCAATAGTCTATAGTGCGATGATAGGCACAAAAGAACTGAAGCCTGTATCGAAATGAACGGCCACCATTTTCAAAATGTGTTTAAATATCCATATTATGATTATTTTTCATTTTAACTTCATTCTCTATATCGCATGCTAATGTGCTGTAGACAGTAAAATATACACTGCATAATGAATACGTTCGCATGGATCACTCAGTTCGTGAGTAAAAGCACTTATTCTTAATACTGTACTGTATTTTGATTAAACAAAAACCTAATGTAAATTATCACACTCAAAATAGCGATATTTCCTAGTTTACGTAAATGGATGAATTACTTTTCTTCCCTCCTGTACCTAGTAAAGTGATTTGTTTGTATTTTACGCCAGTACCATCGAACTCCAGTCGTGGAAGGAGGTAGAAAACGGCGTTTCCGGGTCTCAATCATTAATCCAAAGGTATAGCCAGGTTAATATTAAAAATGTTAGTAAAAATAAAAAAATGTCCCTGTCTGTATATTTCGCAAGCTGTACAGCGACTTCTGACTGAAGCATAAGGTTGAGGGTCAAAGCGTGGCGTTGGGTCTAGCAGCATTTCCCTTCCGACAGAGAGTAAACGGGCGATAAGTGAACTAAGGATATGTGTGACAACGCCATCTTCACTTGTCTAGTGGCGCCGGAAAAGACAGTGACGGGTTCAATTTCAATTCGCTGGACTAAGCGAGCACCATGTAGACGGGAGTTCAAAAATAGATGTTGAGTAACGGCAGAAATCGGTTCTTCCTTACAACCTCTTTAACACAACATAAGGCAGAACACTTAGCATACTTGGAACACAACATATCACAGAGGAAAACAACATACACGGAACACAACATAAGACATAGCACTCAACATACTGGGTGTTCAGTTCAAAGTGTGTCATGGCTCGCTGTATGCCGTCATGTGGCTAGCCGATGAGCCTAGAGAATTCAATCTTCCTACACTTCCGCAGATGCGTATTACCTGTGTGCCAGAGAAGTTGCCTAGCAAGTACGGCGTTCATTCTGAAGATTACTTAGCGATACGTACGGTAACGCCGGTAGTGGCAGAAATGTGAACTGTTTGGAAAAACTTATTGAGATGAGTTTTTTCTTACTGTCGGGATATGGGGAGAGGGTTAAGACGATTACTTCCGTATTTGTTGACATTAACTTGGACGGTCAACATGGACACGGAGCATTTGATTTGTATTGTGGAATGTTGCCGTACGCAACCGATGATAACAAAAACCCTGCGTACGACTTGTCCACGCAAAACACAGTTCGAAAGAGGTTATGGTAGCACACAGACCGTACAGATCGCCATCTGTTGCTACGACGATCAAGTTATACCGTACACGTTCTCAAGTTTAGATTGAACGCCTTGATTAATAGGCAACTTCTCTGACATAACATAACACGGAGCACACAACATACACGGAACAGACGATTTAACACAAAAACACATACGGTCTTACTAATAAAAACTCTATATACATACGTTTAATTGTCTTATACTTATACAATGAGTAGCTCGTTTATAAGTCGTGTGTAAATTCCTTACTAATAATCACTACATACGTCGTGTACAACAGTATAACTGTTACACAGCTACGTCATAGTTTAGTCATTACTTCGTTACGAAAGGTAATAGAATATCTGAGGTTCTCTACTGGATCCGGTAGAGCGCTCTAGTGTGGCGTGTTAAATAGCGATAGTACAACTGGCTCTAATCGATTACCACACTACATTTTGGTCAAAGAGTACAAGCTACAGCAATATTATTCTAATAATTCTATGATCTTTGGTTTGTTCTTCTGTGGTTACAAGGTAAACATCATCATAAAATGACAGTCGATACGAACAGCTGTTAAAGGGGCGGCCATTTTTTCCCTATATACTACGCTTAAACAAGGGGTTTCGTGTATATAACTACTGCAAAGCAATTCCCATTGTATAGTTACAGCCTGTTTATACGTCCATAGCTTATTCACGGTTTATTAGTAACGTTTTCTGTCTCAACTCTGCATAAGTCTCGTATAAAAACTCTACACGGTTTATTAGTAAGACTGATAACATAACAGAAAATAGGACACAACATACAACACAATATACATAAAACACACAACTTAATATAGAAACATAACATACGTGGAACACAACATAACACAAACAACTTGTCATCGGATTGAAGTTTACTCCATTAGACTTATTACGGGCAAAAAACACATCCCTTCTGTTCAACAACCCGTGTGTGATGATTAGACTCGCATGATGTTGTAAGTAATTCCTTACCTTCACATGGTATTTCAATATAATCTCTATTTCACCTATCACAGATATATGCTTGTTTTCAGATACGAGGGCATTGAACATTTTACGAGAATTCCACTCGCTCCATGAAATTAGTTATACACGCTTTTATGACTCCACATTTAATAATATTAGGTTTTAATTCTGTATATTTTTAGTATTTTTATGGATTTTATTGTGATCAATTTATTGGCAACAATATTTTGAGATATCCATACAAGGGGATCTACTTTATATAACTATGTATATTCACATTGTATTAAATTACATTTGTTTTTAAAATTTTGACAGGACATTTAATGTTGCTGTGGATAATATTGTCACCATGTAATATTTTATTCTAGTCATGGCATTTCCAAATGTAAAACTTGTTTGTAATTGATTTTAGATAATACTTATGTCTTGTACCTGAAGATGCCCCACTAGGGGCGAAAACGTTATTATCAACAGTAAACTCACTAGACGTTTTGATTTTATCGATAAATCTGCGAGTGGAACACGAGCAGATTCATCTAGAGAAAATCAAAACTCGAGTGGGATTTAATTGACTATTACACGATTAGAAGAAAGTATATAAAGATTAGAAGTAACGAAGTACTCCAATACAATAAAATATTAATTGACTTACGAAAATACAACTGTCTTCAAATGTATTATTGTATCATCTCAACATTACAAATATTACGCTAGATGCATGCTAGATGGCGATAGTGTCTTTATACAGACACTGTAATGATTACTATTCAATAAATCTTAATATAAAACAATCTCTGATACGTGACTATCCATAATATCATATAGCAGAAGTTCTTTTTATCCTCTCAGAGCAGAAGCTATAACATAACCTAACTAATATACGGTACGTGTTAGAAAAGTTTTAATTAACGACGATGACAAAAAAACATGAATAATTTTAAAAGGAATAATTATTGAATGTACAATTTTCAAATTTGAATGTGGTTGGTGGTTCAATTGATGTTATATTGGACGTGTGCGTAATAGAAGTGGAACTCGTAGATTTAGGGCTACATGGTGTATTCAACTTATTCAGGATTTCCGAATGAATAATTTTAAAAGGAATAATTATTGAATGTACAATTTTCAAATTTGAATGGTTGGTGGTTCCATTGATGTTATATTTGCATAACAGAAGTGGAACTCGTTGATTTAGGCCTACATGGTGTATTCAACTTATTCAAGAATGGTGCTCTTTATTTATTTGTAAATCGGATTTCAGAAGATGCATAGGTATGATCAGTGATTTTTATTAATTCTTGTTCTTGAATGCCAATGCGAGTCATATTTGAAACTGCTGTGCATCAATTGGAGTGGTTTGTAATTTTATATATATTTTTGACGTCCAGAAAAAGCGCAGTTTCAAATGTTGGCAAACAAAGAAACAAATGCTAGGGACGCGATAAAATTAAACAAATGCTAGGGACGCGATAAAATTAAACAAATGCTAGGGACGCTATAAAATTGTGTGATAAGCAGCCATGATTGGTTGAAATACGTCCTTTCGTACCGTTTTATTGGTCAAAAGTAGTATGACGTAGTAAGAGTAATAGTCAAGATAAAATAGGATGTAATACATCAATAGTTTTCTTTTATATGTTTTTCTTTCATGTGTAATTCATTGCTTAAGCCATATTGACGGAATAAATAATCAATCATATGTTGATATATGTTATTAACACGAGTCTTAGCTGAACATTCCCAACATGAATTGTAAATTACAAACAATGTAGCATGTGACATAAAACATGGCCACGTAAATAACAAGACAATCCCAAAATAATATTATATACCAGCCGTGGCGAAAATGTGATCGTGCGCCGAGCCTCTGTGTAACCTGCAACGTGCATAGCATCTATGGAGGGAGGCGGACACCCAAAGGGGAAGTGAAGGAACTGTCTGACTTATTAACGGATTTTCGTTTTCCTTACGTCAAGCACTTAAATATAATTTTATACAGTATAAGGTTAGAAACTAATGTGTAGTACGTGTAACGAAGAAAGAAATGAATAAGAAAACATAGGACACATTATCACAACCTAAAATTAACTGTCTTCAGAATGTATCTGCGACAGAGTTTCAAAATCAGGAATTATATCATTTATTGCCAGTCGTATTTGATCACGAAGGTATTTGTCTGTCATTCGTGATCTAAATTTGGTTTTTACTATTTTTCATTGTTGAAAATAATTTTTCACAAACATAAGTTACAGCGAACATGGCTTCAACAGAGCAAGCGAAAGAACGAAGCTTCGGATATTATTTATTTTTTGGCAAAGATTTGAAAAAAGTTCAACATTTGTCAAGTGCCACTGAGCTACATCCGACACCGATCCAATTTTTCCCTCTATATCCACAGCTTTGACAACAGTTTAACATCACATTGTAAATCTAACGAACAGTGAGTTTAAATTGTAAAGATGAATAATCGCATTATTCGTACATCTGCTGTATTTAAATGATTGAATCTGTGAGTTTAAATTGAAATAGGCCATTATTCGTAATGAAAAAATAATAGAAATAATAATAATAATAATAATAATAATAATAATAATAATAATAATAATAACACCACCTAACCTTTTAATGTTTCATGAGTACATGTAGTATAATGCCGTTTTATGTTATACAACCGTTTCCTCGTAATACTTGTGAACAAATCATACATTTAATTTTCTCATCATATTGGCAGCAAAAAAATGCGTCCTCCCATCCTACTTGAAACTGTCATTTTTGTAGAGGTACATGGTTTCGAGAGAGACATTGCGACTATACGCCACTCCCAGGTCAGAGACAAATACAAATGGAACGGAGTTTGACTCCAGTGAGTGAGAGGGTTGGGGTTGGGGGAGGTAGGAAGCAAAACAAATGCATAGCCATCGTTGCGAGCCACAATGTGCTCGCGAATCAAATTTTCGCTACGGCTGTTATATACACATAAAAATATACAAAAAAAAGGAACGTAACATACGATATAACACGGTATATGGAACGTACACAACATGTGGCGCACAAGATAAAGCGTATTACACGCGATTATATGTAACGTGAAACGTAACATACATTTTCTTCACTGTTGCTATACGAAAAAATTTCGTTTTCTTTTATCCATGTGCGATTTTACTCGGTGTAGAGCAGTGGTTGCCAAACACCACGAAATTGTGACGTAATAGAAATGCAACCCGCACACCACTATCGCAGGGAGAGGGGTGGAGTGGGTATCTCCTCAGGTAGTGCAGTGAATAACAGTGCAGAGACGGACTGTGATCAAAAAACAAAAGCAGTGTAATATTCTTCTACTTATTAACTATACACACTTTTTCCCATGTTCATTTTTTATCCTCCTATTCATTATTTTTGTATTATTAATAAAATAAAATAAATTTATTTTCTTATTTACCTTAGAAAGAACGTGCACTTTACATCAGCAGATATTTGAAATTATAAAAACGTACCGGGCTGGTCACGAAGTTGTAAATTACACTACATACTTAAAAAAAACGTCGAAGTATTTTATTCCGATTAAGACATAGAAGCCAATACTTTTTATTGTTTATTCATTAATGAAACATTCAAATTTTATTCGAAAAAAACGTGGAAGATTTTTAAGACATAGAAGCCGATACTTTTTATTGTTCGTTTATTATCCAAATTACAGGTAAGGGCGTGGTAGTCTTCATAACAAGAAGAATAATGACAACGTATATTGTTCTTTTATACTTCATTTCAAATTTTACAACAAATTAAGTATCTCATATTTTTGCCATCTGCACAAAATATTTTTCCTCCCATGCTCCTTAAAATTAAGTTTTTACTTATTATCTGTTTTGGAAAAGGCATCGAAACATATTATCCTACACACTTGTAACATTACATGCGTACGTCCGCTGCTGATAAAGGTCTTTACTTATATCGAAGTGAAGGCTGTAAACAGAGGGTGGGGATATGATGTCATGGTTACGCTTGAGTGGAGGCAGGGGCATGTGTCGCGACACAGCTTTTGGCGATCACTGGTGTAGAGTTAATTTCTTGTAAAGTGTATGTGGCCAGCGCAACGCACCCCTGACAGCTATGTGACCCGCCCAGCTCGCGGCAGGCAGATGTAACGAACGACTCCGCCTCGGATCACGCAACGCCCTGCAGCTAATTCGTAACCAGTCGTAGTTGGTACTTTGATCCCTCGTACTACCTCGTTACACAATTCTTTTCTGCTTTTATGATTGCTACAAATGTAAATTATTTCCTGGCAAACTCGAGCATATTAAGTTAAACTAAGTACACGTCATTCTGAATAAACTAAGGAACAGAATGGATCTGCTACCTCAGGAAATTAACATGACTATATAAAATGCTACGAACAGATCACAGCTTTACTATGCCGCATATCTTTACGTTCAACTACATGTGGATACGATCAGCTGTCAACAAGAAGAGCAAGGGGAATAAAAAATTAAAATGGGAATACAAGGAGAACAAAGAATATGCGGAAAATAAGGGGGCGATAAGGAAAACAGGAGAAATACTAGAAATAAGAGAATATTACAAGAGGAATACAATGAGGTCAAGTGGAATACAAGAAAAAGAGATGCATGGAGAACAATGAAATGAAAAGGAGGGGGTTGAATGAAAGGAGAACAAGGGGAATACAAGGATAACAAGAGAAAACAAGGAGAAAAAGATTATACAAGGAGAGCAAGGAGAATAGAAGGAGAAAAAGGGGAATACAAGGAGAACAAGGGGAATACAAGGAGGACAAGGGAAAAGGAAAACATGAGAATAAGAGAACAAAGAATATAGGGAAAACAAGGGTACGACAAGGAAAATGGTCGGAATATAGAAGCACAAGGGTAATAGAAGAGAAATACAATGAGGTCAATTGGAATACAGAAAAAAGGGATACAAGGAGAACAATGAAATGAAAAGTAGGAGGATTGAATGAAAGGAGAACAAGGAGAATATCAGGATAACAAGGGAAAACTAGAAGAAAAAGAGAATACAAAGAGAGCAAAGAGAATACAAGGAGAACAAGGGGAATACAAGGAGAACAAGGGGAATACAAGGAGGACAAGGGAAAAGGAAAACATGAGAATAGGAGAACAAAGAATATAGGGAAAACAAGGGTACGACAAGGAAAATTGTCGGAATATAGAAGCACAAGGGTAATAGAAGAGAAATACAATGAGGTCAATTGGAATACAGAAAAAAGGGATACAAGGAGAACAATGAAATGAAAAGTAGGAGGATTGAATGAAAGGAGAACAAGGAGAATATCAGGATAACAAGGGAAAACTAGAAGAAAAAGAGAATACAAAGAGAGCAAAGAGAATACAAGGAGAACAAGGGGAATACAAGGAGAACAAGGGGAATACAAGGAGGACAAGGGAAAAGGAAAACATGAGAATAGGAGAACAAAGAATATAGGGAAAACAAGGGTACGACAAGGAAAATTGTCGGAATATAGAAGCACAAGTGGAATACAAGAGAAATACAATGAGGTCAATTGGAATACAGAAAAAAGGGATACAAGGAGAACAATGAAATGAAAAGGAGGGGGACTGAATGAAAGGAGAACAAGGGGAATACAAGGATAACAAGAGAAAACAAGGAGAAAAAGAGAATACAAAGAGAGCAAAGAGAATACAAGGATAACAAGGGAAAACTAGAAGAAAAAGAGAATACAAGGAGAGCAAAGAGAATACAAGGATAACAAGGGAACACTAGAAGAAAAAGAGAATACAAGGAGAGCGAAGAGAATACAAGGAGAACAAGGGGAATACAAGGACGACAAGGGAAATACAAAACGAAAACATGAGAATATAAGTAGAACAAAGAATATAGGGAAAACAAGGGCACGACAAGAAAAATGGTCGGAATATAGAAGCACAAGGGGAATACAAGAGAAATACAGTGAGGTCAATTGGAATACAGAAAAAAGGGATACAAGGAGAACAATGAAATGAAAAGGAGGGGGATTGAATGAAAGGAGAACAAGGGGAATACAAGGATAACGAGGGAGAACTAGAAGAAAAAGAGGATACAAGGATAGCAAAAAGAATACAAGAACAACAAGGGGAATACAAGGCAGACAAGGGAATGACAAGAACAATAAAGATACAAGGAGAAAAAGGGAAATACAAGAAAGAGGAGGAATACAAGGAGAACAAGATCGATACAAGAAGAACAAGGAGAATACAAGGAGAAAAGGGGAAGATAAAGAGAAAATGGGGAAGACAAGGAGAACAAGAGGAAGAGAAGAAGAACAATGGAAAGACAAGAAGAGAAAAGGGAATACAAGGAGAATAAGGTGACTAGAAGAAGAAGAAAGCAAAACCAGGAAAAACAAGAGGAACAAGGGAACTAGAAGGAGAAGAAGAAGAAGAAGAGTGCAGGAAGAACAGGGAATGTAAGGAAAATAAAGAGAACAAAGGAAATAAAAGAAAACAAGTGGACGAAAATATAAAGGAAGACAATACAAGAAGAATGAAGGAAAGAGAAGGAGACTAAGTGGGTTTCAAAGAAAATAAGGGGAAAATGAAGAGAACGAAGAAACTATATGGAGAACAAAGCAAAGTCTAGTAGAACAATGAGAAGACAAGGAGAACAAGAGGATGACGAGGATAAAACAAGGAAAACAAAGGGAAGAGGAACACAAGGAGAACAAAGGGAATGTAAGTAGAACAAGGACAATACAAGAAAATCAAGGGAAATACAAGGGAAAAGGGAATAAAAGAAGGACAAAGGGTTGACAAGAAAAAATAGGGCAGATAAGGAGAACTTGGGGATACAAGTTGAACGAGGGGAATACAAGCTGAACGAGGGAACAACACAACGAGTTAGGGTTGCATTTTTAAGTGAGTCAATTCGTAAGTTACTCCTCCCTCCGTATCTAGTAAGAAGAAAATTTATTTCTACGTAAATACTGATAAATCTTGTTAAAGTTAGTCTTTCTTATTTTTTTCATTATTGATTAATCTCTTTAGTTGTTCGTCCTTGCTTTCCTATCTTATAGTGCCATAGTTTTCGCATTTCATTAAATCTTTTGAAACACAGATCTACAGACAAGAAGACTTCCGGCATTTGAGTTCAGCAAGGAGCCAGACTCATATTAAACAAAATGCCGAACGTTCATAGGCGGAGTTATGGGGAGGGGGGCACTGCACCCCCCCCCCCCTAAACTTGCCTGAATTTTTTTTCTACTAACGTTAGAACATATTGAATTCAGAAGATTTTGTGCTTTTGTTTTTGATTAAATTTCTGTTCTTAAATTGATGAATGTGTCTGGACTATAATATTTATTTTAAATTTTTTAATGTACGTGGGATGTAACATTAATAGTGGCAACACTGTTTTAAAAGCGAAACGAGACGGAGTTAATTGTTGTCACTTTTACCACATGTTAGTCTATGGCTCCCCTCTTACTTTTACAAATGGCTTTTAAGGAAAAGGTTCATTGCCGACATAAGCCCGCCATTGGTCCCTATCCTGTGCAAGATTAATCCAGTCTCTACCATCATATCCCACCTCCCTCAAATCCATTTTAATATTATCCTCCCATCTACGTCTCGGCCTCCCTAAAGGTCTTTTTCCTCCGATCTCCCAACTAATACTCTATATGCATTTCTGGATTCGCCCATACGTACATGTTCTGCCCATCTCAAACGTCTGGATTTAGTGTTCCTAATTATGTCATGTGAAGAATACAATGCGTGCAGTTCTGTGTTGTGTAACTTTCTCCATTCTCCTGTAACTTCATCCCGCTTAGCCCCAAATATTTTCCTAAGCACCTAATTCTCAAATACCCTTAACCTATGTTCCTCTCTCAGAGTGAGGGTCCAAGTTTCACAACCATACAGAACAACCTATGTCTGCCTTCTTCCCCCTAAAAGGACTCTTCCGTCCGACTCACAGCGCATGCGCTGTGGAGAGTTGAAGTTAGTCTCCTGTTAGTTACAGCTCTAAGTGGTTGTGTTTCGCCATGTTTACAAAGCAGGAACAGCGATCTTGGCTGAATGTTAATGCACAGTATTTCCGTCATGTTTTTAGCATAATCTGAGACCAGCGTTGCGAAGAAAGCGCCCACACGTTTTGCAGATCTCTGCCATCATTTTGCAGGATAACGCAGGGGCGCACACTGCACAGCCTGTAGCTGATTTGTACTGTCGCTGGGGGTGGGAAGTGCTTTTCCATCCACCACATTCACCGGACTTAAGCCCCTGTGATTATGACTTAATCCGAAAGATGAAGGAACTACTACGTGACGTTCGATTCCGGACTGTTCCCGATATTCTGCAGGCAGTAGGGCAGTCCATCAGAAACATCAACAGAACAGGAGCTGCTACAGGGATACTACGACTTCCACATCGCTGGCAACGAGTTGTAGACAATGCTGGTTACTACATTGAAGGACTGTAGAAGTTTCACAGATGTATCACTTGTATATTCCTAATAAATAAATAGTTGCCATTATTAAAGTTACAACCTGTGTATAAGACTTTCTATACCTTATTTGAGGAATGGAAGCACTGTAATGTTTCTCTTGTAACAGCCTGTACAAGTCTTCAGGTATTCAGGAGTAATATGAATAACATACTGCACAACAATGCAGAAAACAGAAAAGTGATCCCAGTATCATGTGTAGCTAAACTTAAAGACGAGATTAAATAAAGTAATTCGAGTTTGCGTGTCATAATTATGATATCTTCAGGAAGGTACACTTTATATAAAAAAAGTTTCTGTTAGCACTGTTACGTAGTTTTATTGAAGTATGCATGTGTTTCTGTACGAAAGAGAAAAAGAGACAGACTGCTTTAAGTTATGCCCTATTATAATTTGTAGTAGATCTACAGTTCAAGCCTTATACAACTCTGTCCGAAACATCGCGGATGTGGATGTAACACTGTAAGAAACATGCCCCCTAAAATACCTTTATTAAATAAACACATTCCGATATACTGTACCGCGGTCAAGCTATAAGGGGGGGGGGGGAAGGAGGCAAATGATATCCCTCATAACATAGTTATATGGGGATTCTATGGTTTTGCTTTGTCCCCCACCCCCAAGAAAACAGTTCTCTCTCCGCCTATGTCAGTGGTCGTCAGCATTCTCTGAAATGTGCACTGGGTACGCGGTGCCGTACCGTGTGCACTGTCGTGCAACAGGGAGAGATAGAGAGCATACCCGCTAGCAGCTACGAGAGCACCATAGTGCACTGCGTTTTCCGCGGGTAAGAGAGGCTAGCCCCAGCGTGCTCTGTGAAGACGACCCCTGGCCTATGCGAATGTTAGAGTCTGGTTTCGAATCGAGAACCTTAGCCTCAGAATAACATTATCGGTAAATCTATTTTTTGTTTGCCTATATGGGCCTACTAAACAAAACTAAATTAATTAATATACATTAGTTTAATGTACCGAAATACATATGATATTTCCATGCAGATATTCTGCGTCATCATACAATGGAAGAGTAATGGAACGGAGAAAAATTCTCTCCGGCGCACAGTGTAAAATTTCGCCAATCTAGCTGGCCAAAAATATTTGTCGCTTCTGTAAGCACGAGTAGTAATGTTTTATGTTACAGTAACATGATATTACCCTTATTCTATCATTTGACAACAGTTTCAGATGCGCGTGATTTCTGAACTCGCGAGGATGTCGGTTCGAATCTCTACGGATTACAAAAAATTATGTTACATTTTGGAGTTGGCATAGAATATTCTTAAATTCGTCAATTGGAAAAGAAAAATTACTGTGGGTAATGTTCAATATTTTAAAAATAATTTTATTACTTCCTTAACCAGAAATAATTATTTTGCGTTAAGTGTTGGAGGGATAATTATCGGATATTTATAATACTGACACGTACACATTTTAATCACTCTCTTAGCAGATATGAGAAAACCTACTACATTTTCACTCACATATATTGTAACTAACATCTAATACCTTAAACATTTTCACAATATATCACACTTTAGAACATAATAAAATATATAAAATATTATTTTCCAGCAGTGGGAAAAAAAAACACGTTAGCCTGTAATTTATAACTGAATGAAACTACACTTAAAAGTAACATTTAATAATGATAGTACTAATAATAATAATAATAATAATAGTAATAATAATAATGATGATAGCATACTAAACGTAATAATTGAGTAAATAGAAAATAAATACTCTTGTGTAAGTGAAGGGAGATATAGCAGACTGAATCACACAAACAGAACGTAATACGAAATAGAAGTATTCGCAAGTGAATGAAGACAGTAAAAAGCAATAATACTAACTCAAAATAAAATGAATAATAAAATCTTAACATAATGAAGAAGGGATATTTTAAAATACTGACATCTAAATTAAAACAGGTAATACCTAAGTAGGAGAATGTTTTCAGACCAACAAATGCTTAGAACTCATTATGACTCTCACTATCTCCAGCATTAAGGGGAATGTCAGGGTCTGTAAGCAACTTTATAGCACCCGGTGATAAATCAACATGTGCTGAGTGCCGAAACTTTCTGAGACTGGAGATGACAGGATCACTTGAAATCAACAATATAGAAAATATATCTCTGTTAGTATGGGTTCTTTACATCTTTCTAGTATGATTCTGCCTGTATATTCTACAGTCCTTGTTGCGAGCCTCTTGAGCTTCTTCCGATAGTTGCCCTATTGGTAGCATGAAATTAATTACAATTTCTGGGCCATGAACCAGAGTCTTATGAACAGATACTGGCATATAATACCATAGGTATAAACTAATGTACAGTTCTCTTGTTTGATTTAAATATTGTCTGAATTTATTTTGATTGGTGTCTTAATAATATTTAGAACATCCTCTTGCACACTTGATAATCGATGAAGAGTATGGTCTAATAATGACTGTAATTTAATTTCTGTATTTATTTCTGTGATCGAAATACTGTCCTCTGGAGGGTAGCATGCTTCTTTTGCCTGACCTAAAATGTAGTAGGAAGGATATATCAGTGATCCTAATTATTTTGCATTGTCGTACATAATTTTATATTGATTGTACGTAAGATTGGCACTAACACAGAAGGATAATGCCTGTTCAGGAGTAATTTGCTTCGGTTTTGATTCGAACAACTGCCTGGTTTTTTTAGTTTTGTTGCTCTTTTAAGGGAAGCTAGGAACAGTTCTTTAACAATGTTAGCAACATCTCTTTAGCCTGAATGTTTAAGATCTAGTTCAGCTACTAACATTACAGCTCCGGAACCTTGCCCTGAGAAAAGATTTAGCTTTCCGTCACTTATTCCTGTAACTACTATCGCCAAAGAATAAATTTTGGCCTACCCTTACTTGAACCCGATTTGTCCGTAAATTCTGCGCAGTTCGATTTCATGTCTCTATATATTTCTGCTGGGAATCCACTAACCATTGATGATTCAATTTCAAAAATTGGTGCATTCGTCTTCCACACTTAACCCACTTGTTATTAAACTGTATCGAAAGTTTTGACATGAAATTTTTCATTTTATTAAGAGTAGTTTCATTACATTCTCCTATGTCCAAATCCTGAAGCAGCGAGTCCATTATTTTTGTATTCCTTGTTTGTTTGGAGCTACTACGCCACACTTCAAACATCCTCCTCCTTGCAATTGAAGTGCGCGAGTCTGAAAATGACAAACTTCCGCACATTTCCGCACCTTAAGATTTTGAATGCATATTTAAAACAAATTGATCTTCATAATTATGTAACGTCCAGAGTTTGGAACTTTTTGGAAATTTTCAAAACTCTATTTAAAGAAGAAAATATTTTCTTTAAATCCCATATTTTTTGGCCATTTTAAACTTAATGCTGTGGCTTATTAGTAGAAAACAAATTATTTAAACATATATACGATTAAAGTGCATACCTTCCTCTGCATTTTCCATGTTTCACTTTTAAGATACCACGCTTCTGACAAAACTTACACAGCTTCGTCTTATGGTGCGCTGATCGCAACTGAGAACGGCAACCGAAACCTTATCTCGAGGCGTATGTTTATGCTTATGCTGAGTGTAAACTATGATGACCCTTGCGAAACAAAATGCAGAACAAGATACTGCAGACATTTAAGAATAAAATGTACTGCAGCATGGATCTCAATTTTCGAAGTCAAAAATTGACTTTTGGCCAGCTAGATTGGCGAAATTTCACACTGTGCGGCGCCGGGATTTGAACCCGGGTTTTCAGCTCTACGTGCTGATGCTTTATCCACTAAGCCACACCGGATACCACCCCGGCGTTGGACAGAATTGTCTCTGATTAAGTTCCAACTCCAAGAGTTGGAACTCCAGTGGCCGCCCGGGTGGTATCTGCTTAGTGGATACATCATAGATGTCAAATCCATGAACACTCTTTCATCGTATGACCGAAATCCATGGAAATATCATATGTACTTCGGTACATTAAACTAATATACTGATATACGTAAATGAGTGACTAGTTGGCCGGGATCCGACGGAATAAGCGCCGTCTTAAATCACGAAGAATTCTCACTCACGTACAGCTGAAAACCCAGAGTTGGTTCAAATCTGTCCGGCGCGCCGGATAAAGCATCAGAATTTTTCGGAGAGAATTTTTCCGTTCCATTACTCTTTCATCGTATAAATTAATTAAACTTACTGTAATACAACATGTGTAAAATGCTTATAAAAATGATCATATATTTAGAATAATTCTAAACAACGAAATGCATTTAATTTGTAATTCTCCATTTAGGAGCGAGATCAGGCCA
The DNA here is from genome assembly GCA_025594305.2 of Periplaneta americana. Lineage (NCBI taxonomy): Eukaryota > Metazoa > Arthropoda > Insecta > Blattodea > Blattidae > Periplaneta > Periplaneta americana. The sequence goes on from JAJSOF020000005.1 coordinate 20,416,699, forward strand.
TTTAGATTTTGTAAGCAGAGACACAATATTATCGGTATAGTGCATCTTAAGCGTAGCAAGTCTGTAAAACACGTTAATGTCACGGTTGCCTACAAGCATTTTGCGACGATACGAAACGGCCAATAAAAATTAACGAGGCAGTTAAACTCTTCCCCTATTCGTTTATCCTACCAAGAATGAATACGAAGGTACGTAATGGACGACAAAGCAGATTAAGTATGCACTTATGCATTGTTAACACTTCCAGCTTACCAAGGATCAGGGATATAGGTTGGGTGTACAGATTTTAACAAAGGGGAAGTTTTACAACACTCGGTATGGCTTGCTTCGATAATATCTTAACGCATCTTAGTAGATCGTAGGTAGCAGATACGTGCAGTGTTTTGTATTCATAAGATTAACATCTTTCAAGTGGAGATTGCACCCAGGAAAAGCAATACTTTAACGAAACTCATGTCGAGTTGCAGGATAAGGTACAATCCACTAGCTAGGTTATAGGCATAAAGAGTCAACCACTTTTAAGAAATGACTTTAAAACGATGCTGCGTTCAGGTAGTGACTTGGCTACAAATGAGTTACAGTTTCTACACAAAGATTGAGTCTAGTGGAGTTGGTAATACAGGTAGTAGACAAATATGCTACTCATGAAGTCTTATAACTTTCATATTTCCATTTTATTACTTTGATCATACATTCAATCCATTGATTTTATATTCTTATTGTGTTTATTTGCTTTCACTGAATTCGATACACTTTCAGCACATTTTTCAAGTACATCCATCTATGTAGCCTGGTTCGTATCAGCTAGAAATGTTTAATGCATTCACTCATTAATACGGGGACATCATTTTATTTTTACTTCAATTTTTTTGTACCTGAATTTTAGAATGTACTTCACTCCCACCCCTTCTACTAATGAAGTTCAACCGTCCTGCACTCAGATCCAAGACCGCATATACAGTCATAGTAGCAAATGGCTTTTTAGGTTCATTGGTCGCCAGTAAACAAGATTACGTTCCAAAAATATGTTCTAAAGGCGTTTTCCAGTGACGAAAGAGCCCTGCCCATCTCAATATTGCATCATTTTCCAAAAATACGATTTCCAGTCGTCATCATTTGCCAGGTACTGTCGTCCATTTGTCGTATCACGGTTTCCTCCACCAGCTTTTATTCGCCAGCTAGTGGCTGGGCTGTCTTAGCTCTTTTCTGAGAACATTAATTTCTGTTAGGAATTGGACGTCTACGTAATATTATACAACTGTTTAAAATAACTTAAATAAAAGGGCCTAGTTAAGTAATTAACTGTCACGTGATTTCCTCCCTTTCTACGGCCCTACGACATAACCACTTGGACGGACAGCAGATAGTATGTCTGAGTAATTTTATCTTTTCGGATCGGGCAGAAGTGAAGATTGAATTTACAGTACGTAAGGTACTCTTTTATAGATTAGATACAGAATTATTTGAACATGAGTTATTAGTAGGAAGGACGAAACTGGTAATTGGGATTAGGTACAATAGTCTATAGTGCAATAATATGCACAAAAGAACTGAAGCCTGTATCGAAATGAACGTCCACCATTTTCAAAATGTGTTTAAATACCCATATTATAATTTTATTTTTTAATTTAACTTCATTCTCTATATTGTATGCTAATGTGCTGTAGACAGTATAATATACACTGCATAATGAATACGTCCGCATGGACAGCTCAGTTCGTGAGTAAAAACACTTATTGTTAATACAATACTGTATTTTGATTAAACAAAAACCTAATGAAAATGATCAAACTCAAAAGCGTGATATTTCCTAGTTTAGGTAAATGGATGAACTACTTTTCTTCCCCCCTATACCTAGTAAAGTGATTTGTTTGTATTCTATGCCAGTATCATCGAACTCCAGTCGTGGAAGGGGGTAGCAAACGGCGTTGATCCAGAGGTATAGCCAAGTTAATATTAAAAATGTTAGTAAAAATAAAATGATGTCCCTGTAGTATCCAAATGTAGGTCTTTCACTGCAAACCCAGCTTTTTCATTTTTTTTTCATTTCATTTATTATATTCCATAGATCTTACATTAGAAATGAAGCTTTAAGATGTGGAACAAGTCAAAATTTTACAAGATTACAATTACAATTTTTACAAATTTTTAAAATTTTTACAATTTTGCAATTTTCTACAATTTTTTACAATATTTTGGCGAGATGTAGTGAGATAAAGTGAGGCCCGAGGATTCGCCAAAAGATTACCTGGCATTTGCCTTATAGTTGGGGAAAATTCTTATTTTTTGCCTTCATCTTTGTCTCCTCATATGATCCATATAACTTAAAGTCGTCTATCATCTGATATCTTCTTCTGCCCCTAACACTTCTCCCGTTCACCGTTTCTTCCAGTGCATCCTTCAGCAGGCAGTTTCTTCTCAGCCAGTGACCCAGTCAATTCGTTTTCCTGTTCCTGATCAGTTTCAGCATCATCCTTCACCCACTCTTTCCAACACAGCTTCATTTCTTATTCTGCCTATCCACTTCACACGCTCCATTCTTCTCCATATACACATTTCAAAAGCTTCTAGTCACTTCTCTTCCCTTCGTCGTAATGTCCATGTTTCTGCTCAAATATAATGCCGCACTCTACACAAAGCACTTCACTAGTCTCTTCCTTAGTATTTTTGCAGATGTCCGCACAAGATTCTCTTTTTTTCTATTGAAAACCCAATTTGCCTTTTGACTTCTTGGCAGCAGCTCATGTTACTGCTTATAGTAAACTCCAAGTATTTGAAGCTGCCCACTTGCTCTACTGCCTCATTTAGAATTCGGAAGTTTATCTTCTTTATTTTTCTCCCTATGGCCAATGTCTTCCTTTTATTTGGATTTTTCTTCATTCAACACTGCTCGCAGCTCCAGTAGCATATCCTTTAATATCATCCCCTCTTCTACTAACAACGCCATAATCATCAGCAAATCTTATGCACTTCATTCTTCTTTCTCCTACATATATGTGAAATTCAACAAAAGAGTAAATATCCCGTAATGATAACGGAGACGTGCGGTATCGTCGCGGTTAACGCTAAAAAGCCGTAAGAAAGCGGGTGCGATTCCAGATGGTGTCATATATGTTTGCATTGATCTAGCACTATGGCCCTGGAGTTTACTCAGTCTCTAACAGAAATGAGTACCAGGGACATTTCCTTGGGGGTAAAGGCTACGGGCACATAAAACTGACATCCCTACTGGCATTAATGCCGAGTGTCTGTAAAGTTGGAGCCTTTACCTTCCGCGACACTTTAGTATGATTTTTCCTGAAATGGGGTTAACATTTCAATACTTACTACTAGTATGAAACAGATTTTTATATGTTAAACATTACTCCACAGGTGTGGACTTTATTATTATTATTATTATTATTATTATTATACTATTATTATTTATTAGTATTAGGCTATTATTATTATTATTATTATTATTATTATTATTATTATTATTATTATTATTATTATTATTATCATCTTCTGTTTGTGTATTGTGCTGAACTATAATTGACCTCTGGCTGTTGTTCAGCATACAAATATTAATAATAAATAAATAAGTAAATAAATACATAAATAAATAATTATTAGATAATGGAGAAAAAATGGGAGTATAAGGGTACAGTGCATCAGTTATTCATAGATTTCAAAAAGGCATATGACTTGGTTAAGAGAGAAGTTTTACATGATATTCTTATTGAATTTGGTATTCCCAAGAAACTAGTTCGATTAATTAAAATGTGTCTCAGTGAAACATACAGCAGAGTCCGTATAGGTCAGTTTCTATCTGATGCTTTTCCAATTCACTGCGGGCTAAAGCAGGAGATGCACTATCACCTTTACTTTTTATCTTCGCTCTAGAATATGCCATTAGGAAAGTTCAGGATAACAGGCAGGGTTTGGAATTGAACGGGTTACATCAGCTTCTTGTCTATGCGCATGACGTGAATATGCTAGGAGAAAATCCACAAACGATTAGGGAAAACGCGGAAATTCTACTTGAAGCAAGTAAAGAGATAGAGTTGGAAGTAAATCCCGAAAAGACTAAGTATATGATTATGTCTCGTGATCAGAATATTGTACGAAATGGAACTATAAAAGTTGGAGATTTATCCTTCGAAAAGGTGGAAAAATTCAAATATCTTGGAGCAACAGTAACAAATATAAATGACACTCGGGAGGAAATTAAACGCAGAATAAATACAGGAAATGCCTGTTATTATTCGGTTGAGAAGCTTTTATCATCTAGTCTGCTGTCAACAAATCTGAAAGTTAGAATTTATAAAACAGTTATATTACCGGCTGTTCTGTATGGCTGTGAAACTTGGACTCTCACTTTGAGAGAGGAACAGAGATTAAATGTGTTTGAGAATAAGGTTCTTATGAAAATATTTGGGGCTAAGAGGGATGAAATTACAGGAGAATGGAGAAAGTTACACAACGCAGAGCTGCATTGTATTCTTCACCTGACATAATTAGGAACCTAAAATCCAGGCGTTTGAGATGGGTAGGGCATATAGCACGTATGGGCGAATGCAGAAATGCATATAGAGTGTTAGTTAGGAGGCCGGAGGGAAAAAGACCTTTGGGGAGGTCGAGACGATAGATGGGAAGATAATATAAAAATGGATTTGAGGGAGGTAGCATATGATGGTAAAGACTGGATTAACCTTGCTCAGGATAGGGAGCAATGGCGTGCTTATGTGAGGGCTGCAATGATCCTCCGGGTTCCTTAAAAACCAGTAAGTAAGTAAGTAAGTAAGTAAGTAAGTAAGTAAGTAAGTATTATTATAAGATAGCAGGATACTACTCTCTTTTCTCTATGGCATATGTGTCCTTTCTTTCATTTTTTTTCTGTTATTTCTCTTTTTACTGTTTGGTTCCTTTTATTTTAAACTGATGGTACCTTCTTTATTACATTATTTCATTTGCTTTCTTACTCTATTCTTCTCAATAAACTTACGAGCTCATCTCCATTATAAAATCTTCTCCTTTTCTATTTTCTTCTACATTAGATTGATAGATACTTCTTTTCTTCATTAAAGGAAAGACTTTTTCTTCAATGTTTCTTCTTCTATTTTCTCTTAGCCTCATTATCCTGGCGTGCTCTTCCATATATTAATTGTAAAGCATAGTACTATTTTTTTTATTTTTATAGCGCACTGAGCTGACGGTATTTACTTTCTGAATTATTTCTTCCTTTGTTTGCTTGCTACTTTATTTTCTTCTTTCTTCTTGTCTATAATCTTTCAATATCAACGACGAAATAATTAAATAAATTACACAGAAGTATTGACGTAAGTTAAATGACAGAGGGACAGTCATTGGCAGATATAGTGATAATTTCATTACAGAAAATGTACACTTTCAATGTAGGTAGTACTGTAATTTGCATGTTTTAGCTCATTTCTTTTAGCGTCATTCGATCCAAAACCATATGGATACAGACAAGTTTCAAAATCGTAAATTTAGCAGTTAACGAGTTTTGTGAAAACGCACCTCAACTTAAAAAAAAAATCCAACATAGCTTCATTTCTTATTCTGTCTATCCACTTCACACGTCCCATTATTTTCATCTTCACATTTCAAATCCTTCTATTCGCTTCTCTTCACTTCGTCATAATGCCCACTTTTCTGCCCCATACAATGCCACACTCTATACAAAGCACTTCACTTATCTATTCCTTAGTCATTTTTCCAGAGGTCCGCAGAAGATGCTCCTTTTTCTATTAAAAGCTTCCTTGGCCATTGCTGTCCACCTTTTGACTTCTTGGCTCCAGCTCATGTTACTGCTTATAGTACACCTCAAGTATCTGAAGCTGTCCACTTGCTCTACTGCCTCATTTGGAATTCGCAAGTTTACCTTCTTTACTTTTCTTCCTATGTCCATGGTCTTCGTCTTGTTTGCATTCATTTTCATTCAATACTGCTCACAGCTGTCATTTAGCTCCAGTAGCATATCCCTTAGTATCATCTCCCCTTCTGCTAACAACGCCATATCATCAGAAAATCTTATAGGGTAAATTAGGGTCTGTTGGAAAGTCGGGCATGTTGGACACTTTGTACTTTAACGTGTTACCTCACCACTTTTGGCACCACATTCTGCTAGAAGTCAATGACGGAAGTAGCCACGAGTGGGGCTACTTCCGTCATTGACTTCTAGCAAAATGTGGTGCCCACAAGTGGCGAGGTAACACGTTAAAGTACAAAGTGTCCAACATGCCCGACTGTCCGAAAGACCCTAATTTACCCTAAACTTTATTCTTCTTCCTCCTACTATCTCGCCTTCCATGTTCTGAAAACAGTTCTTTACTAAATCCTCAAAGTATATGTGAAAAGGTTAGGTGATAAAGGGCATCCTTTACGTACATTCTCCCAATTTTGTTTCTTTCTGACATTTCTTCTGCTGTCCTGTCTTTGACGCGTTGTTTCATATAAAGATTACTAAACAGCCTTTCCTTTTTCCAATCCACACCTGACAAGTAACATGAAAAATACTGTAATTCGTATTAGCTTACTAACTTGTGTTAAATACTTCCGAATCATTGATTAAATTTTGTAACACAGTTTAATATTAAACTGAGCCTTTGCAGTTTTATTTTCGTATCCCCAACGCAGTGTAAACTTTCGTCTTTACATGAATTTGCACTCTACATCTAAATTCTGGGAGCAGCGTCTTAAATCCCTCCCTTGATGAAGACTATGTTACAGTCACCTCTGGAGGGAAATTTCCTTCTGCTCTATCCCAGCAGAGTGTCCTATTTCGGGCGTGGAAGTGTTTTTCTTTCCCGCGTAAAGAGAGAGCGGTCTCTCCAGAGTATTGTATTTAAGTGTCGTCAGAGTGTCAGAAGAAAAGGCGGGACGCCAAAGAATAAAAACTCCTTTCTTTATTTCTCTTATGAAAGAGTCACAACTCACTTAAGTTATTTAGTACTTTAGACTTAATACAGCTGAAATAGTGACAAGGCTGTTTCCATAGCAAAGAGATATATGTACAAGTAATTGACAATTCATCATAGAGTGCTTACCTATGAACCTTTACAGGAGGATATCCCTCCAAGCACATACAGGGACATTAAAAATAGCTTGAAGTAAACTGATCTAAAGGTCTAAATAATATTATGTGTAGTGGCAGTGAGAGAAGTTTTATATAGGCCTAATATTCTTATTGAATTTGGTATTCCCAAGAAACTAGTTCCATTAATTAAAATGTGTCTTAGTGAAACTTACAGCAGAGTCCGTATAGGCCAGTTTCTATCTGATGCTTTTCCAATTTACTGTGAGCTAAAGCAGGGGGATGAACTATCACCTTCACTTTTTAACTTCGCTCTAGAATATGCCATTAGGAATGTTCAGGATAATAGCAGAGGGTTTGGAATTGAACGGTCACATCAGCTTCTTGTCTATGCGGATGACGTGAATATTTTAGGAGAAAATCCACAAACGATTAGGGAAAACGCGGAAATTCTACTTGAAGCAAGTAAAGCCATAGGGTTGGGAGTAAATCCTGAAAAGACAAAGTATATGATTATGTCTCGTGACCAGAATATTCTACGAAATGGAACTTAAAAAATTGGAGATTTCGAAGATGTGGAAAAATTAAAATGTCTTGGAGCAACAGTAACAAAAATATAAATGACACTCGGGAGAAAATTAGACACAGAATAAATATAGGAAATGCGTGTTATTCTTTGGTTGAGAAAATTTTGTCATTTAATCTTCTGTCAAAAAATCTCAAAGTTAGAATCTATAAAACAGTTATATTACCGGTTGTTCTGTAGGTATGGTTGTGAAACTTAGACTCTCACTTTGAGACAGAAACAGAGATTAAGAGTGTTTGAGAATAAGGTTCTTAGGAAAATATTTGGGGCTAAGAGGTATGAATTAACAGGAGAATGGAGAAAGTTACACAACGCAGAACTGCACGCATTGTATACTTCACCTGACATAATTAGGACCATAAAGTCCAGACGTTTGAGATGGCCAGGACATGTAGCACGTATGGGTGAATCGAGAAATGCATATAGAATGTTAGTTGGGAGGCCGGAGGGAAAAAGACCTTTAGGGAGGCCGAGACGTAGGTGGGAAGATAATATTAAAATGGATTTGAGGGAGGTGGGATATGATGGCAGAGACTGCATTAATCTTGCTCAGGATAGGGACCGATGGCGGGCTTATGTGAGGGCGGCAATGAACCCCCGGGTTCCTTAAAAGCCAGTAAGTAAGGAAGTAGGCCTAAGCAAGTAAGTAAGGCAGTCTTCTTTAGAATTGAGAGGTGCTCTGAAATAACAAGGTATGTACAGATACCTCGGTATAGTTGCCACCATTAGAAATACAAAGCAAATGCGCTTATCTTTCTGTTCCATCACATAGGTAGCGAGTATGAAATGTCTTAGGGCCTATACTACGATCGTCTGTTAAACCTCCAGCTACGTATACTCCAGTTTAGCAATCAGGAAGTTACATATTTTGTTCTGTACTACCAGCAGATTTTAACTGCAGGATTGTTATCCGGAAGATATAGCAACATTTTTTTTTACTATGGCAATGAAGTCACTGAAAATGTAGTGACATTTATTGCGTTGGTATACATTTCCCCGCGTATTTCATGTTTATGTTCCGTGTTTAGGCTATATTGTACTATTTATTTTGAGGTTTTATTGTAAGCATTATTGTTATTACAATAGTGAAACTCCTGCCAAGAAAAGGACAGTGTGAAGAACAGAAAAGTACACATCGCAGTTTCGTTACGTAGACAGTAGAGGGCTCTAGTGTCGGTGCAAACGTTCAGACGTCACTGAAGGGAGCAGACAGTACTATCAGATGCTTTTCGAAGCTGCACATAGGTCTTATGACTGCAATAACAAGGCAAGTTGTATCTTATGACAGCAATAACAAGGCAAGTTGTATCGTATGACTGCAATAACAAGGCAAGTTGTATCTAATGACTGCAATAAAAAGGTAAGTTGTATCGTATGACTGCAATAACAAGGCAAGTTGTATCTAATGACTGCAATAACAAGGCAAGTTGTATCTAATGACTGCAATAACAAGGCAAGTTGTATCTAATGACTGCAATAACAAGGCAAGTTGTATATTACGACTGCAATAACAAGGCAAGTTGTAACTAATGACTGCTATAACAAGGCAAGTTGTATCGTATGACTGCAATAACAAGGTAAGTTGTTGTATAAAAGGTAAGTTGTATGACTGCAATAACAAGGCAGGCAAGTTGTATCTAATGACTGCAATAACAAGGCAAGTTGTATCTAATGACTGCAATAAAAGGTAAGTTGTATCTTACGACTGCAATAACAAGGCAAGTTGTATCTTACGACTGCAATAACAAGGCAAGTTGTATCTAATGACTGCAATAACAAGGCAAGTTGTATCGTATGACTGCAATAACAAGGCAAGTTGTATCTAATGACTGCAATAACAAGGCAAGTTGTATCTAATGACTGCAATAAAAAGGTAAGTTGTATCTTACGACTGCAATAACAAGGCAAGTTGTATCTTATGACTGCAATAACAAGGCAAGTTGTATCTAATGACTGCAATAACAAGGCAAGTTGTATCTAATGACTGCAATAATCAAGGCAATAAAAGTTGTATCAATAACAAGGCAATGTAAACTTACGACTGCAATAACAAGTATCTAATGACTGCAATAAAAAGTTGTATCTAATGACTGCAATAAAAAGGCAATAACAAGGCAAGTTGTATCTTACGACTGCAATAAAAGGCAAGTTGTATCTTAATGACTGCAATAACAAGGCAAGTTGTATCTAATGACTGCAATAACAAGGCAAGTTGTATCTAATGACTGCAATAAAAAGGTAAGTTGTATCTTACTGCAATAACAAGGCAAGTTGTATCTTGCAATAACAAGGCAAGTTGTATCTTAATGACTGCAATAACAAGGCAAGTTGTATCTTATCTAATGACTGCAATAACAAGGCAAGTTGTATCTTACGACTGCAATAACAAGGCAAGTTGTATCTTATGACTGCAATAACAAGGCAAGTTGTATCTATGACTGCAATAACAAGGCAAGTTGTATCGTATGACTGCAATAACAAGACTGCAATAAAAGGTAAGTTGTATCTTACGAGCAATAACAAGGCAAGACTGCAAGTTGTATCTTATGACTGCAATAACAAGGCAAGTTGTATCTTATGACTGCAATAACAAGGCAAGTTGTATCGTATGACTGCAATAACAAGGCAAGTTGTATAAAAGGTAAGTTGTATCTTACGACTGACTGTATCAACTGCAATAACAAGGCAAGTTGTATCGTATGACTGCAATAAGGTAAAGGAAGTTGTACAAGGTAGTTGACTGCAATAACAAGGCAAGTTGTATCTAATGACTGCAATAACAAGGCAAGTTGTATCTAATGACTGCAATAACAAGGCAAGTTGTAGTTGTACTGCAATAACAAGGCAAGTTGTATCTAATGACTGCAATAACAAGGCAAGTTGTATCGTATGACTGCAATAACAAGGCAAGTTTGTATCTGCAATAACAAGGCAAGTTGACTGCAATAACAAGGCAAGTTGTATCTATGACTGCAATAACAAAGTTGTAAGGCAAGTTGTATCGTATGACTGCAATAACAAGGCAAGTTGTATCTTACGACTGCAATAACAAGGCAAGTTGTATCGTATGACTGCAATAACAAGGCAAGTTGTATCTTATGACTGCAATAACAAGGCAAGTTGTATATCGTGCAATGACTGCAATAACAAGGCAAGTTGTATCTTACGACTGCAAGTTGTATCTTATGACTGCAATAACAAGGCAAGTTGTATCTTATGACTGCAATAACAAGGCAATAAAAGTTGTAATATGACTGCAATAACAAGGCAAGTTGTATCTTACGACTGCAATAACAAGGCAAGTTGTATCTTATGACTGCAATAACAAGGCAAGTTGTAAGACTGCAATAAAGTTGTATCTTATGACTGCAATAAGGCAAGACTGCAATAAAAAGTTGTATCTTATGACTGCAATAACAAGGCAAGTTGTATCTTATGACTGCAATAACAAGGCAAGTTGTATCGTATGACTGCAATAACAAGGCAAGTTGTATAAAAAGGTATGACTGCAATAACAAGGCAAGTTGTATCTAATGACTGCAATAAAAAGGCAAGTTGTATCTTATGACTGCAATAACAAGGCAAGTTGTATCTTACGACTGCAATAACAAGGCAAGTTTATCTTATGACTGCAATAACAAGGCAAGTTGTATCTTATGACTGCAATAACAAGGCAAGTTGTATCTTATGACTGCAATAACAAGGCAAGTTGTATCTTATGACTGCAATAACAAGGCAAGTTGTATCTTATGTCTGCAAATAACAAGGCAAGTCGGCTTTACTTTACTCTTATGTCTTAAAATAACAAATTCAGTAGCGAGATTTTTACGAATAAAACATGAAACTTATACATATAAACTATCAATAATACTAATTAAAACACGCAGATTTGCAAATGCCTTTCTTTGTTAATGGAAACAATGTTGCTATTACTTATTGCCAAAAACCCACTTCTTACACATACCTTGTTATTGCAGAGCACCTCTCAATAATTTATACGTTGAGAATATTGGACGAATGTTAAATCACACTTATTCCACACTTCTGCTATTTTTCCCATCACAGATCTGTACACAAGTCGTTGTTTTGTAAAATTATCTACAATTTAAATCGACATTTGGAAAACCCATTCCTCTACACATAACCAAAATTTATTTGACTAGTGCCGAGGTAACAGAATCGAGAAGCTTACTACTCCAATACTAACTAAACTAACTTACCGGCTTTTAAGGAACCCGCAGGTTCATTGCCGCCCTCACATAAGCCCACCATTGATCCCTATCCTGAGCAAGATTAATCCAGTCTCTATCATCATATCCCACCTCCCTCACATCCATTTTAATATTATCTTCCCATCTACGTCTCGGCCTCCCTAAAGGTCTTTTTCCCTCCTGCCTCGTAACTAACACTCTATTTGCATTCCTGGATTCGCCCATACGTGCTACATGCCCTGCCCATCTCAAACGTCTGGATATAATGTCCTTAATTACGTCAGGTGAAGAATACAATGCGTGCAGTTCTCTGTTGTGTAACTTTCTCCATTCTCCTGTAACTTCATCCCTCTTAGCCCCAAACATTTTCCTAAGGATCTTATTCTGAAACACCCTTAATCTATGTTCCTCTCTCAAAGTGAGAGTCCAAGTTTCACAACCATAGAGAACAACCGGTAATATAACTGTTTTATAAATTCTAATTTTCAGATTTTTAGACAGCAGACTGGATGGAAAAGCTTCTCAACCGAATAATAACAGGCATTTCCCATATTTATTCTGTGTTTAATTTCCTCCCGAGTATCATTTATATTTGTTACTGTTGCTCCAAGATATTTGAACTTCTCCACCTCTTCAAAAGATAAATTTCCAACTTTTATATTTACATTTCGTACAATATTCTGGTCACGAGTCATAATCATATACTTTGTCTTTTCGGGATTTACTTCCAAACCTATCTCTTTACTTTCTTCAAGTAAAATTCCCGGGTTTTCCCTAACCGTTTGTGGATTTTCTCCTAACATATTCACGTCATCCGCATAGACAAGCAGCTGATGTAACCCGTTTAATTCCAAGCTTCCAAGCCCTCTCTGTTATCCTGGACTTCTCTAATGGCATATTCTAGAGCAAAGTTAAAAAGTAAAGGTGATAGTGCATCTTCTTGCTTTAGCCCACAGTGAATTGGAAACGCATCTGATACAAACTGACCTATACGAACTCAGCTGTACGTTTACTCCAATACTATCTTGAGTTTCAATGGACACCTGCCTTCATTACTGTTAATCTTCTGAATAAATAGTAGGGGCTATTCTAAGAACAAAATTTTGAACAATTATGGCAACTTGGTATAGAATGTTAGATGTGTTACTTTCTATTGGCTAGAAACTTCTGGAGATACAAGTGGTGAATACTGAAGAATTGGAAAGTATTGCACTGAATAAAGGAGTAGTGAAAGTAAATTGAAGTTCTACTGAAAATTTTCATTCAAGGAATGAAACAGTCATCAATTCTACAAGTTCTAAATTTTCAACCGATTAAACTTCTCTCTCGACTGAGTACGAACGACCCTTCGATTTCTTCAGCTTCTCGTGACTGCCAAGTACAGCTACGTGTCTGCTTCTAGTCAGAGGAGGAGGAGTTTTTATTTAGCTCATCTGACACAGAATCAATACATACACAACTACGTTCATCACTATCATCATTATCATAGTCATCATCGTAATCATCATCATCATCATCAAAATCGTCATCGTCGTCATGATGGGAAACTAAATTCGTCCGATAGAAATAATTACCTATAATCTGACATGTAGACTCGTCCGTACTTCTACTAAATATCGGTATCATGGAAGTATGTGAAGTGCTGTGAACGTGTATTACATCATAATCGTAATACACGTTCACAGCACAATCTGTTGCTATCAATACCACGTCATCAGACTTCTCTGTACTCAAGTTCTTTCTCAATAGCCATGGCTCGCTCATGGTATTCGCTGCCGCTGGAAATCAGGGGTAGTCTTAGTCCTCAGTTGTTTAAAATTAGATTGTTTAGAAATATTTTAAATACACAGAATTAGTTTTTTTAGGTATAATTTTTATTTATTATTATTATTATTATTATTATTATTATTATTATTATTATTTTACACAGTCATTACTTTATTTTTCCATTAACACTAATATCTGGTAATTGTCATTGTCTCAATGTAACACGTGCTGTGCTGATCATACTAATTGTACTATTCCTTTAGTTGTGAGATTATATTCATAGGTGTTAATTTTTTTGAGTTAATACTGTATACTAGAATGTATTTTCCTGTTTGTGATTATGTATTCAGTCTCTTTTTTATTATATACTTTTTTATTGTTGTTATTTTAAAGTTAATACTGATTGTGTATATGTATTAAATTTCTCTTTTTTTTACTTAATAATGTTTATTATTATTTTTAAGTTAATATTTGTATACCGGTATGTATTTTTCTGTATGTGATTTGATCCTGGTGGAGTGAAGAGAAGGCCTGATGGCCTTAACTCTGCCAGGGAAAATAAAAAATTATTATTATTATTATTATTATTATTATTATTATTATTATTATTATTATTATTATTATTATTATTTCGTCCGCATACCTACTTAATGTCAGTATCATGGAAATGTAAACTCGTCCGAATGCTAAAGATAACATTTTCCTTTCCATTTTATCCAGGCTTAGGATTGGAAAGTGGCATGTTAAAAATGTTTCTCATGAAAAGAAGTACTTTGAATAAAATCTACCATGGACAAACTTATTTTGGATTAAAATGATGAGAAGTAATTTTAATAAAATCCACCATGGACAAATTCTCTACTTTATAATTTTCCACGGCTTTCTATATACGCAGTTGCTTGTTCCTGGTAGCTCGTTTAATTGTTCTCTGTGTATTTATACTTTGTAGCTTGATGTAAGTTTCTGCCTGAAATTCTTTTAAAATGTTGATAAAATCGTAAATGTTTCAATAAGGAGTATTTAAATTCTTGTTTAAATTTGCATGAAAAGATTTACATGCGTTAGTTGTGTGGCAAACGCTAATAAATAAACACTTGGCGGACGAGTTTACATGTTACCAATGTAAAGGCATAAACGCTAGACGGACGAGTTTTCATATTACGAATGTAAAGTAATAAATGCTTGGCGGATTAGTTTACATGTTACCAATGTAAAGAAATAAACGCTAGGCAGACGAGTTTATATGTCACCAATGTAAAGAAATAAACGCTTGGCGGACGAGTTTACATGTTACCAATGTAAAGAAATAAACTCTAGTCGGACGAATTTACATGTTACCAATGTAAAGAAATAAACTCTAGTCGGACGAATTTACACGTTACCAATGTAAAGAAATAAACGCTTGGCGGACGAGTTTACATGTTACCAATGTAAAGAAATAAACGCTTGGCGGACGAGTGTACATGTTACCAATGTAAAGAAAAAACGCTAGGCAGACGAGTTTACATGTTACCAATGTAAAGAAATAAACGCTTGGCGGACGAGTTTACATGTTACCAATGTAAAGAAATAAACGCTTGGCGGACGAGTTTACATGTTACCAATGTAAAGAAATAAACGCTTGGCGAAAGAGTTTACATGTTACCAATGCAAAGAAAAAACGCTAGGCGGACGAGTTTACATGTTACCAATGTAAAGAAATAAACGTTTGGCGGACGAGTTTACATGTTACCAATGTAAAGAAATAAACGCTTGGCGAACGAGTTTACATGTTACCAATGCAAAGAAAAAACGCTAGGCGGACGAGTTTACATGTTATCAATGTAAAGAAATAAACGTTTGGCGGACGAGTTTACATGTTACCAATGTAAAGAAATAAACGCTTGGCGAACGAGTTTACATGTTCGATTAAAATGTCGCACCTTCGAAATTCGACGTATTTACCAGTTTCGAACGAATTTACATTTCATCGTAATCGTCACCGTCATCATTAGAGCTCGGAATTTGAGGACCTAAAAGTTAAAAATGACAGTATATATATAATTAGTTGTGTGTTAGAATATGTAAGGTAAGCATGTGGTTTAAACTTCTTTGGAATTCAAAGGGTCTTTGCTCAACTCATGGTATTTTAAATGAAAAGTTGTTTTTGTGAAAACCCCGCCACAGATTTTATTACCGTGGAAAGGGTACAGTAATCTTCCTTTTGTTTACGTTTATTGTCGAAAATTGTGAATAGATTTCGGAGTCAAGGCCACCTACTGATAACGAGGATTCTAACTGAGATAGAGGGAATGTTTGCTTAGCTTGAACTATACTACGTTGCAATACTAACTTTTAGGTATTCAAAATCCGAGCCCTAGTCATCAACTCATCATCATCGTAATCATTAGGGCTAGGATTTTGTTGACCCATAAATCATTAAAAAATGTCCTAAAACAATGCATTTATGACCTAAAAATCTTTCAAAAATGCTCTTAAAATTCCCTAAAAGTTGATCTTATATTCTAAAATTGGCTTAGTAGGAAAAGGAGTTTTGTGCTACTTAATATTTAGACTAGTAATTAAATTAAATTCTAGTACCAACATTTAAGTTTATTCAATTTTACATATTTTTTTCTAAGTGATACACTTTAATTAATTATTTTACCTGATGTAATTTCCATGTAGTCCATCACAAGGCCACTCTTATCCGGAACTAGCAGGCATAGAGGAGTCTATATTGAAGGGATGGTTGGACTGATCCATTACATGGGGTGTACTACGTTAAAAGGGCAATATTTGTGAAGAAAAACGATTAAAATATTATACAAAATAATGGATACTAGCCACCAGCGTAGCTCGGTCGATTAAGGCGCTTGCCTGCCGATCCGTAGTT
The DNA here is from genome assembly GCA_025594305.2 of Periplaneta americana. NCBI lineage: Eukaryota > Metazoa > Arthropoda > Insecta > Blattodea > Blattidae > Periplaneta > Periplaneta americana. Next base: position 20,433,177 of record JAJSOF020000005.1, read on the forward strand.
CCACTCGGGCGCGGGTTCGATTCCCGCTTGGGCTGATTATCTGGTTGGTTTTTTCCGAGATTTTTCCCAACCGTAAGGCAAATGTCAGGTAATCTATGGCGAAACCTCGGCCTCATCTCGCCAAATGTATTATCACTATCACCAACTCCATCGACGCTAAATAACCTCGTAGTTAGTACAGGGTCATTAAATAACCAAGTAAAAAATAAAGAGTATTCATGGACAAAATATGTAGACAAAATATCAAAGGAAATAAACATTATTTTATATTAATAACGGGGATTTGTGGCCAAAATTAATTGAAAATGCCTCAAAAGTGTCCGAATAACACAAAAGATGCTCTTATGAGTTGAAACAGGCAGAAATGCAAAAAAAAAAAAAATGCCCTAACAAATACGTCTTAAAACACTCAGTTTATCACATAACATATAAATACTAAAGCAGCTATGTTTCTGGCTTACTAGAAAAAAGATGCAATTTCATCAAAATCCTAGCCCTAGTAATCATCATTGTCGTCATCGTCATCTTCATCTTCGTCATCGTCATAATCTTCATCTTCATCATCATCATCATCATCATCATCATCATCATCATCTTCATCATCATCGTCGTCATAATTAATATTCATCATCGTCATCATCATCACCATAATCCTCATCTATATTAATAGGCATCGTCCTAAAGTGAAAAATAAGGTGACTTTTCATCAACATCCGTCCCCTAATAATAATAATAATAATAATAATAATAATAATAATAATAATAATAATAATAATAATAATAGTAGTAATTTGAATTATAGAGAGTATGTATTTTTTTCAATAACAACAGAACATGCAGTATATGGGTAATATGTTCTGAATATTCGCCACTGATCAATATGATGATACTCCGAACCTTTATAGCTCTAGATATCCAAATTCTTCACGATCCATACAATGGTCGGGTATCATGAGAAAAGTCTTTTCCCATGAGGACTCGAACCGACGCTTATTCCCTATCAACAGTCCAAGACATGACGTCTTAGACCAGCGTTTCTCAATCTATGGTCCGCGGACCACCTGTGGTCCTCGAGTTCTGCCCTTGTGGGCCTTCAAAAAAGATAGAAGAAAAAATAAAATTCAAACAAATTGCGTATCACACTATAGCTGAAAAACTCAGAGTCTGAAAATGACACATGGCAATCGCCTTTCACTTTTTCTCCCAGTATTAATACAGTATTTTATGAAATTTCTTACCCTACCCACTTCCCACTCTACTTTCAGCAACAAAAGAGGGATTTAAAGCAATATGAACGTGGCGTTTCTCGCCATCCTTTCCTGTATATCTGGCGCCGAGCCTGTAACCCAGCCAGGGATCACCCGAATTCATAACAGAGGACCAAAGTAACAGAGGAACCTTTTCATGTATTGATGACTTAAAAGTTTTGCCGACACCCATTGAAATGGACACCCGTACTGTACGTCGTACACCAATAATAGAACGGTGCCAAATTGCATCTGTTCTTGTTGAAAATCGGGCATGTTTCTGTATTAATTTTTTTATTTATTTTTTCAGATGACGATATAAGAAATTTTAGACTCCGCAAATTTTAAAATCCGACAGGTTTACTTTTTACACCTGCGTGTTTCGTCTCTAAGTGCCGTTTCAATTTTGTGGGTTTCATACACTCGTTTAAAGCTCTTCGTAACAAACAATCCACCGAGGTTTTGGTTCATTCTCATTGCTACACCAAGTAAATCCAAGTTCCAAATAACTCTTGTCATATTTACGAAAGTATTTTTTCTTTGAATAGCTACCATTAGGACTAGATATTTCTTTAATGGCACTATAATTAATATATTTCTTCACACACACAGCTTCTGATATCAGCACTGCCTAAATGAAACGTATCTTCATGTTTATTTTGTTTCAAAGATCCGCATCGAAGCCAGTTTTCCATTATTTATAATAGGCACTATTTAACAGAGACATGGACAACTACTAGCAAAATTACTCTTCAAGGAACGATCACTCATATAAATTGAGGGAAAGAAGACAGAGGACGGACACTGGAAAGTTTTCTTTTCTCAATCGTACTATCAGGGACTGGAATGCTTTACCTGCAGACTTACTAAAGGCTTTACCAACAACCAAAAACGTATTTAAAATTAGGCTTAAGGACTTTACTAATAGACGGTAATTATACACAGTATGTAAAGGATGTAAATGATATTTTGTTATTGAAGTGTTGTATCAGTGAAGAATTATGTTGTGTCAGTGAAGTGTGTTGTCAGTGAAACGTGTTCCTGTCAGGGAAGCTTTATAGTTTATAGTGGCAGTGTAAAGTATTTGAACAGTGAAATGTTTTTGAAGTGTTAGTGAAATCAGGATAGAATCAGTGAAATGTGTCGTAGTTCCAGTGCAGTGAGTGAGTTGACAGCGAAATGAGTGTAATGTGGAAAGGTACTTGTGCAGATATGAACATATCATACTCATGGGTTTTAGTTCGAACTTAGATTCAAGATACAAATTAGATTTATTTTAAATGTTATTTTAAGTGATCGTGCTTCATTTAATTTAGGATATTCCCTATTATTATTATTATTATTATTATTATTATTATTATTATTATTATTATTATTAGTATTAATTATTTGTATTATTATTAAGTGTATTTTTAACTAACAAGTTTATTATTGTCATTATTATTGAGTATAATTAGTTACCACTGCCACCGGGTATATACCCATTGCAGTGTGAATAAATACATACAAGAAGGATTTCAAACAACTAACTTCTAACAGGCAAGCGATGAATCAACAATGCACAGAATTTGTTATAAGTTACTTGTGGTTGGCTACATAAAATATAATTAGAAAAGTATAATAATTAATTAATTCTATTTTAAAATATAAGTTTACGTGTATTAAAATATACTACAAAAATGATAAATTTGCTTTCGAAGGGAACAAGAGTAAGTGGTCCGCGGAACTGTTCTGACTTAGAAAAGTGGTCCCTACTTCAAAAAAGTTTGAGAAACGCTGTCTTAGACCACACAGCTAAGGCGTGGGAACCCGGAAAAGAAAACCACGGAACATAAAGTGACTCATTTCTAGCAACAACAGGTTAATACAATAGTCTAAACTCAACCAACAAGACAGGAATAAGATAAAATATATTCCTGTAATGATTCGTATTATTTGTTCAGTATAAATCTCTTGGATTTGTATTGAAACTTATGAACTACCCTTCAATGTGGTAAGGAGGATCGTGTGACGATTTTGTGTTGAGTACAAGAGTGTGAAGGGTAGACAGAGGGGGGGGGAGGGTGAAGGGAGAAGCTGTGTGCATGGCATGCCGAATAGAAGGCTATTCCTCGAAATGATCCCAGCGTACAAAACGAACGAAAAAGCTTCTTTCCGGTTGGTTACTCCTTGTGTTTCAACTCGTTCCGGTCAATTCTGTTGTTCTCGTTACAACCCAACAAGTAGACGCATCCCTACTACAAACTCTCTCTAGCCTTCTTACATTTTGTTGATTAACTTTAACCCAGATTATCGAATTGGTTTATCTTATCAGGAACGTAATAGATTTCCGAGTCTTTTTCAGTGAAGAATTCAATTGTTTGTATGTTTTGTGTGAAATACCTTAAGCCTTATCACAATTATTTTTTATCTTGAACATTCACTAGTCAGTTTATTTTGTTGTTTTCATCTCTAACACTTAAATTATAGGTTTATTGTAGGGGAGAATATTATATTATCGTATATAATTTCTTCCCGACAAGTATGACAATAATTACTGGTCAACAGTGATTTTGTTAAATTAAACATTTATGTAATTTCATCTAATGATTCCAAAAATGAAGTCAGAATTTTTCTACCACCCACCAGTTTTTTGTAATTTTATAAAATTGGTTTATTTTTATTGCTAGATACAGTCCTTAACATGCTAATCGAAATGAAAAAAAAATCAAATATCTATATATATAATTTGAACTGGTAATGGGAATTACAGGAAAACGGCTGAACGGATTTTAATAAATTACCCCTCATTTTGAAGCTTGGAACTCAAAGTTTTAAAAAAAATAGTAGTTTTCTGTGAAATGTTAATTTTTCAACATAATTGTCCTATTTTCCAAAATCCATCAATCGTCAGTTTTGAGATCTAGCTAATTGCATTTCAGGATAAAACAAAACACACACTACAGTAAACACTATTACACGAAGGCCATGATCTGCAAGAATGCTGACATATTTAGAGTTCAAATTAAATTGGTTATTAAAAACTTAACTTACTAAAAATAATTTACAGGTTCGATTCTGTGGTGTTAATTTTCTGGGTACAGCTGTGTATTGGATATTATAAACTACAAAACTTGAGGTGGCTTGATGACATTATTACCATTAGAAATGAAATATTATTGTAGTTAATGCCATGGTGTGACTATTTTAATTAATTATACATATTAATCCTAGCCTATATTGATTATTTGAAAGTGAAAAGTGTTGGGGTTATATAAGTAGATGTAGAAAATAACTTAAGTTATAGATTTTGATTTCTATATTTTACTCAGTGGCGGCTATAGACTATAGTATATATAGTATATGTTACTGAAAGCTATAAAACTTACGTAAGATAATAATGATATTAAAAATCAAACATTTTTATAGTTAGTAATCAAATGGGGTTGGGTCTTTTTCATATATTTAATGGCGGTGTGTTGTAGATATTTATATGCGTGGTTCTCTTCAGTATTGGCTCGAGAGAGAGTATCTTTCATTATTATGGAAGCAAATAAATTTCAGAGTATCTGGTATTCTTCATTGAAAATAAATCTGAAAAATATTTATTTGAACGTCTAATGAACTTAGTTTGCAGCATTTGCTGCACAAGCCACTAGTTTAATTTAATTGCTTTAACAATATTGAACTATAAATTTAGATCATTGTTGCCTGTGAAGTCAGAATTCACATAAAAATATTCCTCATAAACTGCGAGAGTTAGTATTAATTCTCAGTTGAATTGGAACTTACAATCTTAAAACAAGTTTCATAATCTGTTTTTTTTTGTCCTAATTTTAAGTGTGGCAAAAGTTCCTTATAAAGTGAAACATAGTACCTCGAAATACTGTGTAAATCACATAAACAATTTTTGTTACGTTTGTGGTTAGTTAACTTTGAAAACACAATCAAATTTTTAATACACTAGTTAAAAGAGCTTACGAGTGTTACTAGGATTGCAAAATAGACGAGGATAGGAACTGGGCATTGAAATATGTTCTGCTCCATGTAACTCTATTAACTAGTTAGCTATAAGGATACCACGTCATATGCCTTTTCCAGTTCCAATGATATGCCGGAATTCTAAGAATCATTCAACAGACTATTACTTTCCAGGAACCACAGATCACAAGATTATAGGGAACTTATCGGCGAGCTGATTCAGAACTAAAACGTGATGGGGTGTAATACGTCCCTCAAAATAACTTCTTGAATTCTCATCTATTTTTTTTTTACTCAAATCTTCAGATAGTGAGCGATGAACATGGGAAACGAATAGGACATACAAGAATTAGCGTATATATTTTGTAACTCTACTCTACTTTTGATAGAGAATAGAAAGAAAAGAAGTTTACACACAATATAAATAACGAGAAGAGACTGAAATAAAAATTCTTGCAAGCTATAGAATGCAGCTATCTGTGACAAAATAAATATGCAAAACATCACCGCCTTTATTATGTATCTATAGAAAATGAGGACATGCTGTGTGATCAGGAAGCACGAAGCCTGAATACTACACGAGGTTCTGCATTACATATCGAGTGGAAGAAGACATTTCGAATATTGGAGGAAGTAAATAAATTCAGAAGATTCAACACAGTGATGTTCAAGGTGAGTGAAGAAGTGATGTACGTAGTTAAGTTTAATTTGCAAACGTTGAGACTAAAGAACAATTTTATTGATTGCTCGAATTTAAATAATAAAAAAAAGAGTACATGCTTTCTTTAACATTTTATTGTAATGTATTTCATGTGATATTTATGTACGAGGCCTGTCTAAAAAGTATCCGACCTTAATTTTTCCCGCGTAAAGTTGTGATTCTAAGGCGGCGCCACTGTGCATGGTGGAAGGAGGAACTGTAATGCGCATGCTTGAATTTTTTCACCGCATTCGCTTGTGCCAGTCACTGGCTGGTGGTCGCCAAGTAAGGTGCTGTTCTAGGTGTTTGTCGGATTTAGTTTTCTCGCAAGATGACTGAACGAATTGAGCAAAGATACTGCATCAAATTTTGTCAAAAGCTTGGTGATTCTCAAAGTCAAACAATTCGTAAGATTCAGCAGGTGTTTGGGGAAGATGCGATGGGTGTAACACAAATTAAGGAGTGGTTCAACCGATTCAAAGATGGCCGCACATCAGCGGAGAGTGAGCAGCGTTGTGGCAGGCCCCAAACTGCTCGGAGTGCAGCTGTTGTTGAGAGGGTGCGAAATTTGGTGATGGCAGATCGTCGTTTGACCGTGCGGGAGATTGCCGAAGAGGTTGGAGTGAGTAAAGATTCTGCACATGCAATTTTGCGTGATGATTTGAACATGAACCGAGTGGCTGCGAAATTCGTGCCGAAGTTGTTGTCCCCGGAACAAAAAGACCTCCGTCGTGACGTTGCACAGGACCTTCTGGACACCGCCAACACTGATCCTGGGTTTCTGAACACCGTGATAACTGGAGATGAGTCATGGGTGTACGGGTACGACCCAGGAACAAAAAGACAGTCGTCGCAATGGAAGCATCCCGAGTCTCCAAGGCCGAAGAAAGCGCGGCAAGTGCGAAGCAAAATCAAGGTGATGCTGACTGTTTTCTTTGATGTCCGTGGAATTGTGCATCACGAATACGCACCGGAAGGACAAATGGTGACAAAGGAGTACTATCACGATGTTCTCTGGCGACTCCGTGATGCAGTTCGGCGCAAAAGACCAGACATGTGGACGGCGAACAACTGGCACTTGCATCACGACAACGCCCCGCACATTCATCCCAATTGATACACACTTTCTTGGCCAAACATGGAATTACAACCGTTCACCAACCTCCCTACTCTCCAGACCTGGCTCCTTGCGACTTCTGGTTGTTTCCAAAATTGAAGACACCACTGAAAGGATCCCATTTTGAGAGTAGAGAAGAGATAATGCGGAATGCGACGACGGAGCTGAACACCATTCCAAAAGAAGACTTCCAGAGGTGTTTCCGGCAGTGGAAGGATCGGTGGGCTAAGTGTGTGCAAGCACAAGGGGCCTACTTTGAAGGGGATTAGGGTCCCAACCCCGTCAGGTATTTGAAATATTTTTTCTGGCTAAAGGTCGGATACTTTTTAGACAGACCTCGTATATACGCCCACAAAACCTATATCCTCAATAGGCCTATTTTCATGACTATTTTTAGAATTTAAACAGAGAATAGAGAGAGTCGGACCGTCTGGAAAACCACTTCTGTTTCCATGGTACCTACTACGAGTAACGTATTAAAGCAAAATGGGACAATTCTATCCTTATACGGTTTACTAATAAAAACTCTATATACAGACGTTTAACTGTCTTAGGCCGGGATTACGATCGACGCTAGTTTGCGTTAAGTTAAGTTGCGTTCATCTGTACGTTGAATTTCTACCGAAAGTTCAGAGGCTGTGTATTATGATCGACGTTCGTGACAACTATCACGCTCTGCCGGCCATAATGAGTACTGAAATGCACACGTCAGTCAGTCAGTCAGTCAGCTGATTATGATGGACATTGAATTTTATGGTAACTTTGAGACAAATAAAATAGGCCTACCGGTATTACAAAAAAATTTACGACAGAATAATATAGAATGACGATAATAATAATAATAATAATAATAATAATAATAATAATAATAATAATAATAATAATAAAACCATATACTAGGAAGACTGTTGTACCTCGAAACAATTTTCACCTTTTTTTTTAACCCTCTGTTAGTCTAAGCTGTTTTAAAAAAGGAGTTCGCTATTCATGTATAACAGTCTTCAATGCACTGCCTAATTATCTTAAAGATTTGAAGAACAACGAGAAAAGGTTCAGAAAAGAATTAACCAAATTTCTACATACTCATACCTTCTACACAATTGATGAATTGTTTATGCTTGTGAATTGAATTATTCTACTTAAATGACATGTACAATTTTATATAGCTCAATTAAAATATGTTTTTATATTGACTTAATCTGTTTACTATGTATTGTATTTTTTGTTTAGCATAACTGATGAATTGTATGTACTGTAAATTGAATAGTATACTGTATAGGTCAACTGATGAATTGTTTAAGCTTATAAATTGAATTAATCTACTTCATATGAATTGTATAGCTTAACGAAAATAAGTTTGTAAATTGAACTAATTTGATTGTATATGTTTGTATAGTTTGGCTGATGAATTGTATATGTTCTTAAAATGATTACTAGTAAGTGTAGCTCTACTGATGAATTGTATATAGACCTACTGTAAATTGAATGGTAATATGTATAGCTCAACTGATGAATTGTTTATGATTATAAATTGAATTAATCTACTTGATATTAATTGCACAAATTTGTATAGCTTAATGAAAGTATGCTACTTTGTATTGCATATATTTGTATAGTTTTGGCCGATGAATTGTATATGCTTTAAATTGAATAGTAATCTATATAGCTCTACTGATAAATTGTTTGTGTTTGTAATTTGAAGTAGTTTGCATGATATGTATTATCAATTTCTGTATATCACAACTGGTTGAATTGTTTATGCCTTAAATTTAATTAAATTGTTTTGTATTATAATATAGCTCAACTTATGAATGATCGTTTGCGTTTGTAAATTTAATAATCTCATTGGCTTTGTATTGTATACTTTTAGTAGAGCCATCGATTTAGCTCAGTCGGCAGACTCGCTGGGCTGCTCATCCGGAGCTGTGGATCCCCCTTTGGACTTTGGTTTCTTCGGAGGTTTTCCCCAGCCGTGGGACTGAAGCCGGATGGTCTATGGCGAGTCCTTGGCATCAACCCTTTGATTTGATTACCCCTTTGATTTGATTACCTGGTTGGGTTTTCCGAGGTTTCCCCACCGAAAAGGCAAATGCCGAGTAATATTTTGGCGAATCCTCGGTCCTCATCTCATCTCACTACATCTCGCCAAAATGTAAAAAATGTAAAAAAATTGTACAAAATTGTAAAAATTGTAGAAAATTACTAAATTGTAAAACTATAAAAATTTGTAAAATTGTAATTGTAATATTGTAAAATGTTGACATGTTCCACATCTTAAAGCTTCATTGCTCATGTAAGATCTATGGAATAAAATAAATGAATGAATGAAATGAATGAATGAATGAATGAATGAATGAATGAATGAATGAATGAATGAATGAATGAATGAATGAATGAAATATCTTAAATAAAAAATGCTTGAAATAATTATCGAAGTTTCCTTTACAACTTCCTGTATGTATTTTCGTGTTTTACAGATCTATTAAGGAGGAAAAAATAAAATAAAGGGATGTGTAATGTGTTCGAAGGTACAACAGATTCATGTACCTTGGAATATACTCTTTTTTAAGTTGGGACACATGGAATATAGGTGGAAATATAGCTGTAAAAACTGACAATCATATTTAAAATATATTTGCCATCATAAACCAGAGTAGACTTCTCTGATTTAGATTTTATTTCTGGTTTTGTGTTATAAAACATATATATCAATGAACTAAATGTTTACTTCTGGTACTAAAAAAATTGTTTCGTCCACAGAACTCACACTTTGCAATAAATCAAACCGAAATTACGACCAGAGCTATTGAGCGATTTTCTCTACAATCTACTTCAGTTTGAGTCCTCTAGGTAGCAGCAAAAACTAAAAAAGCAAAAACAAATAATGTTCAAAGCTATACTATGCTGAAGGTACAACAGTCCCTACTAAATACCTGGACTAGTGCGAATTATGAATATATTATTTGTGAGATACAAGCCCCTTTATTTCGGGTTAAAATAAAATAACGTATCTAAAATAATGTAAATAAATTATTAAAAGATAAAAAAATAAGTTTAACCATGGCTCAAATCAGAGCCCATCAACACCACGACCAGTCTTTTGCCTATAATGTTTAATTTTAAACAAAATGTGTTTTATGACATATAGAGGAAAATTTCCTCTACTTTCACGTGACGTGACATATTCAATCAAATATCGTTTCTCATATTATGTAATTTTTAAATAATATGATTTTATTTAATATTTCAGTAGCAATATGGCGCATCTACAACGAAAGAAGAGGTGAAAACATATGAAGGGCTTCTGATTCGTGATTGGTTGACGTTCAGCTTACGTTTCTTCGCGTTTGTGAAAGCTTGACCTTGGCAATGTTGAAACAACGCCGTCATGCGTTCGTTCATTCTAACGTTGGTCGTAATAAAATACACGGAGCTTGCATTTGTCGAACTCCTACGTACTTCACCGCAACGTAACGTTACGCAAACGAACGTCGATCGTAATCCCGGCCTTATACTTATACAATGAGTAGCTCGTTTATACGTCGTGTGTAAATTCCTTACTAATAATCACTACATACGTCGTGTATAACAGTATAACTGTTAACGCAGCTACGTCATAGTTTCGTCATTACTTCATTACAAAAGGTAATAGAATATCTGAGATTATCTATTGCATCCGGTACAGCGCTGTAGTGTGCCCTGTTAAGTATCGATAGTACAACTGGCTCTGATCGATTACCACAGTATATTTTCGTCAAAGAGTACAAGCTACAGCAATATTATTCTACTTATTCTGTGCTCATTGGTGTATTCTTCTGTGATTACAAGGCATCTATCATCATAAAATGAGAGTCTATACGAACAGCTGTTAGAGGGGCGGCCATTTTTTCTCTATATACAACGCTTAAACAAGGGGTTTCGTGTATATAACTACTGCAAAGCAATTTCCATTGTATAGTTACAGGCTGTTTATACGTCCATCGCTTATGCATGGTTTATTAGTAACGTTTTCTGTCTCGACTCTGTATAAGTCTCGTGTAAAAACTATACACGGTTTATTAGTAAGACCGTTAGGGTACAAAAATGATTCCAGAAAATCATTTCCGGGCAACAGCGAGATAAACGGAGAAGTGTGGCTGCTCATCAGCGGCGTAGCATGAAATTTTGAGCAGGGGAAGCTAACTCAAGTTGTCTTTCATGCAATATGAGAAAACGTATTACAAAAATACAGTCTTAAAATAAATAGTATTCAATGTCAAGTCAGCAGTCGAAGATTGGTTGGAACCTCGTAAGTAACACCAATAAGCCATGACCTCAAATGATACGGAGTAAAATAAGACTTCACGGTTTACACATATCTCTAACAAATAGACACGTATACGTATAACATTAGCTCACTCCCTGTCATACTTAGAGAAGTCACAATATTAGAGTCATTACGTAAGTATGCGTCTGTCTTTTGGTTGTGTCCTTCATTGACAGCAAGGGAGTCGGTCATTTGTTTTTTAAATCACACTTTTGTTCGTAAGTCATTCTTGATAATACAATTGTCCTAAAAAATTAAATTAAATTAGTGCCAGGAACTGTTATTTCGCTCATTATTTATTATATCAGCCACAATGCACACTAACACTTCAACTGAACACAATTGACGAAAAGGGATAACTCGGAAACTACTTATTTTAAATGTTAAAGCTAGCTTCTTGAGAGCCTTGCGACTAGGGTAGTTTAATTAGAAAGGGATGGAAAACCTGCGGGGTGGGTTACACAGAAGAAACCAGTTTGCTTGGAAGCTGGTGTGTGCAGGCTTTTTTGTTTACTGCTGCATCACAAATCATCCTGAGCTGCCGCATCACAATATTTAACGCGTAAACATAAATTCTATTAAAATTAATAAATAATTTTCTCCATAAACTGCCGGTTTATTATGAAATTATTATTAACTGGGGAAGTTAAGCTTTTCAGCTTACACTGACACTACGCCACTGCTGCTCATCTGTCTAAACACTGACGCAGCCTACATGTTCACCCGGCTTTGCTCCATGCTACTTATTATTTTTTGTTTTGAAAGGACGCCATTTTCAAACAACAAAAGACGTCCAGAAGGCTGTAACCGTGGCATTAAACAGTGTCCCAAAAAATGAGTTTCACAGCTGCTACCAGCAGCGGTAACAACGTTGGAGTAAGTGTGTGCAGTCTCAAAGAATCTACTTTGAAGGTGATCACATTGTAGTTGGTTAAAAATATAAGTAAAATTGCTTCTATAAATTAGTTTCATTACTTTATTGTCCGATCTCGTACGCATTTCGAACGCTCGTGCTTACTATGTAATATTTCATTTGCAATAGTAGTGGAGACTCGGCTAATTCCGCAATATTAAGATGCAAATCTATCATATTTTTTATCAAAATGTTTATTGAAAAATATTATCATTTTTAGCTTCACAATACTTGAAAATTAAAGAAATGATACTTCTGAATGTTTCATTCTCTATTTGTATTATTCTTTCGCCTTCAAATTAAAGAAAAAACTTATTTTACAAACAACTTTAAATTAATGTAACTCTGAGAGTATTGAGAATAGGAACTATGTTTCTATGACATGTTTTGCTCAGAATGTCTTCGGAAATAAGCTCCGTAAGTGGCGGTAAATCCTTGTGAATCACCCTGTATAATAAAGAAAAAGAAGATTAAAGGAGAGGCACGCTTTAGCCATAACAGAGTACTTTTTCTTAAAACAAAAATTGTCCACATTATTCTACGTGGAAATTTAAGTTATAAATGTACTTCAGTTTTCGCAAGTTTCTGCAACACCTTAAGAAATGGCTTCATGAACTTAATACTTGAAGTGTCAACAACACCATGCCAGATAGTTTTTTTGCTTCTCCTGAAAATTTATGCCTTTGGACTAATGTTATTTAAAAAAAAACTCTTCATTTCTTTTAAGTATTGGAATATTTTAGGCCCTTATCTTTTCCATATAACTCGTACTGAAACAGCATTAGGAGATTGCCTTCAAATTCGGTGCTGCACTAAGATGCCATGTTTTTAGAAAAATAGGTCTATGAAGAAGTACCGATTTCAAGCACATTCTACATGTCCAAAGTTCCTTAGTGTGTAGTTTATAAGTCACCTATTTGCTAGTCACCAGTCACGGACTTGAGCTTTGAGACACGACCAAAGTTAAAGGCATTTGATGTTACGCACCAGCGTGACTTACATTTTGTGACTAGTGCAAGCTTATACAGACTTCACTTTACTTTTACTTCAATTTTTATTGTACCTGAGCTTTTGAATGTACTTCACTCCCACCACCTCTACTATTAAACCTCCAATTGTTCTCCTCACAGAAGCAAGCTATACAGTCAAAGTCGTAGTAAACACAAACAGTATTGAGTTAGTGGGTATAGTACGTTCCAGAAATATGTTCGCGTTTTCCAGTGACGAAAGAGCTTTCACTATTGAATCATATTTCCGTTTGCCTACGTCGCATCCCGAATTCCCTCACCCGCAACTGTTTAAAGTAACTTAAATAAAAGTAATTAACTGTCACGTGATTTCCCCACTTTCTACGATACTGCGACATAACCACTTGGACGGACAGTGGATAGCATGTCTGAGTAATGTTATCTGTGCGGGTCGGGCAGAAGTGAAGATTGAATTTACAGTACGTAAGTACTATTTTCTATAATAGGTATAGGATTATTTCAACATTAGTTACTAGTACGAAGGACGAAACTGGTATTTGGAATTAGATGCAATAGTCTATAGTGCAATAATATGCACAAATAACTGATACTTGTATCTAAATGAACGGCCAACATTTTCAAAAATGTGTTTAAATATCCATACTATGATTATTTTTCAATTTAGCTTCATTCTCTACATTGTACGCTAATGTGCTGTAGACAGTATAATATACACCACATGGATAACTCAGTTAGTGAGTAAAAACACTCATTGTTAATACTGTACTGTATTTTGATTGAACAAAAACCTAATGAAAATTATCAAACTCAAAAGCGTAATATTTCTTAGTTTACGTAAATAGATGAACTACTTGTATTCCCTCCTATATCCAGTAAAGTGATTTGTTTGTATTTTACGCCAGTATCATCGAACTTCAATCGTGGAAGGGGGTAGCAAACGGTGTTTCCGGCTCTGAACCATTAATCCAAAGGTACAGCCAGGTTAATATTAAAAATGTTAGTAAAAATAAAATGATATCCCTGTAGATAAATGTTACTTAATGTAGAACTACTTTACAATCTTCACAAATAATTCTCGAAATGAGAACATTGAGAGACGAACGATATCAACACAATTTTTACAATTTATACCTAGTATATAAATCTACGATTGAATAAAAAGTTAGTCTTTGACAGACAACGAACTGACTCAGTACAAGTGACATAACGGTGAAATGTCTATTCACATGCTTCGTTCCATTAAATCACGACAAGTAGAACGTTATTGGGATTCTGTGTATGCTGTCAAGCAGATCCGAACATCACAGATGTGACGTACGTACACACACTCAATGAATTCCATTAAATTCTCAGCTCTACTTCGCTGTCGAACAAGAGAACTTCCACAAACCAATAAAAATACTGAGCCGAGGATCGAGGATGTCTGATCTCGTTCACCTGACAACAAACGTGACTTCATCTATTGAATGTGCAACGATCTCGGGCATGCTGGAGAAGCGATGGAATGAATCTGTGGAATAACTGAAGAGATTCATGTCATGCGATGATTTTTATGACATTGAATTTTGTTTTCTCGTTATACTGTTTTTATGGTGCTTGTGTCTAAACTCTAGTATTGCATATTTAAAACTTGTCCGAGGGTGATAACCAAGGCTGACGGTTTCGGAACCCAAACAACAAAAAAAAAAAGATGTTACATGCACATAGGGTTGTGACTAATGGTCTACGTCATGCAGTGAACTTTGGAATTGAAAACCAACCAAACACCACGTGAGAATAAATACATAACATTAACATATCACAATACCAATACTCACAAAATTGCAACTTCATTCAGAAAACTAAAATATAAGATAGCATACAAAACAAATAACACAACACAGAAATATCTAAATAATCATATTAAACATTCAAATAAATACAGAGTGTTTCAAAAATACGGGGCATAATTTCACGTATGTATTTCCCACATGTAGACAATCAAAATAATTCATTACAACATGTGTCCGGAAATGCTTCATTTCCGAGTTATGGCCTTCACAGCATTGAAATTCACCGGAACGTTTTTCTTTCCGCAGGTCGTTGTCATTACAGAAGATGTTCAAAATGTCCACCTCCTGCTTGAATACAGACCTCACATCGATGTCTCATTGACCTGCAAACACGATCCCAAACTCCAGGAGTATTGCGTATGTCCTCAGAACATGCAACAATTCGATTCCGAAGAGATTCCAAATGGCCCCACAAGTAGAAATCGAGAGGGTTCAGATCAGGTGAGCGTGGAGGCGAAGCAATTGGGCCACCTCTACCTATCCATCGATCAGGAAACCTTCGATCCAAGTACCGGCGAGCCGTACGACTGAAACGTGCAGGAGCGCCATCATGCAAGAAGTGAATGTGTTGACGATTGATCAGTGGAGTGTCTTCTAAAACATGAGGTATGGTTCCGGTGAATTTCAATGTTGTGAAGGCCATAACTCGGAAATAAAGCATTTCCGGACACATGTTGTAATGAACTATTTTGATTGTCTACATGTGGGAAATACATACATGAAATTATGAGCCGTATTTTTTAAACATCCTGTATAATTGAACTGGAGTTTACAAACTAAAATGCAATAGTTTCCCACATTTTTACATAGGGCAGACAGGAAGATCCTTTCACACAATATATAATGAACACATTAAAGCTACAACCAAACCCTACATCACATCAAATTATGCAGACCACATTATTAACAATAATCATGACTACAATAATATAGAAACAGATATGGAAATTTTACACATCACACCAAAAAGTTCACAGTTAAAAATCGTAGAACAATACGAAATATATAAACATACAAAAACATACCCACAACATATACTTAACACACAATTACAGTTCAATACCCATACATTGTTCGACGTCATGATACGTCATAACACACAAACAACCAGCTCCCACCATAAGAGCAACATACCCCCACCCCTACAAGCGACAAATGTACATCGCAGAATTCAAGATCAACAGTAGTTCAGGAGACACTGAGGAAGACGTGACATCACGTCGAAGCGGGCCGTCTTTTAAAAGTTTTAACACTTTTTAACGTATGACTATGTAATTTTATGTTTTTAACAAACAAAGTGTTAACGTGAACTTTAATCAATGAACAAATTTCATGCTATCCATAAAGTCTCTTTATAAAGCATTTTTTTTACAACGAAGTCTTTGATATGGTACATTTCATGTTGAGTCAGACTTTACCAAAGAAACATGAACATCTGCAACATTGATCAATTTAATTTTTCTGCCTGGCGATAATTCGAATGAAAGTGAACACCTGAAACAATGTTTAGTAATTCGTTTATTCTTCCCACTTAGTAATAAATAGAGTTTCAAATGTCCGAACATATAGAGCCAGTTTCAGTAACTGTATACGTGTGAGCGGGTCTTAGTGCGACTATTTTATCAAAAGTGCTTTATTTAGATTTTAAAATGGACAAATTTTTAATTAAAAAAAGAGAATCTGAATCAAGTTCTGGGTTAGATGACAGCAGTGCTAATTCAAATAATGTGAGCGAAAATTCCCTGCGTTTCGTTAATATGGTGATGAATACTTGCAATATGGTTTTACGTCGCTTGGAGAGGAATATAAACAAAATTCCGAGTGTCTTATACAGTATATCATTCGTTAATGATGGTCCTGTTACATTTCTGTTTTCCAGTTACTCATTCTCAACTGCATTTCACTTTTAATAACTACTACTATATTCTCCATACTACGAACAATCATTCTGGTTATTTCTTAACAAAAACCCTTTTCCTTTAATACTATTTCTTTTTAAATACATATGTTTATACCTTAGTTTTACCCTAGATCATATATACCCCAGATAGGTCGGCTTTATAGGCTTTGACGTTAACAACTTTTGTCAGGTTTACTACGCTGCCATCTAGTTGTTACATAAGGAGTCACGTCATAATTCCATTTGAATCGCATTAGCGACTATACTGCCATCTCGTGTTCGTTTACGACGAACGGGTGGCGATCCTGGCGATTGTTCTCTTCAAAGTGCAAAAGATTTTAACATAGCGATGACCTGTCTGTTACATATATGATCTAGGGTTTTACCTTCTCATTTTTTCTTGACTATATATACAATTTTGCCTAGTTCCTTCCATTTTCTTCCATATACTGTTCTATATAATTTTCTATTCTCTGTTTCTAAATTTAGTTTTAGTAACTGACTCCTCAATAAATAATTTTCTTGTTCTTTCATTTTCTGGGCAAGACAGTAGAATGTGTATTGCGTCTTCTTTTTGAATATGTAAGGACGTATATCTTTTCCTATGTCTCCTCTTTTATCTTTTAACATCCAGACTCCCAATCTCCACATGATTTTCATCTCTTTGTAATCTATTAATGACTTTAGACTATTTAAAGTGCTCAACATTTGCTGTCTATCTCATTATTCCTCTCCATTATAATTTGACCTATCAAATTTATATTAATTGCAGTAATTTCTTGCCATAACCAATTCAGTTCTAATTTGCTTACGTTATTTTCTATTTTTTTTTATCCAAATATACTTATATATTATTTTACTGAAGTACATACGATATTTCCATGCAGATATTCTGCGTCATAATACGATGAAAGAGTAATGGAACGGAGAAAAATTCTCTCCGGCGCCGGGATTTGAACCCGGGTTTTCAGCTCTACGTGCTGATGCTTTATCCACTTAGCCACACCGGATACCCATCCTGGCGTCGGATAGAATCGTTTCAGTTTAAGTTCCAACTCTTGGGTTCCCTCTAGTGGCCGGCCTCTGCACTACGTCATAGATGTCAATGAACGTAGGACTGAAGTCCACACATGTGCTGAGGTGCACTCGTTATGAGTGACTAGTTAAACTGAGACGATTCTGTCCGACGCCGGAGTGGGTATCCGGTGTGACTTAGTGGATAAAGCATCAGCACGTAGAGCTGAAAACCCGAGTTCAAATCCCGGCGCCGGAGAGAATTTTTCTCCGTTGCATTACTCTTTCATCAATTATACTTAGTTTTCGTCGTTTGTAGAAATCTTATACATTTTTTCATTATATCATTTTCTTTTTTCTCTACAATATAAACATAAAAATTTGATTTTCCTAACTAATACACAGTTAAACATCTTAGAACAATACGAAATATACAAACATACAATAACACACCCACAACATATACTTAATAGCGAAACCAGGTGGCCCGGGTGCGATTCCCGGTCGGGGCAAGTTACCTGGTTGAGGTTTTTTCCGGGGTTTTCCCTCAACCCAATATGAGCAAATGCTGGGTAACTTTCGGTGTTGGACCCCGGACTCATTTCACCGGCATTATCACCTTAATCTCATTCAGACGCTAAATAACCTAAGCTGTTGATAAAGCGTCGTAAAATAACCTACTATACTTAATACACAATTACACTTCAATACCCACATATTATTGATATCATGATACAAAGCACACAAACGACCACCCCACCATAGGAGCAACACACCCCCACCCCTACAACTGACGAATGCAAGGTCAACAGGAACAGTAATAGTTCATAGGACACTGAAAATGACGCAGCATCGGCGTCGAAACGGACCGTCTGTCTAAGGTCCATAACCTTTTTTTTGTTTTTTTTTTTTAATTTTAACAGTTTTAACGTGTCGTTAAACAATTTTGAGTTTTTTAAATAAAGTGTTAACGTGAACCAGAATCAATAAATAACTAATATTGTTCCCAAACTATCTTCCATACCCATTTCTAATTTGGCTGCTATATTTGAGGCATTTCAAGGGATACCCAAATATTATTTACAAAATTTTGATCTTATCTTGTGATAGCCCAAGTAATTTCCCCATACTTTATAATATCATTGCTTGAACCATCGCTCTACTGCGTGTTCAGTTCAAAGTGTATCGTGGCTCGCTGTATGTTGTCATGTGGCTAGCCGATGAGCCTAGAGAATTCAAACTTCCTACACTTCCGCAGAGGCGTATTACCCGTGTGCCAGAGAAGTTGCCTAGCAAGTACGGCGTTCATTCTGAAGAGTACGTACCGATACGTACAGTAACGCCGGTAGTGGCAGGAATATGAACTGTTTGGAAACACGTACTGAGTTGAGTTTTTTTCTTACTGTCGGGATATGGGGAGAGGGTTAAGACGATTACTTCCGTATTTGTTGACATTAACTTCGACGGTCAACATGGACACAGAGCATTTGATTTGTGTTGTGGAATGTTGCGGTACGCAACCGATAACAACTACCCTGCGTACAACTTGCCGGCGCAAAACACAGTTCGAAAGAGGTTATGGTAGCACACAGACCGTATAGACCGCCATCTGTTGCTACGACGTTCAAGTTATACCGTACACGTTCTCAAGTTCAGATAATAAACTGAAAAGCGCACAAATGTGCATTGTTTGAACCTTAGTTTGCATTTGCGTAGTCGCGTATAGATCTTAGTCTTTTTTTGCATAGTTCTATGTGGTAGCGTTCACAGACTTTACTACACAATTCACACACGCATGCTTGGGTTGGGTCGTGATACGTCTTGTTGGTACAGATTAGGTGATGGAAGCCGTGGATTGCCTGTCTTGTCACAACGTGCCGCAGTTCGAAATTTGAGGTCGTCCAAGTTCGGTCTCTCATTGCTCCGGTGCCGTAGAACTCAGGGCATACTTCTTCTCTTTTCCTCTCCATGATCTTCATTTGGTTTCCAAAAGCCTTGGTGTGCTGTAACAAATACCGAAGTTTGATGTCTTTATTAGGAAAGGTTCTCTTGCTAGGAGATATACCAATCGTGATCTAGTTGTTTTTATAGTCCAAGATCTCTTTTTAGATAGGTTGATTTTACCTTTTCTAATGCATTTAACTTACTTTCTGTCAGATGATTCCATATAACCTCAATTCCGTAGCATAGTATCGGCATGATTTTGGCCTTGAATAGGTATATGTACAGACGTGGACAAATTATTAACAAAATGGACGATTTTTATGATAATTCTGTTTAGAAAATTTGACTTTTCAATTTAGACTACATTTGACAATTTTGGATATTTCCATCATTACAGTAGACAGAAATATGCAAAAATGTCAACTGTAGTTTAAATTGAAGAGTCAAGTTGTGTAAAAATATATAATAAAAGTCTTCAATTTTGCTAATAATTTGTAAATTAGCAAAATTGTCAACTGCATTGAAGAGTCAAATTTTGTAAAAATATCAAACAAAATTCTTCAGTTTTGCTAATAATTTCGAAATATCCAAAATGTCAACTGTAGTACAAATTGAAGAATCGAATTTTGTAAAAATATACAACAAAAACCTTCAGTTTTGCTAATAATTTGTAAATATGCAAAAATATCAACTGTAGTCCAAATTGAGGAGTTAAATTTTGAAAAATATACAATACAAATCTTCAATTTTGCTAATAATTTGGAAATACATAAAAATGTCAACTGTAGTCTAAATTGAAGAATCATATTTTGTAAAAATATATAATAAAAATCTTAAATTTTGCTAATAATTTGTCCACGTCTGTATATGTTTCTAGGCTGAGTAGTCGTATATTCTTTATGCCGTGCATTGCCATTGCTGCTTGGGTTGTCCTCTCTGTCACATGTTTTGTGAAGTTCAGATTGAACGCCTTGAATAATAGGCAACTTCTCTGACACATAAGCTGAAACTCGCTTCAAATCGCTGATTCAACAACATTGACGTTACGACACACTTTGAAATGAACACGCAGTATAAACATCATTTCATCTTTTGCTATCTATACACACACTTTATATAAAATCCATCATTAACAACTCTGGCAAGGAACTTTATAATTAATCATGCCTGTAAATATGTTCTCTAAGTTTTGTAGGTTGTAAACTTGTTGAATGATGATCCATGCACGTCAAATAAAAGGAACTTTTTAAGAAGTCTCTTTGACTTGTTGTGTGAGCCGTGGTTCTGCATTTCAGATAGGATCTGTTGCTAGTATAGCAGACTACCTCAGCGGCCTGGAGTGCCATAAATCACTTGTTCTTAATGAATATTCATTGCCCGGTAAGTACTTGGGACGAGACAAGGCACCTGTACAAATTTAGGACTGTCCGTACAAGGATGCAATAAACTGGTAACTACTTCGCATGAATTATTAATCTTTTCATTGATTACAATAAGGATTACCCGCGCTGATAAGGCAGTGCACAATGAACGTTAAACAAAGGGAATGAGCTACAGCTCGCTGCAAGGATTAGCAAGGCATAGCAGCGAAACATAGCCTGCGACTGGAACGAAAATGGGTTGCAAGCACATAAGTGAGATTTTTTAATTCTTGACTCTCTCATTTAAGAAATAAGAAGCTAATCAGTGATGTAGATAGGAGGGAGCTGAAGCATCCCCACTTTAAGCAGGGGCGTATTTTGCGGGCTACCGGCGGTAGCCCAAGGAAATTACAAAAGAAAAAGTTTATAATATAACATAATGTAATAATTTTGTATTATTAGTTTTACCATAGTAATTAAAATTAAAGTAATTGTTAGATATATTTTGTGTAATAATAGGGTCAGCGGTAGCCCAAACCCTTTAACCAGTATACGCCCCTGACTTTAAGTAACATTTTAAAATTATATTAGATTTAAAGCCTGAAGAGTGCAACACTGGAACAAAAAAAATTGTTTGACTGTATCTACCGATAATTAACATTATTCTGGAGTTTTAAGAGTAAAAGAATACTACAGATAAAGAATGAACTATTCAGGAGTATCATTTCTTTAATTAGCTAATATTCTGAAGCTAAAAATGTGTTGTGAATACCATAGTTGCTTCGTACAGATTTTTTTTTTTTCGATTTTTAACTACAAAATTACATTTTCTTACGCATTTGTCACAACAATTCCTACAAATCACGCCATTCTTTAAGACTGTACATTAGGGTGCACAATCACACTGTAAAAATCAAGTTCCTAAAGTCATATGATTTGTAACAATTTTTGTGATAAGTGCTTAAGAATGATGTCATTTTTAGTTAAAAATTTAAAAACAAAATCTGTACAAAGCAACTGACAACACATTTTTACCTTCAGAACACTAGCCAATTAAAGAAATGATACTTCTGAATAGTTCATTCTCTATTTGTAATATTCTTTAACCCTTAAAACTAAAGAAATAAGGCATTTTACAAACAACTTCAAATTAGTGTAACTTTGAAAATATTAAGATTAAGACAAACGTTTATATGACATTTCTTACTGAGAATGTCCTGGGAAATAAGTTCCGTAAGTGACGGTAAATCCTCTTGAATCATTCTGTATAAAACTCTTTTATTCATTTGTCAAGTATTTCCTGATACTACTTATTGTTTGTTTTAAGTGAATTGCTATCTATCCTTCCCTATCTATCCTCTTCTATTCTCTCTCACACCTAAACAGACTCGCTTCCAATTCTCTCTTATATATTAATAATGCATATTCCTTTGCTTAATAATATGCATTATTTTAATTATTTAAATATTTAAATGTTTGCTCGTTCGTTCGTTCGTTGGTTCGTTCGTTCGTTCATCCGTCCGTCCGTCCATCCATCCATTAACCAATCCATCCAACCATACATCCATCCATCCATCCATCCATCTATTTATTTATTTGTTCATTTGTTCGTTCGTTCATTCATTCATCCATTTATTTATTCATTTGTTCGTTCGTTCACTCATTCATTCATTCATTCATTCATTCATCCATCCATCCATCCCTCCGTTTGTTCGTTCGTTCGTTCGTCCGTCCGTCCGTCCGTCCATCCATCCATCCATCCATCCACCCATCCAACCATCCATCCATCCATCCATCCATCTATTTGTTCGTTCGTTCGTTTGTTCATTCATTCATTCATCCATTCATCCATCCCTCCGTTTGTTCGTTCGTCCGTCCGTCCGTCCGTCCATCCATCCATCCCTCCGTTCGTTCGTTCGTCCGTCCGTCCGTCCGTCCATCCATCCATCCATCTATCCACCCATCCAACCATCCATCCATCCATCCATCCATCCACCCATCCAACCATCCATCCATCCACCCATCCATCCACCCATCCATCCATCCACCCATCCATCCATCCAACCATCCATCCACCCATCCACCCATCCAACTATCCATCCATCCATCCGTCCATCTATTTATTTATTTGTTCGTTTGTTCATTCGTTCATTCATTCATTCATCCATTTATTTATTTATTTATTTGTTCGTTCACTCATTCATTCATTCATTCACTCATTCATTCATTCATTCATCCAGACATCCATCCCTCCGTTTGTTCGTTCGTTCGTTCGTTCGTCCGTCCGTCCATCCGTCCGTCCGTCCGTCCGTCCATCCATCCATCCATCTATTTATTTATTTATTTATTTATTTATTTATTGCCCAGACAGATTTTGGAATGGATTCCGCCAGGAAGAGGAAAGAGGGGAAGACCAAGGAAGACCAAGGAAAACCTGGATGGACGATATAAGAAGTGGAATGAAGGAGAGAGGCTTGGAAGAACGGGATTGGGAGGCAAGAGAAGAATGGAGGAAGAAGATAAGAATTTAAACACTTTGGATACAGGAACATGTAGTTTACATTGTAACCCTGTTAATGAGTCTTATTTATTTATTTATTTATTTATTTATTTATTTATTTATTTATTTATTTATTTATTTATTTATTTATTTATTTATTTATTTATCCATTCTCTATTAGAAACTTACCTACACTTGATCATTATTTCCCATCTATTTTATCGTAAATTATTTGTCTACATTTCCATGTTCTCTATTTTACAACACTTACTATACATCACTTATTATTCTCCTATTATTATACCCTCTATTTATTTATGTACTTATCCCTTTCTCTTCACTTTACTCCTCAATTTATCTTTTATTGCCTCTTTCCGTAAGTTTATATCTATAATATTCCAACAGTTACATTACCCTATTGCCATTCCCAACCCACAACATTGAATCACATGAAATATCTAATTCACTTAATTACATTTCCAATTTCTCTAGATCTATGTAACTTATACTGTTCATGTTTGCCATAGACTTGCAGAGACAGTAAGGGGACAATTTCCAGACGTTGAAGGACTCATCGCAAATTTGAAGGAGTTCGCGAATTCATTTATTCAAGTAAGAATGCACTGGAATGCCGCTCATGTCCTTGTGTTTGGAAAACTAATTACCACACTGAGAACTTTGCCCAACTTCGAAAGATTATCAACTCATTTAAAAACAGTGGTGCGACCTCAATAAAAATTTCAAAATCCCTTCTTCGTGTTCCATACATTGAATGACAAGTAATACAGCCCTGAAATGAAATCCAATTTGGTTTCTTGCCCAGTTTCATTTTATCCCTGGAAAAGAATGACACCAAATTAATTGATCAAGAACTACTGATAAAAATAAGTTGTAAACGAGCTTAAAAATGCAAATGGAGATGTGCGGATAATATGAATAATAAGGGTTGGGAAGTTCATGAAGAGGTCCACTCCATTTCTGAAGACGACTCTCACAGAAGAGCGGATATAATAGCAATAAACAGGCAACAACAAAAGGCTATTATCATAGATCCAACTATACGCATGGAGAGAGATCTAAACCAAGCTCATCAGGTTAATCATGAAAAGAGGGCCATTTATGAACCTTGTATACCCTACCTTAGTGCCAAGTATAACATCCCCTCTCTTCAATTGGTCAGTGACAGGTTTATTTTTTGGTGCTCGGAGTTCTTTATCAAAATTTACATATAATGTTTTAAAACAATTATTAATATCATCTTTCGAAATTCAAAAAATCATCTCGCAAATTCTTAAATATTCCCTGCAGATTATACAGTTTCATTTATACCACTCAGAAGGCCTTAATTAAGGATATGCTAATTTTAAATAAAATCTTTTATTTATAAGTAAAATTTTATAGTCATTTTCTAAGATTTTATTTTATAATTGATAATCGATGGTGCTTAATTATTACATTTTATTTGTATAACAATATTCATATTTAATTGATTCTATTTGTTTGCTATTCATTTCCGGATCCTCGTGGTCATCCTTAATTAAGGCGGGACGAGTTATTTCTCTCTATCTCTCTCTCTAATAAAATGTTTTATTTTCGCTGTGCAGAGTTAAGGCCATAAGGCCTTCTCTTCCACTCAACCAGCCCTAATCAATACAATAGTGACATACATATGAAATTGTGAATATGAATGAATGAAGTGTATTTATTGATACACAATTATACAAACTCATGTACACAAGATCATTCGTACGAGCCTGTACGGCCAATAGTGCTATAACTATGCACAGTTTGAATCTTCAAAGGTAACAAAATAATACTACTAATAATAAAATAGGACTTTCTTATTAATGTATTGTCTATCTTGCTGGAGTATGTGCCATATCAGCAAAGACTACAGATGTGGTTCATGCATTATGGAATACCAGCACATTTTTTCCACAATGAGCTTTTTCCTGACGCTGACATTTCAGGACCGTTGGATTGGTTGGGGAGGCCCGACACCTTTCTCTGCTCGTTCCTCAAATTAAATCCCTTATACTTTTGGTTATAAAGAACAACCAGGTCAATTTCAAAGAGTGCGTGATTCCTTACGCCGATGGGCAGAGGAATGCATTGCCATGAATGGACGTCACATTGAGCACCTCCTATGAACAAATGTTCAGATCTCAGAAAGTATGTATTGCGGGTCCCATGTTTATTAGACATTTTCTTCTTGTTTTGATGCATACTAGCACCTCCTAAAATATTGGATACTTTTTTTAACATCTGTATATATATTTATGGATTCACCTATACGTGCTACATGCCCTGCCCATCTCA
Organism: Periplaneta americana; assembly: GCA_025594305.2. Classification (NCBI taxonomy): domain Eukaryota; kingdom Metazoa; phylum Arthropoda; class Insecta; order Blattodea; family Blattidae; genus Periplaneta; species Periplaneta americana. The sequence goes on from JAJSOF020000005.1 coordinate 20,459,279, forward strand.
AAGGTCTGCATTTCAAGTTATATTTTTAAGTCTGAGTTTCATCATTCCTCATATGAGACATGTTCTATGATTTTGGTGACGATTTACAGCTTTAAAAAGTCGAAAAATAATTTTCTTTCAGATTAAAGTCTTTTCATTTTGTTTTAATAATAATAATAATAATAATTTGTTTATTTAATCTGGCAGAGCTAAGGCCAGTAGGCCTTCTCTTCCGCCAAGCCAGACTCTAATTCTAATTAAATACATTTGCTTACATAGTTATTACATTAATATCTAGATCATAAAACAATATGAAAGTGAATAATGAAAATTGGATAACTAATGTTAGTGTGACAATAATAAACACTGGTAAGAAATAGTTATAATAATAATGATAATAATAATAATAATGGTAATAATAATAGTAATAATAATAATAATAATAATAATAATGAGATAATTTAGATATTTATCTGTGATATATATAACCATTAAACATTGAGAAACCTGAAACAGCTATTATTGTTGACAATAATTGTTAGAAAAATATCTCGTTAGCCTATTCTTAAATTGATTTGATGTCTGACAGTCCCTGACATTACTCGGTAGGGAATTCCAAAGTCGAGGAACAGCCACAGTGAAAGAAGATGAATATGAGGATGTAATAAAATATAGTAGTCTTCGTATGTTATCTTCCTGCATCATCCGTGTTGTTCTTTTCATGCAATGTTTTGAAATGTCCGTCTACTTTTCAACAACTTCTAGTTGTTGTTGTAATCGAGAAGTTAATCTGTTTTTCTGATACAGAAAGCTATAAACTTAAATTAAAATCTACTAGTGGCTTGTGTAGCAAATGCTGCAAACTAAGTTCATTAGACGTTGAAATAAACATTTTTCAGATTTATTCTCAAAGAAGAATACCAGACATTCGGAAAGTTATTTGCTTCCATAACAATGAAAGATGCTCTCTCTCGAGCCAATACTGAAGAGAACCACGCATATAAATATCTACACCACACCGCCATTAAATATATGAAAAACACCCAACCCCACATGATTAATAATTATAAAAATACTTGATTTTTAATAATATTATTATCTTACGTAATTTTTTATAGATTTCAGTAACATATACTATATATACAATATAGCCTCCACTCAGTAAAATATAGAAATCAAAATCTAATTTAAGTTATTCTCTACATCTACTTATATAACCCAAAACGTTTTACTTTCATATAATCAATATAGGCTAGGATTAATATGTATAATTAATGAAAAATAGTCACATCATGGCATTAACTACAATAATATTTCATTTCTAATGGTAATAATGTCATCAAAGCACCTCAAGTTTTGTAGTTTTTAATATCCAATACACAGTTGTACCCAGAAAATTACACACCACAGAATCGAACATGTAAATTATTCTTAGTAATTTAAGTTTCTAATAACCAATTTGATTTGAGCTCTACATATGTCAGCATTCTTGCAGATGTTGGCCTTCGTGTAATATTGTTTACTGTAGCATGTGTTTTATTCTGAAATGCAACACGGCCGACTTGATGCTCGCTGCGCTTCTCCTTTGCAAAAAAGCGAAGGGAATATCAAGTCGGCCGTGAATGCTATTAGCTAGTTCTCAAAACTGACGACAGATGGATTTTGGAAAATAGGAAAATTATGTTTAAAAATTGACATTTCCCTGAAAACTACTATTTTTCCGAAAAACTTTGAGTACCAGGCTTCAAAATGAGGGGTCATTTATTAAAATCCGTCCAGCCATTTTCCCGTAATTTCCATTACCAATTCAAATTATATATATAGATTTTATAATCATGAACTCCTTGCAAATTCAATTAAATAGATATTTTGTAAATATTTCACTAAATTTCATGCGTATGATTATTTAATTAGTTAAGTGCATGTTTTATGAGCAAGAATAAATATAAGCTCAAAGCAATGCAGTTGAAATCCTCCGGATTTGAAAGTTTCATCTTCGAAAGTGAATAGTGATGTTTCGCTTTCAATTCCGCTTTATATTCTGTTTTATTTGTTCTGACTGTATTCTGTCTGTGTGTTTAGTTGAGAAGCTCTTAAAATTCGACGCCCCCTCATGAACATCGCTTTCCCATATAGCTTAATGTTCCTTGGTTCTTCTCCATGCTCAGAATTTCACAAACATATCAACTGACGCGAGGGATTTGAGGTTACTGAGCTACAGAAAACCCGCAAGCCTTTTGCAAAAGGATATGCCTTTGACCCCAACAGTGTTGAATATTCACCGACTTCTGAAGGTTCATCTCCTTGCCTGCTACATCATGTAGCAATGTGCGGATATGGTTTATATTACATGGGCTGTAACGAAAGAAGCTAGCGAGAGACGTTTTGTGTTTGAGTGAGTAGACGCTGAAATGGAGCGAGGTACTAAAATCAACCAACTTTTCGACTGCTGCAAATGTGGTTTTCATTTAAAGTTACAAAATCCTGAATAAATAGCCTTCGACAGCCGCAGCTATGTCAACGAACAGCTTCTTATTGAAGGTTTGGGATTCGACCCCTGGAAATTTCTGTGAGATATTTGTGGAAAAATAAATTTAGATGCAAGTATTCTCACAATATTTAGATTTCTCCTGATAGAAACATTCATCCAATTGAATATAATAATCAATAGTTTGGAACGCTACAGTACTGTAAACAGGGTGTAAACCAGACGTCTTCAAAAGCGTACTCGCGAATAAGCCAGTACGTAATGACGCGCTCCGCCTCACCCATCCCCACCTGTACTGTACTTAATGTTTATAGTGGCCACGTTCAATTAGTAGGCTAGCGGTTTCAAAGAGGACGGAAAGCTTGTAATTTCAATAATTTCAATTATGTCGCGCTGTCCATTGTCGTCAAGTCTTTTGAAGGCCGCTCCAATACTTCCACACGGAGTGTATGGACGGAAGCTTTGTAGTTTCAATAATTTTAATTATGTCGCGCTGTCCATTGCCGTCAAGTCTTTTGAAAGCCGCTCCAATACTCCACGCGGATTGTATGGACGGAAGCTTTGTAGTTTCAATAATTTTAATTATGTCGCGCTGTCCATTGTCGTCAAGTCTTTTGAAGGCCGCTCCAATACTCCACGCGGAGTGTATGGACGGAAGCTTTGTAGTTTCAATAATTTTAATTATGTCGCGCTGTCCATTGTCGTCAAGTCTTTTGAAGGCCGCTCCAATACTCCACGCGGAGTGTATGGATGGAAGCTTTGTTGTTTCAATAATTTTAATTATGTCGCGCTGTCCATTGCCGTCAAGTCTTTTGAAAGTCGCTCCAATACTCCACGCGGAGTGTATGGACGGAAACTTTGTAGTTTCAATAATTTTAATTATGTCGCGCTGTCCATTGTCGTCAAGTCTTTTGAAGGCCGCTCCAATACTCCACGCGGAGTGTATGGACGGAAGCTTTGTAGTTTCAATAATTTTAATTATGTCGTGCTGTCCATTGTCGTCAAGTCTTTTGAAGGCCGCTCCAATACTCCACGCGGAGTGTATGGACGGAAGCTCTGTAGTTTCAATAATTTTAATTATGTCGCGCTGTCCATTGTCGTCAAGTCTTTTGAAGGCCGCTCCAATACTCCACGCGGAGTGTATGGACGGAAGCTTTGTAGTTTCAATAATTTTAATTATGTCGTGCTGTCCATTGTCGTCAAGTCTTTTGAAGGCCGCTCCAATACTCCACGCGGAGTGTATGGACGGAAGCTCTGTAGTTTCAATAATTTTAATTATGTCGCGCTGTCCATTGTCGTCAAGTCTGCTGAAGGCCGCTCCAATACTCCATGCTATATTAATATATAGCAGCAACAAACAAGACGTGACAACGCCGCATTTTCATTTTATTATCTGTGCATGCAATAAAGACCTACAAATCTTAAAAGGAATGCCGCTGCCTAATAATTATACGAGGCTACTATACGCGCAAACGAAGATTAGTGGCGGACTGCCATTATCATTGTGTTGGTCGGAGTGTTCGACCTTTTCACAATGTCTTCTAATCATGGACGTAGTGCATTCAAGGATGAAAGGGAAGAGAAATATATTTTCGTGTTAGTGGGAAGAATATGAAATGTTTAATTTGTTCGAAAAATCTTAAGAGTGTGTTAAAATTCAACATGTGAAAATAATTTATTTTGGGACGTCTATATTACTGTTAGTTATACATAATAATAAGTACGAGTATATTACGATACATTTACACTCAGTCTCGCAAGATATACTTACAGTTTTCGTTTCATTTTAGGTGAAATTCACACAAATATTTTGATAAATTTGAAACAAGAAAATACAAACACAAATCACACACGTATCCTCAGTCTTAAACAAAAAAACTTCTTGCTAGCTATGTTCTAACTTGGAATATTGGAAAATCAATGAAGCCCTTTACAGAATGAGCATTTGTAAAATCGTGCATACAGAATATCTTCTAGATGTAATGCGAAATTAATTATTCCATTATTGAATATTCCCCAATCAAAAGTAGAAGCTTCCTAGTATGTCAAAATAATATAAAAACGTATGATATTTCTTATCCTTTCCATGTTATTATTTGTAAACATAAGGGAGATCGTTGCCGCAATCCCTCACTGATCTCTCCCATCTGTTGAGGTACGAGTCTCTCCCCCTTCTCTAGACTTACAGCACACTGTGTCCGGCGGGCAGCATCGGGATCACGAATGACTATACGCGTTTTGGAGACCTCTGGTGTAAACGATATAAACTGCTAAAAATTACTGGAGAAAAATCCAAATAATAATTTTTACTAACTACCGATGTTTTCCAAAAAAATTATATATTTGTTTTCTGAGTCTAACGTTTTTAAAAAAGAGAATAAACAGCCACTATTTATTTCGCCCGGTATGTACGCTGAAGCAGCCGTTTGTACTCTGTTGAGTATTGGTATGTGTTGAGTGCAAGATCATTGGCAATGGCATTCATGTTCAATGTAAGTGTAAAAAAATAATTTAGACTATCAATCTTAAAACATGGTATTTTACAGATTAAAAATACAATCTATGTTGAATCTTTTGTACACTGCTTTTAACACTTGAATATAAATAATTGATTAAATAGCGATCTTACTCGTGTTAATAATTGTATTAGCATGTGCAGCTTACAGCTGTTTCGGTGCTTCTTCACACCTTCCTCAGAGCCTACTAGATCTCGGCGTCATCTCGAACTTCGCTGCCTGTTGTGTGGGTGCGTTCGATTCTTGAAAAATGTTGAAATGTGGTGTCAAATAGTGTGTGTGTTGAGAATTTGATCAGGGTAAAAGAAGGGGTGAAAAAATTGACAGTTACACAGCTTTATTATCCAGTACGGAACTGAAGGATTATCTACTTAAGTATGAGGAATTTTCGATATTTGTGAAAGCCAAAGTTGTATCATAATCCCTATTATTATTATTATTATTATTATTATTATTATTATTATTATTATTATTATTATTATTATTATTATTATTATTATCAATAATTGTCTTATTTTTTATACTTTGTATGCCTCATTTATTTTTGACCTGCTGTTCACATTTTATTATGCTTTTTTCTTTCTTCCTCTATGTTATATGGCGGCCGGGTAGCTCAGTTGGTAGAGCAGCTGGCTACGGACAGAAAGGTCCGGGGTTCGAAGCCAGGTGGGGACAGGATTTTTCTCGTTGCCAAACTTTCAGAACGGCCCCGAGGTTCACTCAGCCTCCTATAAAATTGAGTACCGGGTCCTTCCCGGGGTAAAAGGCGGTCAGAGCGTGGTGCCGACCACACCACCTCATTCTAGTGCCGAGGTCATGGAAAGCATGGGGCTCTACCTCCATGCCCCCAAGTGCCTTCATGGCATGTTACGGGGATACCTTTACCTTTTATCTCTATGTTATATATTATGTCTGATTTCTTCTTACTTGTTGCTTACATTTTATTATTATTATTATTATTATTATTATTATTATTATTATTATTATTATTATTATTATTATTATTATTATTTTTATTATTGTTATTATCTTATTCAGTTACGAATCCCTACAAATGTTAAGGGTGTTTGAGAATAAGGTGCTTAGGAAAATATTTGGGGCTAAGCGGGATGAAGTTACAGGAGAATGGAGAAAGTTACATAACACAGAACTGCACGCATTGTATTCTTCACCTGACTTAATTAGGAACATTAAATCCAGACGTTTGAGATGGGCAGGGCATGTAGCACGTATGGGCGAATCCAGAAATGCATATAGAGTGTTAGTTGGGGGACCGGAGAGAAAAAGATCTTTGGGGAGGCCGAGACGTAGATGGGAGGATAATATTAAGATGGATTTGAGGGAGGTGGGATATGATGATAGAGACTGGATTAATCTTACACAGAATAGGGACAGCTGGCGGGCTTATGTGAGGCCGGCAATGAACCTTCGGGTTCCTTAAAAGCCATTTGTAAGTAAGTAATAATAATTATTATTATTATTATTATTATTATTATTATTATTATTATTATCAATAATGTCTTATTTTTATACTTTGCATGCCTCATTTATTTTTGACCTGCTGTTCACATTTTATTATACTTTTTCTTTCTTTCTCTATGTTATATATTATGTCTGATTTCTTCTTACTTGTTGTTTATATTTTATTATTATTATTATCTTATTCAGTTTTTGTGTAAAATTGTAGTGTACTTTGTAAATTTGTAGTGTTTTTGTAACGCAGTTTTTACTCCTGATTGAGTGTTAGAGAACGCCGTACGGCCTTAACTCTGCCAGGTTAAATAAATCATCATCATCATTATCATTATTATTATTATTATTATTATTATTATTATTATTATTATTATTATTATTATCATCACCATCATCAATAATTGTATTACTTTTTTTATACTTCGTATGTCTCATTTATTTTTGAACTGCTGTTCACATTTTATTATACTTTTTCTTTCTTTCTCTATGTTATATATTATGTCTGATTTCTTCTTAATTGTTGTTTATATTTTATTATCATTATCTTATTCAGTTTTGTGTGTAAAATTGTAGTGTACTTTGTAAATTTGTAGTGTTTTTGTAACGCATTTTTACTCCTAGTTGAGTGTTAGAGAAGGCCGTACGGCCTTAACTCTGCCAGGTTAAATAAATCATCATCATTATCATTATTATTATTATTATTATTATTATTATTATTATCAATATTTGTCTTATTTTTATACTTTGTATGTCTCATTTATTTTGACCTGCTGTTCACATTTTATTATGCTTTTTCTTTCTTTCTCTATGTTATATATTATGTCTGATTTCTTCTTACTTGTTGTTTATATTTTATTATTATTATTATCTTATTCAGTTTTGTGTGTAAAATTGTAGTGTACTTTGTAAATTTGTAGTGTTTTTGTAACGCAGTTTTTACTCCTGATTGAGTGTTAGAGAACGCCGTACGGCCTTAACTCTGCCAGGTTAAATAAATCATCATCATCATTATCATTATTATTATTATTATTATTATTATTATTATTATTATTATTATTATTATTATCATCACCATCATCAATAATTGTATTACTTTTTTATACTTCGTATGTCTCATTTATTTTTGAACTGCTGTTCACATTTTATTATACTTTTTTCTTTCTTTCTCTATGTTATATATTATGTCTGATTTCTTCTTAATTGTTGTTTATATTTTATTATCATTATCTTATTCAGTTTTGTGTGTAAAATTGTAGTGTACTTTGTAAATTTGTAGTGTTTTTGTAACGCATTTTTACTCCTAGTTGAGTGTTAGAGAAGGCCGTACGGCCTTAACTCTGCCAGGTTAAATAAATCATCATCATTATCATTATTATTATTATTATTATTATTATTATTATTATTATTATCAATATTTGTCTTATTTTTTATACTTTGTATGTCTCATTTATTTTGACCTGCTGTTCACATTTTATTATGCTTTTTCTTTCTTTCTCTATGTTATATATTATGCCTTATTTCTTTTTACTCGTTTACATTTTATTATTATTATCTTATTCAATTTTGTGTGAAAAATTGTAGTGTACTTTGTAAATTTGTAGTGTTTTTGTAACGCAGTCTTTACTCCTTGTTGAGTGTTAGAGAAGGCCGTACGGCCTTAACTCTGCCAGGTTAAATAAATTATTATTATGATGATTATTATTATTATTATTATTATTATTATTATTATCAATATTTGTCTTATTTTTATACTGTGTATGTTCCATTTATTTTGACCTGCTGTTCACATTTTATTATGCTTTTTTCTTTCTTTCTCTATGTTATATATTATGTCTGATTTCTTCTTACTTGTTTACATTTTATTATTATTATCTTATTCAATTTTGTGTGTAAAATTGTAGTGTACTTTGTAAATTTGTAGTGTTTTTGTAACGCAGTTTTTACTCCTGGTTGAGTGTTATAGAAGGCCGTACGGCCTTAACTCTGCCAGGTTAAATAAATCATTATTATTATTATTATTATTATATTTATTATTATTATTATTATTATTATTATTATTATTATTATTATTATTACAGCCGGGACAGAATGATTCAAATTCCTCTATTTTTAAGTAGAAGAATTCATTTGGCTACAATTATTATTCATAGAAATTCTGTTATTCTGCAGGCACGTTAATCAAGGCATAGCGGAGAGAGGGCTGGTGCATATTGTTTCGGTTACTTCATACGTTCCAGCTCGTCTTCATTACTCTGGAAGGCTATGGCTACTATTCAAGTTATGTCGGGTGCTGCATTCCAAACCCAGGCATTCGAAATGGTTTACAAATAATTCACGTTGCTGCTACAGCTACAAAGTGTGTTTGTGGGATACCACAACCAAACAGAGGGAAGCCCCTTGCGGTCACTACAGCCCCCTACGTGCAATGTTCAATTATGTTCCATCCACCCCAAAACAAAAGTGGGTTCCGTATCTTAGCGGAGCTTATGAACTTGGCTGCCTTAACTTTATCTGCGGCTAAGTATGGAAACAATAACAACCTAATGGGAGAATTATGTTTGTGCATCCTTCCTACGTGATGTTAGTTTCTACTTGGAAGGTAAGCGAAACTTTGTGTTCTGTTACAATGCCTTGTTGGCTATAATAATAATGAAAGTAGGCTAGAAGATCCTTGGCGCATAAGATGCTCTAATTTCCAAGTTATAGAGTTCTCTTCTTACTGTTAGGTTTCGTAACAAGCTTTTTTTACGGTGATGGGTTGTTAGCCCTTCGCCCAACCTCCAAGCTGGAGGACCACCCCTTATCGGCTGTCCACGACTGCTTATTCGATATATTCTCAGCTACCCACCATATCTGGAGGATAGCTCACTGAGGTAGAAACAAATAGTAAGAATAAAAACATTCGAGATTTATATAAGGGTATAAAGGAATTTAAAAACGGATATCAGGCAAGGGTAAACGTGATCAAGGATGAGAATGGTGACTTACTTGCAGACTCTCATTCAATCCTGAACAGATGGAAAAACTATTTTGGGCAACTACTAAATATACATAGGCCAAATAGAAATGATCAGGACTAAATTCAAATACAAACTGCTAAGCCATTCATACCGGAACCCACACTTTCTCAAGTCGAAATTGCGATAGAAAATCTGAAAAAGTACATGTCTCCAGGTATTGATCAAATTCCAGCAGAATTAATACAAGAGGGTGGAAGGGCATTATCTGGCGAAATCTATAAACTTGCACTTGCAATTTGGGAAAAGGAAATTGCGCCAGAACAATGGAAGGAGTCCATAATCGTACCTATTTTTAAGAAGGGGGACAAGACTAACTGTAGTAACTTTCGAGGAATATCACTTTTGTTGAAGTCGTACAAAATTTTGTCGAATATCCTTTTGAGAAGATTAACTCCATATGTAGATGAAATTATTGGGGATCATCAGTGTGGTTTTAGGCGTAATAGATCGACTATTGATCAGATTTTTTTATTCGACAGATATTGGGGAAAAAATGGGAGTATAAGGGTACAGTACATCAGTTATTCATAGATTTCAAAAAGGCGTATGACTCGGTTAAGAGAGAAGTTTTATATAATATTCTTATTGAATTTGGTATTCCCAAGAAACTAGTTCGATTAATTAAAATGTGTCTTAGTGAAACTTACAGCAGAGTCCGTATAGGTCAATTTCTGTCAGATGCGTTTCCAATTCACTGCGGGCTAAAGCAGGGAGATGCACTATCACCTTTACTTTTTAACTTCGCTCTAAAATATGCCATTAGGAAAGTTCAGGATAACAGAGAGGGTTTGGAGTTGAATGGGTTACATCAGCTTATTGTCTATGAGGATGACGTGAATATGCTAGGGGAAAATCCACAAACGATTAGGGAAAACGCGGAAATTCTACTTGAAATAAGTAAGGCGATAGGGTTGGAAGTAAATGCCGAAAACACTAAGTATATGCTTATGTCTCGTGACCAGAATATTGTACGAAATGGAACTATAAAAACTGTAGATTTATTTTTCGAAGAGGCGGAAAAATTCAAATATCTTGGAGCAACAGTAACAAATATAAATGACACTCGGGAGGAAATTAAACGCAGAATAAATATGGGAAATGCGTGTTATTATTCGGTTGAGAAGCTTTTGTCATCTAGTCTTCTGTCAAAAAATCTGAAAGTTAGAATTTATAAAAAGTTAAATTACCGGTTGTTCTGTATGGTTGTGAAACTTGGACTCTCACTTTGAGAGAGGAACAGAGATTAAGGGTGTTTGAGAATAAGGTTCTTAAGAAAATATTTGTGGCTAAGAGGGATGAAGTTACAGGAGAATGGAGAAAGTTACACAACAGAGAGCTGCACGGATTGTATTCTTCACCTGACATAATTAGGAACATAAAATCCAGACGTTTGAGATGGGCAGGACATGTAGCACGTATGGGCGAATCCAGAAATGCATATAGAGTATTAGTTGGGAGGCTGGAGGAAAAAGATCTTTAGGGAGGCCGAGACGTAGGTGGGAAGATAATATTAAAATGGATTTGAGGGAGATGGGATATGATCGTAGAGACTGGATTAATCTTGCTCAGGATAGGGACTAATGGCGGGCTTATGTGAGGGCGGCAATGAACCTCTGGGTTCCTTAAAAGCCAGTAAGTAAGTAAGTAAGTGTTGTCTTCTGTTACAGGTAATTCTAATACTGGAGTGTAAGACCAGGATCTCCCATGTCACCTCTTGCTCTTATACAGGTTGAACCATAAGTTATATCAATAATTTTATGCTCGACCATGCCGAAATGTAGTAATTGTACACCTGGTAGCAGTCCTTTAATGCATGTCACTAAAGTACACCTATTCATTAAAGCTCAGGTTTTCGATTATTCTCGTATATGCAATCAAAAGACAATTAGCATGTTAAGTAGGGTATACATTTAAAAGTGGTATTCTGTTTTCGAAATTGAGGACCGTTTTCACAAAACTCAACAAACGCCACTTCAAATATTTTACAGGAAACGTTTTTTTTTAGTTTATTCTCAGACCTTTGATGCTATAATTCTGAAAAAAATTGGGCATTGTTCCTCTTTCAGAGATGCATTAATTGATATGAAGTGCAACTATTATTGTTGTCTTATTTATTTAGAAAAAAATATGACAAAAGTTAAGAATTTCACAAAACTAAACATATCCTCTTTTTTAAATGCACATACCTTAAAATGTTTAATTATTTTTCATTCGCAGCTGTAAAATCCTCATCAAAATCATTAATATGTATTTTAAAATAGTGCTTAAGTACTTCTGAATTAAAAAAACAGTTAATTGAACACACTAAAACCTAATTTCAAGCTTTTTTTTTTCCAAAATTTGTTGTTATTGACTTACAAGAACTCTTTATTTGCACGAATTAACTGTTTCTGTTTGTGCAATGCATTACACAGATCACTGAAGATCAAAATCGTGCACAATAATCTCAGTGCAATGGTTCATCATAATCTATTCTGTTATCAGAATCTTTGGCATATCCCTTTAAAACTTTACCATAAAATACCTTGCTTCCCCTCTCCGAAATACCATTATGGAAGTAACTCATTAACTTCCTCATATCATTAGCTTTGTTTTGCTGACATGGTTCACCAGTGAAAGGTCAGATGCTTTAGACATTACAAGAGCACTTGTCTTTCTTGGTTTAAACACTTGAATTTGTATTGGTGCAGAAAAATTTGTGTTTTGTAAATAACACTTTACACGATTCTTACAAGTTCTTTGGTACGTAAATACTCTCATCTCAGATAATTTAAATGGTAATTTGACTTTTACATTATTTTTTGTCATCGATTTTAAATCACAAGTATGCCAGCCTTTGCCCAAAAGTTTTACGTTCCCAAACATTGCCATAATTTCACAATAATCTGATGCCAATATGATGTATTCATGTGTTCTCAGCTCTTTCTCTATCAATCGAAACACATGGTCCGGAGGCATATAGCTATGGACACGGATAGGAAAGAAATGTTTAATTTCTTTAAAAACTTCAGAGCTTTCCAGATAACCAACAAGCATAGCAATCAGTATGCAATTTTTATTCTGAGACCTACAAGAATCTGAAAACAATATCTAAGAGTTAATTTCAGGATTTTTCTGTGAGTAAACATTTTTTCTAAATTACCTATGTAATCCTTCAATGTCGTAATAACATACTTGTCACTTTTCTAAACGTAGCAGCACATGGGCCTACTGGGAAATCTTCTCCATTTTCATCTTTTACGAAATATGAAATGGACACAAATCTTTCTAGCTTTTTGAAGTCCTTCTATGCCGTTTAGGTAGATCAATTTTCATTTGTCTTGGCAAAAAATTATCCTGTTCAACTTTTGTGCTACTTCTGTATAAATTGTCTCGAAAATTAATTAGATCATTTAAGCAAAAGGAACCTGCATCACGTTTACTTTTTCCCTGTTCTCAATGATTACAGTCTAGTTTGGAGGTATGTCATTATTTTTAGGCGCAACTATATATTTCTTACTCTTACATTAACGTACTCTTCTGCTACTCTTTCTGCCCCTTTCAGTAGCTTGAACGGATTTAGAATACTCATGGTTCTTATCCAATTTTCATCAGCATTCATAAAATACATGCACTTACAACAGCGGCCAAATGTATACTGAATTAACGCAGGAAAGAACAAAATATTATATAATATTTGAGCTCCGAAATGTGTCACTGTTGTCAAAATGCAAATGTGTTACATTGTTGTAAAATATTGTAGCTTGTGAAACAGGATAGAAGTGTGAAAGGTTGAGTTAGAGGATATGTTGAGTTTTGTGAAAATTTAAGAACTGGAGATGTTGAGTTTTGTGAAAACTCTCTACATTGAGGCACTCTTTTCAACGGAAAATGTTGAGTTTTGTGATATTATGAGCACTGCATCATTTTCCTCTCATTACAATTGATCAGAATCCGTCAAAACCCGCATTTCGAAAAAAAATTGCGTTTGTTGAGTTTTGTTAAAACGGTCCTCAATTAGTACTAATAGTTTCACGTGATCAAACAAGATATATTTTTAGGTTAGGTCTCGTGAATCGTAAACTGTTTAGTCAAAGCAATTAATTTTATGTTGTCAGACAAACTACATTTTAATATTATTAGATCATACTAATCTACTAATTACCAACATAATGCGGGAGAGGTCGAGGAGGGAAATATACCGTCGTTGTTCCTGCAATAACTCCTATGTGCAAAATATAAAATTTTTCATTTATTCATTCTATGGCAGTGGTACATAGGAGATCGTGAATTCTTTCATTTTCGAAAGAAAGAAATATAATTATATATAGGGGTTTTTATTATTTGATGTATCACGATTTAAGTTATTTAACAGAGCAAAAATCTGAAAATCGATAAATATGTAACATAGGAGTTATTGCAGGAACAACGACGATACTCTTTCACAATTTTTTAACCATTTAGAAAACAACACCTCCCAACATAAAGATGAGATGTTGCAAATGCTGTAAGTAAATAAGCAAAATATTCTTGTTATTATTATTATTATTATTATTATTATTATTATTATTATTATTATTATTATTATTACAGTACATGGAATTGTGACTTTATCCTCTTTGGTGACATCTGGTATTAGTTAGCAACACTGAAGAGACAGCTAAATTATTAGCCTTTTAGGAACTACTCGTACGTTATCCTCACTATAGAGGTATTTCTGCCCCTCAATTATTGTGTTAATATAATAATAGTAATAATAATAATAATAATAATAATAATAATAATAATAATAGTTTTATTTTCCCTCGCTGAGTTAAGGCCATCAGGCCTTCTCTTCCATACAACCAAGATCAAATCACATACAGAAAAATACATACCGATATACAAATATTGACTTAAAATAATAATAAACATAATAAAGTAAAAAGGAGATTGAGCACATATACGCAATCAGTATTAACTTTAATAATAATAATAATAATAATAATAATAATAATAATAATAATAATAATAATAATAATAATAATAATTAAGGGGATATTGGGTTTATTAGTTATATCTGTTATAGGGGTAGCTTTCTCAGTTGAAATATTTTTCCTACTCCTTTATTAATTTGTTTACCTTTTTATTTAAAGAGACTGGATACATAATCACAAACAGGAAAATACATTCTAGTATACAAGTATCAAGTTAAAAAAAAAGAATACATACGAATATAATCTCACAACTAAAGGAATAGTAGGCCTACAATTAGTATGATCAGCACAGCACGTGTTACATTGAGGCAATGACAATTACCTAGATATTAGTGTTAATGGAAAAATAAAGTAATGACTGTGTAAAATAATAGATAATAATAATAATAATAATAATAATAATAATAATAATAATAATAAATAAAAATTATACGTAAAAAACTCATTCTGTGCATTTAAAATATTTCTAAACCTAATTTTAAATAATTGAGGACTGAGACTACCCCTGATTTCCAGCGGCAGCGAATTCCATGAGCGGGCCATGGCTATTGAGAAAGAACTTGAGTACAGAGATGTGTGATGACGTGGTACTGATAGCAACAGATTGTGCTGTGAACGTGTATAGTCTTAGGCCTATTATTTTAACTATTTTTGTTTATAGGCCTAATATCGTCGGTTTACAAACAAAACACATTAAGCCAGAATAGTAATATACGTTACAAGAGCGGTATGTTGACGTTTTCATGTTCGAGGAAAAGATTGAAAAAGCGAGCTTTTTTAATTTCCGAGAACATGAAAACAAACATACCGCTCGTGCATCGTACATTATTTTGTGCAAAGATCGTTTATTACATACCTGAAAGACGAATTTCTAATTAGTTGCAATGAAATCTCCATGTTGGTTTCTGTTTAATGAGGGCAACTTTAGAAAACAAAAATATCTATACTCCAGCAGGCCGTGATATACGTCTGTCTTTCCCCTCCCCCCCCCCAGTCTATAATTGCGAACTTAAAACAAACGGTAAGGTTATGTAATGATTTACTTTTCATTTTAACAATATCATTTATATAACATATTGCAGTAATAACATCGGCATCTGGAGTCTTGTTGATTTTTTCACGGCTTCCTTAGTGTTACTTGTATCAGGAATACAATAGCTTTCGTGGAGTAGTAGACTTTACTTAATTTTTGCAAATATTTAAAAACAATAGTTAACAGTGCAATTTAGGTGAAATTGCAGTGGTAAGTTTCCAATTTATAATTATTACTATGTTAAAAGTCTCTAAAAGTAATATGTTAAAAGCCTAAAGCAGTAAAATGAATGTGGCGCTTAAGCGGTAAGAAGAGGGAAATTGTTATGTGTGTTACGTTGGGAATACTGAATGTGGTATTTCACACTTACCGCGTATTGGTTCTGTGCGGAAAACAAGCAAATACGCACGATCTCGCACAAATATTACTTCAGAGAAGAAGGCGTGTGTAATGTACATTATGTATGTATGAAAGCTTAGAATTGGAAAATTAAATACACATAAAGAGAAACAACTTACTAAAACTAATAATTTGAGGATTCAGTTTTGTCAAGAACTTTCAAACGCCTTTTTCTCAGAAGTAATATTTCTTACTTAATGCGTTTTGCTTGTAAATCGAGATATTATCTATCGAGAAAGTTACACCAATTTTTCAAACCAACGTTCTAATTTTTTCGCTGACCTCAGTAGTGTAAATTATTGAAAATAATCTAATATAAAAAGAATGGAAACTTTGACTTGAATGACAATATTTCGTTCCAGATTTTAATTTGTTTTTAATTCCATCATGTTAATTGAATTATGGGGGACTGACAACAACGCAAATGAACAAAATTCCTCGGAATCTGCGAGTCATGTTAACGTTGTTTCAGTGGAATGCAATTCCACGAATTGCTCTTCCTAGTGTTGATGAAGAATTAATTGTAATAACTTCTCCTTAAATCTGGTAATATCAGCGCAGAAGAGAGACTTCGTAGATGGTTTTATAAGGGAAACGACGTCTGGCTTATTGAATTTAATCCTTAAATCCTTCATACTTACTTACTAACTTACAAATGGCTTTTAAGGAACCCGAAGGTTCATTGCCGCCTTCACATAAGCCCGCCATCGGTCCCTATCCTGAGCAAGATTAATCCATTCTCTATCATCATATCCCACCTCCCTCAAATCCATTTTAATATTATCCTCCCATCTACGTCTCGGCCTCCCCAAAGGTCTTTTTCCCTCCGGTCTTCTAACTAACACTTTATATGCATTTCTGGATTCGCTCATACGTGCTACATGCCCTGCCCATCTCAAACGTCTGGATTTAATGTTCCTAATTATGTCAGTTGAAGAATACAATGCGTGCAGTTCTGCGTTGTGTAACTTTCTCCATTCTCCTGTAACTTCATCCCGCTTAGCCCCAAATATTTTCCTAAGCACCTTATTCTCAAACACCCTTAACCTATGTTCCTCTCTCAGAGTGAGAGTCCAAGTTTCACAGCCATAAAGAACAACCGGTAATATAACTGTTTTATAAATTCTAACTTTCAGATATTTTGACAGCAGACTAGATGATAAAAGCTTCTCAATCGAATAATAACAGGCATTTCGCATATTTATTCTGTGTTTAATTTCCTCCCGAGTGTCATTTATATTTGTTACTGTTGCTCCAAGATATTTGAATTTTTCCACCCCTTCGAAGGATAAATCTCCAATCCTCATTCCAAAATAAAATCGAATTATAAACGATTTGACATTTACATTTGTGAATCATTGACGTTAGGTTAGAAACTATATTTCAGGGACACAACCAATTGAAGCAAGAATATCTCACTACAATAAAAGTGCACTGTAATTAATTAAATGTGAAGATGTAGGCCTACGGATAGAATTATATTAATTTCTATCACAAAAATCGAAGAGCACCGAAGTCTCTGGAGGGATATCTTAGAACCGGTTTTAAAAATACAGAGGCCGATAATTCGCCATAGAGTACATTTTAGAACTGTTGTATGATGAATACCCTCATGCGTAACTTTTACCGTATATTTTCAGCATACGATGGCACAGTTAATCTTACAAATCATTTATCCACTAGCCGTACCCGTGCGCTCCGCTGCACCTGTTAGAAATAAATATAAAGTAATTACATAATTAAAATAGGACGTTTGATCCAGGGAACAACTTTTACAACAGCGCAAGATTATCTGCTTCGCTCATTACCCATTACCGGGTGTTTCAAAAATGGGGCATAATTTCAGGTATGTATTTCCACATGTAGACAATCAAAATAGTTCATTACAACATGTGTCCGGAAATGCTTCATTACCGAGTTATGGCCTTCACAACATTGAAATTCACCGGAACGTTTTTCTTTCCGCAGGTCGTTGCCGTCAAAGGAGACATTAAGAGGGCACTCTGACAGTTCATTCCGAGGCGAAGGTTACATTCAGAATCTCCTCCTGTACTTCTGGAATTGTAGATCTTGGTCGTCCCCTTCCCAAACCAGGAGAGTTAAATTTTCTATACTCGCACAGACGGTAATGGAGACGTACAAATGTCTTCCGATCTGGACATTGTCGCTGTGGGTACCTCTCCTGGTACAAACGACGAGCCAGCGCAGCACTGCCGTCCGCCTTACCGCACATGAAGTGTATCTCTGCCAGCTCTTGATTTGAATACATGTCGCACAGTCTAACGCCTACACAACACTGAATGTAACCTTCGCCTCGGAATGAACTGTCAAAGTTCCCTCTTAATGTGTCCTTTGACGGCAACGACCTGCGGAAAGAAAAACGTTCCGGTGAATTTCAATGTTGTGAAGACCATAACTCGGTAATGAAGCATTTCCGGACACATGTTGTAATGAACTATTTTGATTGTCTACATGTGGGAAATACATACCTGAAATTATGCCCCGTATTTTTGAAACACCTTGTATATATATAATGTATTTTAACACGATTCAATTGAGCATTGTTAAAATTTGAATTATGAAATAATGGATTGCTAAACTAACGTATTATTACTGCATACTAAATCAATATACTCTCGTTGTTCCTTAATTCTCTGATATTAAAATGAGTGTACATAAATATTATTTTAAGAAATTACAGAAAACGAATGTACAAAATAGCCTATAAAATTTTCTGTGCATAAGAATCTATTTTAATCTTACCTGTCCTCGATTCACTCAGACGTTACTGTAATAACATTATAGCATTATGTCCATCTAGAGAAACTACACTTTCCAATGGTGAAATAATAATTAATTGTACAAATCGGTTAATTTAGCTTCTGACATGACTTCATACAAACACAGAAACATTCTCTGTAGGCTACGTTTAATAGCTTTCGATTGTTGATGTCCAAGGCCCCTGTTTCGATTGTTGTTGTCCAAGGCCCCTTATAGACGAAGTCATTTGTTCTTAATTCATTGCACCGTCTTAGATGGCGTTATTTTAATTTTAAAACTCATTTATCTCATTAAATATCAGCCCTATAAAAATTTTGTAAAGAATAAAACTTATCGCAAATAAGTTTTAAAGAACCTTTTGTTATGTAACATTTTTCAAAGAAATCAATAATAAGCGAGATATTTCGATTTATTTAATTCAGGCCCCCCTATAACAAATCTAAGTTACAACGAACTTAATTTATATTCCAATTTTCATATAAATCGGTTCAGCCATTATCGCGTGAAAAGGTAACAAACATACAGACAGACATACAAACAAAAATTTCAAAAATGCGATTTTCGGTTTCAGGATGGTTAATTATATATGTTAGGATCAATTATTTTTGGAAAATCGAAAATTACCAGAAAAATTTCGGCTACAGATTTATTATTAGTATAGATGATGGAACTGCGTGGATACAAAAGCAGCAGTAATGTGGGATCTTACAGCTGGTCGGCCCCAAATATAATCCGCATCAGCTTACTTAATACAGTAAGGGTGGTAAAACTAAACTATTTTTCCCCTATTACTACATATGCTAGTGCAGTATAGTAATTTTCTGCATGTCAGAATGAATTTTCTTTTACCAACTTTGTTTCGAATTTTGAGTACTGGCAAATACGACAATTTGCAGTTATTTTCTAAGTGTTATGTTGACACCAATAATTTTGGATTGCAGTAAAGGACACTTATGAAATGAAAGTACCTAAGCTTGTGAAATTTGAATAAAATTAATTAATAATACCGGTATTAGTCTAATAATACTATCAATATATAATTCATTTGTGTTGCGTTGTGATTCCAGTTTAATACTATATTCAGGTAAGTGTAATTAAATAAGATACAACTTATAGACCTACTTGGTATGAAACATGCACGTGATCAATGGACAAAAATATATTTCTTAGTATTCAGATTTTTATTAAAATGTCGGAGAGAAGAAGTAGCAGGGTAGCAACTTAGGAGTAGGTATTTCAAGTAAGGTACATTTAAAAGTGGTATTCTGTTTTCGAAATTCGTACTAATTATTTCACATGATCAAATATTTTTTTTTTTTTTTAGGTTAGGTCTCGTGAATCGTAAACTCTTTAGTCAAAGCAACGAATTTAATGGTACGAGACAAAATACATTTTAATATTAGATCATCTAATCTATTAATGTAATGCGTCTAGCCGCGAAACCAGGTAGCCCGGGTTCGATTCCCGGTCGGGGCAAGTTACCTGGTTGAGGTTTTTTCCGGGGTTTTTCCTCAACCCAATATGAGCAAATGCTGGGTAACTTTCGGTGTTGGACCCCGGACTCATTTCACCGGCATTATCACCTTCCTCTCATTCAGACGCCAAATAACATAAGATGTTAATAAAGCGTCGTAGAATAACCTACTAAAAATTAAATTTATTAATTACCAAAATAATGTGTGGAGGTCCAGGAGGAAAATTATTGATCCGTTTAGAAAACGTCTCGCAAAATAAAGATGACATGTGGGAAATGAGCAAGACGTTGTTATTGTTTTCATATATAGGTTATTTAATGACGCTGTATCAACATCCCAGGTTATTCAGCGTCTTAATTAAAAATGAAGATGATTATGCCGGTGAAATGAGTCCGGGGTCAAGCACCGAAAGTTACCTAGCATTTGCTCATATTGGGTTGAGGGAAAATCCCGGAAAAGACCTCAACCAGGTAATTTGTCCCGACCGGGATTCGAACCCGGGCCACCTGATTTCGCGGCTAGACGCGCTAATAGTTACTCCACAGGTGTGGACCTTGCTATTGTTAATTTCTATATTATTATTATTATTATTATTATTATTATTATTATTATTATTATTATTACATGGCATTGTGACTTTAGCCTCTTTGGTGATATCTGGTATTAGTTGGCAACACTGAGGAGACAGCCAAATTAGCCTTTTAGGAACTGCTCTTATGTGATCCTCACTATACTACATTACGTCAACGTTCGCTAAGACTCTCTGTAGAGGAAAGAAAATATGCGTTAGTTTCTTTATCGATAGTCTAGAATTTGCTAATGGATCCGTTGTGAGCTAATTCAGACTGGAAAGAGAGCGACAGAGTTTCAAGGATTGAGAAAAGCTCTTAGCATGATTTCAACCCACCCGATAGCTCATAGCTTCCACTAGGGTTTGATCCAATGAACTCACTGGAGTGATACTTGTGATAGAGAATATCCTATCAGAGGAGGAGTCTTTCTTCCCCCAGTCCATCCGCTTCCATGAACATTACAATTTCTAGATCGTGCTTTTGATTTCATTCTACTCTTTTCATTACATGTACGTTGTCAAATTGTGGCTTCAGAATACGACGTTAAGGCTTATGTGACGTCTGATGGAGATAGACAAACAGAATAATATACAATGTTTACAAGCTGGTCTCACTTCCATAGATATACCCGTTGTTAAGCGGGTGTATTTTCGCAATCCTGGACGAGAAACATCTTGCAGCGAGTGTCGACACAGTTCGAGACAGTCTGTATTATCTGGTGGCCTGTCTGAGCCATTTCTGTGGTATCTCAGGGACTGAGAAGCCATTCGTAGGGTTTCCCATACATCGCCCCTTACCTCTGGGGATGGTTGTATGCATAAAAGACTTACCTAGATCGTTTACATGTAGAAGCACTTTCGTTTGTCCACTTTGTACATACCCATACATGCATACACGTGGTTTCAGTCGGAAACAAAAGAATGAAAAAAAGTAGGAAATTTCGTTTTTAAATGTACGTTAGGTGGCTGAGAAATCCATTCATATCACCATAACCACTGGAGACTTATACAAGGACATCATTTTATTTTTACTAACATTTTTAATATTAACCTGTCTATACCTTTAGAGAACCGGAAACACTGCTTGTTCCCCCCTCCAAGACTGGAGTTCGATGATACTGGCGTAAAACACAAATCACTCTATTAGGTATAGGAAAGAAGAAAAGTAGTTCATCCATTTAGGTAAACTAGGAAATATCGCGATATTGAGTTTGATAATTTTCATTAGGTTTTTCTTTAATCAAAGTACAGTACTGTATTAAGAATAAGTGTTTTTACTCACGAAGTGAGTTATCCATGCGAACGTATTCATTATGCGGTGTATATTATACTGTCTACAGCACATTAGCGTACAATATAGAGAAAGAAGTTAAATTGAAAAATAATCATAATATGAATATTTAAACACAATTTTGAAAATGGTGGCCGTTCATTTCGATATAGGCTTCAGTTCTTTTGTGCATATTATCGCACTATAATCTATTGCATCTAATTCCAATTGCCAGTTTCGTTCTTCGTACTAGTAACTCATGTTGAAATAATTCTGTACCTACTCTACGTACTGTAAATTCAATCTTCACTTCTGCCCGACCCGAAAATATAAAATTACTCAGACATGCTATCTACTGTCCGTCCAAGTGGTTATGCCGCAGGATTGTAGAAAGGAGGAAATCACGTGACAGTTAATTACTTAACGAGGCCCTTTTATTTAAGTTAAATTAAACAGCTGTATAATATTACTTAAACTTCCAATTCCTAAGAGAAATGTATGTTTTCAGAAAAGAGCTAAGACAGCCCAGCCATTAGAGAGGGGCGAGCAGAAGTAGGTGGGGGAAATCGGGATGCGACGTAGGCAAACGGACAATACCTGTGCGAAAATATGATTCAATATTGAAAGCTCTTTCGTCACTGGAAAACGCGAACATATTTCTGGAACGTACTATACTCAGTAACTCAGTACTGCTTACTATCTGCGGTCTTGGTTCTGTGTGGAGTTGGAACTTCCTTAGTAGAAGGGGTGGGAGTGAAGTACATTCAAAAACTCAGGTACAATAAAAATTGAAGTAAAAATAAAATGATGTCCATGTATATAAAGGAGCTATCGAAACGGTCTCATACAAAAGAGCTTTCGTCTGCTCTCTCCGTTCAAACTCACACATGCAGATATAATATATGGTTTTCTTCGGAAAAAAATAATGTCGGTAATTTTGTATCAAATTCATTTTTCTCTTTCTGATTTTCAGCATAATTCTTTTTTCACCCACTCTTTCCAACACAACTTAATTTCTTATTCTGTCTTTCCACTTCACACACTCCATTCTTCTCCATATTCACATTTCAAATGATTCTATTCGGTTCTCTTCACTTCGTCGTAACGTCCATGTTTCTGTCCCATACAATGCCACACTCCACACAAAGCACTTCACTAGTCTTTTCGTCCGCAGATGACATAACTCCCATGTCAAGCACAAATTTCACGGTACCCTTCGGATAATGAACAGCCTGTGTTTGGGGAAAAGCTATCGTTTGTCTGGCTTTCGAATATTATATCATACTTTTAAAATACTGCAGTGACTAAATATACTAAGTAAAACTAATCTAATTATTTACTTAAATTTCTAAATTAGGTCAGTAGAATATTATAGTGCAATAAAAAATATTTACAATTTCTTTCCATTGTAATTTTCTGGCAATAAACGATATTTATTATTATTATTATTTATTATTATTATTATTATTATTATTATTATTATTATTATTATTATTATTATTATTTAATCACTAGTGGAACAAAAGAGATAAGTAAGGGGCAGGTGTTGATGAAAAGTCATCTTCTTATTTTTCACATTAGGACGATGTCTAGCAATATAGAAAACCTTTCTATGTTAATATCAACGTAAAAAAGTAATTTCTTATCTTGCATTTTTTGCATTTTTGGCGTTTTTGAACTAATGGGTCATTTTTATATTTTCTCGGCATTTTTGGCCATTTTTTATACTTTGAAGAACTTTTAGAATTGAGAGGGTCAGAAGCAAAGAGGTATAAGTGCATTTAAGTTGGTTGTGAGAAAATGTGGTTGAAAGTACTTAAGATTTAATAAATTCCGTGAAAATTTTTATTTAAAATCTAGTGCGTGATGTGATTAAAAGATATATCCCTTTGCCACTAAATTTTTTAATGTTTTGGCTTGCCCTGGATCCACTTAACTGATGTTTTTAGAAATGTCACTTGTATCCCTTTGCTTCTGACACCCTCAATTATTTCTTCTTTACCGATAGGTCTATTGATCATTTTGTAACCAAATAGCTCAGTAATATTTATCTACTGAATAAGTGAATAACAGTGAAGTTTGAGTTTTATAGTCTGGAACAGACTCTAAAGTCCATCCCTCATTCCTCTGAAGGTTTCACATCACATAACGGAAATAATATAAAATGCTTGACAATAGCTTAGTTTAAGTGAGGGCTTTGACCGCTACTGTTCTTTTGTTGGTACGAAGGTGTCTTTAGAATTTATGTTTGGAAAGGAAGAAACTTTCACCATGTCCTCGACAGGACGTTGTGTCCTCAACATGGTTCGGAAGGGATGTCTACTGTAGTAGAAAGTATTTTTAACACAAAGATTGCAAGAATGCACGCTGCGCCCACAATTTGTTTTGTCATTCACACTCCCTCAATTGGAAGATCTGGTAACAAAAGTGAAGCGCGGAAAGAGGAGGAGACGGAGAATGAAGGCACTGACATGGATCATCCCGGACTGAAACACACTGTAAACCCTCATTAAAATCTAGAGTTTTCCCTTAAAACCTTCATTTTGTTGCATGTTCTTTTCCTATATCTTAGCTAAATTCCAGGAAGTTGCCTCCTCTCTCTGAGATTTGCAGGACAGTCACTGAAACAAGGTCACTAATTTATAAGACGTTGTGGTGCGAGTACGGTGAATAATATTTAAATGTCATTTTCTTTTAAATTCTTGTCATTTTTCCATTAGTTTAAGGGTATTTTAATGATCATTTTAAGTAGATTTTTAGGGCATCAACATCCGTCCCCTAGTGATAAGAGAAATACTATAACTGGTATGATAATATATTTATTCCACAGCTCTTTTCTCAATCAAAATATTACAGAACTACTCGAAATCGGAACTTGGTTCTATGAACGAGTTTTCGTTCGCCGAGTTATGACCTTGGCGTAATATTTATACTGAAAACCACTAGCTATACGACAATAATCTGAGAAAATGGCCATTCCAATAACAAGACAAAGTCTGGATGTTATGAAGAGAAGTGAGGCTAAAATTCTTTAGGGTCTTGACTTATGAAGAAATAACGTAAAGGTAACGTCTCAAAGCACTAACATGTCCTTCAAGAAAAAAAGATCAAAGCTGAAGTTGGAAGAAAACTATGCCTTATATAAGAAGGATAGCCAATAAAATATCGTCTTTTGGAGACCCAAGTCTCTCTTAGGAGGGCTTTAAACCAGCACACTACATTTGGACTAGCCAGAAGTGGTTGGCTCTGCGTTGTTCTTTTGTCTCCGTGTCCGTTTCCTTCATCACTTTTGCATCCAATGAAACCTACCGGTACGTTCTAGAAGGAAGGAGAACCCATTTTTTCTCTCATACATCTCTTAAGAGGCCGTTTGTAGAAGAAGGGAATTGTTTATAAAAACAGTTATTCGGTTTCAAAAGTCATTACGTGAGAATTAAATGTAATTAATTTTAATTTATATGTACAATTAAAACATATGAAATTATTCAAATCATTAATTTCAAAGTATTATCATAGTTTTAAAATACAGATATAACAAAACTATAATAATACATATTATACTAGTGGCTTGTGCAGCAAACGCTGCGAATTAAGTTCATTACACGTTTAAATAAAAAATTTTCAGATTTATTTTCAATGAAGAATACCAGACATTTTGAGTTATTTTCTTCCATAATAATGAAACATATTCTCTCTGAATGTTTTGTTATGCCAAATACTTTTTCTTGAACCTATCCACCTAGAGTTTTTAGTTTCAACGCGAAAACGCAAGTAACAGTGTCAAGACGATCAGTAGATTTTTCATATGGGAGTAAAGCAATAGCTATTTCAGGTCATTGTGGATTGTAGGTGAAAGTTAAAAAAAAAGTCAGATTTGCTGTGCTTTCGAACAATAGACGTACTATCTTGGTATAGCTGCTGCATGTACAGCTTGAAATGTAGAGGGTAAAATCATTTTTTCCTGCTAACAGGTCTTGCTGAAATGATCGGGAGACTACAAAATTTTGTAGGCCTCTTATTTTACCAGGAACCTTAGGAACTGTAATTTTTGCGCTCTCTTGAGCCAATACTGAAGAGAATGACGCATATAAATATCTACACTACACCGCCACTCAGTATATGAAAAAGACCCAGCCCCACTTGATTAATAACTACAAAAATATTTGATTTTTGATAACAATATTATTATCTTATGTGAGTTTTGTAGTTTATATTGTATACACTACATAGCCGCCACTCAGTAAATTATAGAAATGGAGATCTAATTTAAGATATTCTCTACGGCTACTTATATAACTTCAAAACATTTCACTTTCATATCATCAATATAGCATTAATATGTATAATTAATGAAAAATAGTCACATCATGGCATTAACTATAATAATATTTCATTTCTAATGGTAATAATGTCATCAAACCACCTTAAGGTTTTTTAGATTTTAATATACAGGGACATCATTTTATTTTTACTTCAATTTTCATTGTACCTGAGTTTTTTAATGTACTTCACTCCCACCCCTTCTACTAGTAAACTTCCAACCGTTCTTCACACAGAACCACAAGCGTAGGCCTATACAGTCAAAGTCGTCTTAAGGTCATAGTAAACACAAACAGTACTGAGTGATTGGTATGATTGGTATGATTGGTATGGTTTATTCTCACTCAAACTTTTGGTCCTGCTGGCCCTTCACTTATATAGTATTCGGGCCAGTAGTCCCTTCCATATACTATTTACAACTTGTACAATACTCGATGTTAATGACCGACATCTCTTAATGTTTACCCACTAAGTCTTTCATGTTCGTTCACCACACTTCCTATATTTCTGCGTTTATTAAATATTCCTTCTTTCCCTCTACTCCTACCTTCTACTATTTCCTATTCCTAATAACAACGTAACAATTACTTTTTCTATTCATCATTTTCACAGACCAACTTATTTAACATATCACTACAATCATTTACTGTACTATAACTAAGCCTACCCTCTACTATTTGCTTTACATCTATCTATATTGCTTTTTTTTGTCCTACTGATACCTATCTATTCTAGTCCTACTTTTAGCTCCTCTACTCTTCCTATATTTACAATACGTCCTACTCATTCCTACTAATTAAATTACTCATCATGAACCTTCTCATACTAAAACACTATTCACCCATATTAATTAATCCTTCATTCCACAGTACTGAGTGAGAATAGCATGTTCCAGAAATATGTTCGCGTTTTCCAGTGACGAAAAGCTTTCAATATTGAATCATATTTTTGCACAGGTACTGTCGTCCGTTTGCCTACATCGCATCCTGGTTTCCCCCCACCCGCTTCTGCTGGCCCTCTGTAGAGGCTAGTGGCTGGGCTGTCTTAGCTCTTTTCTAAAAACATTAATTTATGTTAGGAATTGGACGTCTACGTAATATTTATACAACTGTTTAAAATAAGTTATATAAAAGGGCCTCGTTAATTAATTGTCACGTGATTTCCCTCCTTTCTACAACCCTACGACAAAACTCTTGGACGGACATTAGGTAGCATGTCTGAGTAATTTTATCTTTTCGGATAGGGCAGAAGTGAAGATTAAATTTACAATACGTAAGGTACTCTTTTATAGAGTACGTACAGAATTATTTCAACATGAGTTACTAAGTATGAAGGACGAAACTGGTAATTGGAATTAGATGCAATAGTCCATAGTGCGATAATAGGCACAAGAACTGAAGCCTGTATCGAAATGAACGGCCACCATTTTCAAAAATGTATTTAAATATCCATATTATGATTATTTTTCATTTTAACTTCATTCTCTATATCATACGCTAATGTGCTGTAGACAGTCTAATATACACTGCATAATGAATACGTTCGCATGGATAACTCAGTTCGTGAGTAAAAACATTTATTGTTAATACTGTACTGTATTTTGATTAAACAAAACCTAATGAAAATTATCACACTCAAAATCGCGATATTTCCTACTTTACGTAAATGGATGAACTACTTTTCTTCCCTCCTGTACCTAGTAAAGTGATTTGTTTGTATTTTACGCCAGTATCAACGAACTCCAATAGTGGAAGGCGGTAGCAAACTGTGTTTCCGGGTCTCAATCATTAATCCAAAGGTATAGTCAGGTTAATATTAAAAATGTTAGTAAAATGAAATGACGTCCCTGTATAACTTCAAAACGTTTCACTTTCATATGATCAATATAGCATTAATATGTATAATTAATGAAAAATAGTCACATCATGGCATTAACTATAATAATATTTCATTTCTAATGGTAATAATGTCATCATACCACCTCAAGTTTTGTAGATTTTAATATACAATACACAGCTGTACTAAAAAAATTAGACACCGCAGAATCAGACCTATAAATAATTTTTAGTAAGTCTTGAAGTTTTTAATAACCAATTGAATTTGAACTCTAAATATGTCAGCAATCCTGCAGGTCATGGACTTCGTGTACTAGCCTATTGTTTATTGTAGTGTGTTTTGTTTTATTCTGAAATACAATTAGTTCTCAAAACTGACGAAGGATGGGTTTTTAGAAAATAGGAAACTTATGTAGGAAAAATGACATTTCACTGAAAACTACTATTTTTCTGAAAAACTTTGTGTTCCAAGCTTGAAAATGAGGGGTCATTTATTAAAATCCATTCAGCCGTTTTCCCGTAATTCCCATTACCAGTTAATATTATATATATATATATATATATATATATATATATATATATATAAATATATATAATTTTGTTTGATTTTATGCACCATAAACATTACAGGATTTTCCAGGAGCTGAACCCTGATTCCTTAGGTGACAGGTCCTCGGTAATGTACTGAATTCTGACTGAACGTTAGCTTCCGTGAATTTTATTTTTTTAATACTTATCCTCTTGAATATGTCAAGAAGTCTTTATACCAAACCTCAAGAAGCTTACGTAAAATTATAAACCCAAATTAACAGTACCTTTCAAGAGAGGCTGATAATACGAAGCTTCCTGTTGAGTCATGCTTGTGATCAAAGAAAGAAAGGATGGCAGATTATAATTAGAAGACCATCACTACATATCTAACGAAGGCAGTTAACTCTTGAACGATCTGCAGTAAAATAATTAAGCCATCAACCTTAGCAGGTTCCAGGAATCGAAACTGTATAAAGTTGTTTGCAGCTCCTAATCAATGTAGATATCTGGCACGGAAGACTGAATACTTCCAATTAGACGATATTATACATTCATCAAATACCTCCACAATAATTCTTCACAAGTTGTAAGTAAGTCTTTAAAACCTACATTCGTTCTCCTCCAAGACTTGAATTCTGTCGATTCTATTTTCAGAAAATGAGAATCTCAGAAATTTAAGGCATTGAGAAAAGCATGACAAAATTACAAGACAGATCATTGTAGAGCGGAGCGGTAGCTAAACCATTAATCGTGAGATTCTTAGAGAAGGACCATGATGTATATGACAGAAAATAAACAGAGTGTTTGCGTGAATTTGTTACAGACTTTAGGATACGACAGTAGATATCAAAAGAAGCAAGTATTGCTAACGGAATCACTTCGTGCACTCTAGTACGAGATTATGCGTATATTATTATTCTCAGAAATGTAATTTCACGCCTGGCCAATAGAAAATTTATTTGTCCGTTTACTTGGTTGCATATTCAAAGTATTATCACAGTCCAGTATATACTATATACCAGTGGCGTAGCATGAAATTTTGAGCAGGGGAAGCTAACTCAAGTTGTCTTTCATGCAATATGAGAAAACGTATTACAAAAATACAGTCTTAAAATAAATAGTAGTCAATTTCAAGTCAGTCGAAGATTGTTGGAACCTCAATACTTACCAAATATGACCTCAAATGAGACGTAATAAAATACGATTTCACTGTTTACACATATCTCTTAACAAATAGACACGTATACATTAGCTCATCGTCATACTAGAGAAATCAATATTAGTATCATTACAGTAAATGCGTCTGTCTTTTGGTTGTGTCCTTCATTGACAGCAAGGGAGTGTCATTTGTTTTTAAATCACACTTTTGTTCGTAAGACAGTCTTGATAATACAATTGTCCTAAAAAATTCAAGTAAATTAGTGTCAGGAACTGTTATTTCGCTCATTATTTATTTTATCAGCCACAATGCACACTAACACTTCAACTGAACACAACTGACGAATAGGGATAACTCGGAAACTACTTATTTTAAATGTTAAAGCTAGCTTCTTTTCGAGCCTTGCGACTAGGTAGTTTAAAAGGGATGGAAAATCTGCGGGGTGGATTACACAGAAGAAACCGGTCTGCTTGGAAGCTGGTGTTGCAGGCTTCTTGTTTTGCTGCATCACAAATCATCCTGAGCTGCCGCCAATATTTAACCGTAAATATAAATTCTATTAAAATTAATAAATAATTTTCTCCATAAACTGCAGGTTTATTATGAAATTGTTATTAACTGGGGAAGCTAAGCTTTTTAGCTTACATTGACGCTACGCCACTGCTATATACAGTCACGAAGCTCAATACTTACTAAATATGCATCCATAGATAGTTGCTAACCACCAGGATCGTTACTATCGTCTCATTACAGAATCTTTCCCTAGCAGACGATAAAATGTATTGTACTTTCGATATCGTGTTCTTTAGAAAAAATTAACACCTTCCTTCCACTATTAAAATATGAAAAGGTTTATATATTATTTTTATGAAGTATATATTATATTTTATAAAACCACCTTCCTGGATCTTTCGGAAGAAGGATAACTCTGACCTCTTTTTCTTACAATTTATAGTGCAACAAACGTCTCTTTGTCCCATATTATTATTCAAATTATTGTATTTTAGCCATTACTGTTATTACAACCGATAACGAACATTTCACAGTTTACACAACTTTTCACAACAATGCGAAATACGGCACAGTCAATGCCTTTTCGATCTAGAGCAGGCCGTAATGCATGTTCGGGTTTTCCATTTCGGTGAAATATTATATTATAACTTTATTGCGTATCATTGCTAAGTTTTATTTAGTGTAATGTGTCCATAAGTTCCGTTCACTTCTTGTTGCATAATATGTTGCAGAAATAATTACAAAACTGTGTTATTTTAATCTGAAGAGAATTTTACGTGTTAACATAATCTGTACGCATCAACATTTTAAGTTTAGAATTGAAGCTATTTTGAGGTTTAATAAAAAAGAATGTATATTGTGATTTTAATTTAGCACATCTACCTGCCTTAATTGTAGACAGAAAATTTACCATACCACTCCTATGAAATTAGTGTACGTACGATTGTGTTATTTCGTCTCATAGGTAGTAGATAAATACAATAATTCAGTGCTCAATTGTAGTATTAAAATACAGACAAATGTGCGGGGTATCATACATGACATTATGTTTAATTATAATGTATAATTGCGAATATAGGAATATAATTTAAATATAGTAAACGTAACCTATAATTTCCATATGACATAACATAAATATGTAATGGCAGGGCATTGGAGACCACTAAAATTAGACAGAAAGGGGCAACTGGTACAGTAAACATAACCTATAATTTCAACATATCTATATATACCTGCGGTACAACTGAAAATTATTGAATCGTGCATAAATGCATGTACAAGAATTTCGCAATATTTAATCGAAATAAAGGCAGGTATTACACATATGAACAACGTAATTTTCACAGCAAAATAATATTACACCTTAACTCGCAAGTGAGTTATATCTGAAGTGTCTCATAATCATTGTTTTAAATTGTATTAATGCAATTACACTACATTTTATAGAAATATATGTTACTCTTTATGCATTCCAACTAATTTGTATGGTTGAAACGCCGCCCTTCATGATCGCATTAAGTGAGTCAGATGGTCTGCCTTACGGCCTGTATTAGATCACGAAGGCAGTCCGGCAGTGGCACAGTCTATTGTTCCTAGTACTCACAGAGCTTTAAGCGGCTAGCAACCATCGCGAGAAATGCAAAAAATCATCCCAAGCTTCGTGACTGTATATACTAGACTGTGGTTTTATCTTAATGTTTCTTTCTTATATCGGAAAAATGAAAGAATCTGATGGAGCGATTGCTCACTGACGTCATTCGATCGGTCGTCATGGAAATCTTTAGCTGTACGTTATATACGACAAACTTAAGAGTGTGAACGAGTTCATTCATGAGACAAGGCCAGTCCACATATATACATAACTTACTTGGAAGAGTTTATTATAATCCATGGGGGTTATAATAGATTTAAAACAAAAAATAATTTTAAGTAACTTATTCGGTTATGCTTTGACAAGGCCACGAAACAGACATGTGCAAAATATAACTTATACGTAACTATAGAAAAAGTTAATACCTACAACTTTGGCATTATTCACATACAGATGGACAAATAACAGTAACAATATTTACGGGCTATATCAGGTAACTAATTGCTAGGGACCGGATTTTTATGTAATTACATATTATATTCCTTTCAACCTAACCGTATATAAATAAGAAATCTTTACGAATCTTGTAATTACCATTAATATATTAAAATTTGATACTACATATTTTTACATATTTACCCCACATTAGATATTATGGCTTGGTATTACATAAATCTACATATTTAGGGGTTTTATTCATTTTTACTTCTTTCAGAGGAAAAAAATTCTACTGGGGAAGTTTACAATTTGAAATACACAGATTTAAAAAGCCTTTTTACCTACCCAAGAAAGGATATATTTCAGGACGAAACATTCTCGGCTTGAATAATCCTACTCGTCTGAATGAGATAGGAATGTCACTTTTCAAACAACAGTATGTAAATGCCTATAGTTTGAGGTTTTAGTCGGTACTTTGTTTCTTACAGGGAGCAGCTAAATTGCATGTGTCCCACATCTCCTCTTATTATAATCTCAACTGGGATATGCAAATCACAGAAACCTGCAGAAAAGTATATTCTATTATTCATGTGCTAAAAAGGATAAATGTTCATCTTCCCTCTTGCTTAAAAAAGTCCCTTGTGCAGACCCTTGTATTTCCCTATTTTGACTATGTTGACATTTTACTGACTGACCTTTCCAGCGACAACAAAATGAAACTTCAACGTGCTCATAATTTTGTGTACGTTTTGTAAGCAATGTTCGTAAATATGATCATATTACCCCATCCCTGGAAGCAATAGGTTGGCTTAAACTAGATAAGAAAAGAAATTTACATTCACTTCTCTTTCTCTTCGAAATCTTGAACTCTTCTATTCCTTCGTACCTGTCGTCTCGCTTCACTTATCTTTCTTCCCACCACAATCTGAACACACGCTCTCGCCATGAAACAATACAAACAATACCATCCCATCGCACCTCCTCATACTCATCCTCTTTCACAATAGCCCTGCCAAGACTCTGGAATTCGTTACCTGCTAGCATCAGGGACTGTCGAAATAAAATTCAATTCAAACGGAAACTTACTAGGCACTTGGTCAGTAATTGAGATTCGTTCAGACATGGTTTCTTGTAAATAGTTCTTTTAATCTACCACAAAATATCTCAATATCCGGTAATTTCATCACTATAGAATTTTGTTATTGTAGGTTTAATTTGTAATATAGTAAATACAAAAATATTCTTTGTTCTTAACTTCTATGATAAAATGTCTAGCTTTCATTAATCAGGTATTCTTGTCGTACTTTAATTTTTATTGTAATTGTAATTGTAAATTTAATATTAATTGTAATCCTATTGTTCATGTTATAGTTGTAATCCCCTGGTAGAGGGGCAGAGAAGGCCTGACGGCCTTATCTCTACCAGGTTAAATAAATAAATCTAAATCTAATCTAATCTAAAGCGAAACAGTACTTGCAGTACTGTTGTGTCATTCATTTCACTCAGTTCTCCAGTTTTAGTACTTAGCCTACAGTATAAAGTGCAAGTGAATTTATCTACTGCTTTTAACTAACTAAAATGGCCCCTGTATCTTCAACCCTACGACAAATATAAAATCATGGATTGAAATGGACGAAGCTTTCATTACAGATGGAAAAATAGTAATGTGTCATGTGTGCGGTAAAAAAGTCGGGTGTTCTATGAAATCACAACTGGACAGTTTTACCTATCCTATACCTGCCAGATTTTGATATTAAATATTTTCATGATTTTACATATTTTTGTGCATATTCAGCTTATTTTTCTTACATTAATATGTACATATTTCACAACTTGGTATTACATAAAAATCCGGTCCCTACTAAACGCTGTCTGTGGCTCAAAAACGGTTCATTAACCCTATCTGGTTTCTTAATAGTACATTTCGTTGTAATCCATTTATTATTATTATTATTATTATTATTATTATTATTATTAGAGGAAAATTGCGTATCAGTTATAGCTTATTTTATTGTAAATATAACAGCACACAAAGTCGCAGGTATAGATAGATATTCTTCCACGATTTATTCACTTCTAAATAATGAACAAGAGCAATATTTGTTCAACAGTTCCGAAGAAATCCCTCTGCAGTAACAGGCACATGGATAGCCAGATTTGTAACATGGAAATTCAGTTTTATTTTACTAAAGGTGCTAATGATGACTATTACACTTTTACATCATACTACTCTTGACTAATAAAACGGTACTAAAGGACGTCTTTTAACCAATCATGGCTGCTTATCGCACAATTTTATCGCTTCCTAGCATTTGTTTCTTTGTTTGTCAATATTTAAAACTGTTAATTCTTTACGGTACTATAAAACATGCTTTTCGATCGTCATTTGTTTCCCTCACAGATAGTTGACTGAAAATGGCGGCTCCGTTCAAACATTTTGGAGAAGGTAACATTAGTGAAATAGAATTTTAGTAAGTCAATGTCTATTTTGTGCGAGATCGTGCGTATTTGCTTGTTTTCCGCACAGAACCAATACGCGGTAAGTGTGAAATACCACATTCAGTATTCCCAACGTAACACACATAACAATTTCCCTCTTCTTACCGCTTAAGCGCCACATTCATTTTACTGCTTTAGGCTTTTAACATATTATTTTTAGAGACATTTAACATAGTAATAATTATAAATTGAAACTTACCACTGCAATTTCACCTAAATTGCAATGTTAATTATTGTTTTTAGATATTTGCAAAAATTAAGTAAAGTCTACTACTCCACGAAACTTATTGCATTCCTGATACAAGTAACATTAAGGAAGTTGTGAAAAATCAACAAGATTCCAGATGCTAATGTTATTACTGCAATATGTTATATAAATAATATTGTTAAAATATTAAAATGAAAATTAAATCATTACATAACCTTACCGTTCGTTTTAAGTTCGCATTTATAGACTGGGGGAAAAAAAAAGACAGACGTATATCACGGCCTGCTGGAGTATAGTAAACACAGAAAACATTTTACAGCAACAATGTTGCAGAAAGATTTTTGGTGTTCCGAAGTTGGCGTCATTAAACAGAAACCAACATGGAGATTTCATTGCAACTAATTAGAAATTCGTCTTTCAGGTATGTAATAAACGATCTTCGCACAAAATATGTACAATACACGAGCGGTATGTTTGTTTTCATGTTCTCGGAAATTAAAAAAGCTCAACTACGTTTCGTTTTTTCAATCTTTTCCTCGACCATGAAAACGTCAACATACCGCTCTTGTAACGTATATTACTATTATTGTATTAGAATACTTTATTTCTTCTCTTCTCTATATACTTTCTACTGTTCGAATTACCTGCCTACCATTTCTTTCCTTGTTTGCATTTCAAACTGCAAATTCTTTATGGGTCTCTAAAACATGCTTTTGCGATCGTCATTTGTTTCCCGCATAGATAGTGGACTGAAAATGGCGGCTCCGTTCAAACATTTTGGAGAAGGTAACATTACTGAAATAGAATTTTAGTAAGTCAATATCTATTTTATTGTATAAGAATACTTTATTTCTTCTAATCTCTATGTACTTTCTTCTATTCGTATTATCTCCTACCATTTGTTTCTTCGTTTGCCATCATTGCAAACTCCTAATTTTTTCGGTATTAGAAAACATGCTTTGCGTTCGTCATTTGTTTACAGCAGACAGTCAACTCAAAAGGCTCCGTTCAAACGTTTTGGTGAAGCTGACATTAGTGATATAGAATTTCAATAAGTCAATGTTTTTTAGTTGGTTATTTAACGACGCTGTATCAACTACTAGGTTATTTAGCGTCGTTGAGATTGGTGACAGCGAGATGGTATTTGGCGAGATGAGGCCGAAGATTCGTCATAGATTACCTGGCATTCAACTTACGGTTGAGGAAAACCACGGAAAAAACCCAACCATGTAATCAGCCCAAGCGGGGATCGAACCCGCGCCCAAGCCCTTAACCGACTGAGCCACGCCGGTGGCTTCCAGTAAGTCAATATTTTATTGTATTAGACTACTTTATTTCTTATAATATTTATATACTCCGGTTGTTCTTTATGGTTGTGAAACTTGAACTCTTACTTTGAGAGAGGAACATAGGTTAAGGGTGTTTGAGAATAATGTTCTTTGGAAAATATTTGGGGCTAAGAGGGATGAAGTTACAGGAGAATGGAGAAAGTTACACAACACAGAACTGCACGCATTGTATTCTTCACCTGACATAATTAGGGACATTGAATCCAGACGTTTGAGATGGGCAGGGCATGTAGCACGTATGGGCGAATCCAGAAATGCATATAGAGTGTTAATTGGCACGCCGGAGGAAAAATACCTTTGGGGAGACCAAGATGTAGATGGGAAGATAATATTAAAATGGATTTGAGGGAGGTGGGATATGATGATAAAGACTGGATTAATCTTGCTGAGGATAGGGACCAATGGCGGGCTTATGTGAGGGTAGCAATGAACGTATTTCAACCAATCATGGCTGCTTATCGCACAATTTTATCGCGTCCCTAGCATTTGTTTAATTTTATCGCGTTCCTGGCATTTGTTTCTTTGTTTGCCAACATTTGAAACTGCGCTGGTCTGGACGTACAAAAAAAAAAAATATATATATATATATATATATATATATATATATATATATATATACATACATAAAATTAAAAACTACTTCAATCGATGCACAGAAGTTTCAAATATGACTCGCATTGGCATTCAAGAACAAGAATTAATAAAAATCACTGATCATACCTATGCATCTTCTGAAATCTGATTTACAAATAAATGAAGAGCACCATTCGCAAATTCTGAATAAGTTGAATACACCAATGTAGGCCTAAATCAACGAGTTCCACTTCTATTACGCACACGTCCAATATAACATCAATTGAACCACCAACCACATTCAACTTTGAAAATTGTACATTCAATAATTATTCCTTTTAAAATTATTCATTCGGAAATCCTGAATAAGTTGAATACACCATATAGGCCTAAATCAACGAGTTTCACTTCTATTACGCACACGTCCAATATAACATCAATTGAACCACCAACCACATTCAAATTTGAAAATTGTACATTCAATAATTATTCCTTTTATAATTATTCGTGTTTATTTTTATGTCATCGTCGTTAATTAAAACTTTTCTAACACTGGTGTATATTAGTTAGGTTATGTTATAGCTTCTGCTATATGATATTATGGATAGTCACGTATCAGAGATTGTTTAATATTGAGATTTATTGAAAATCATCTGTCAATTGACGTTGATTACTGGGATTCGGATAATTGAAGTGGAATGAAACTGTCTTAATAAAAATGAAACTGAATCAACAAAGCCTTCTTGACTAGTAACATTGCCATCGTGTATAGATCTCGACGAGAAGGCATTGTTCACTACTGCCATCTAGCATGCATCTAGCGTAATATTTGTAAGGTTGAGATGGTATAAAAAAACATTTGAAGACACTTGTATTTTCGTAAGTCAATTAATATGTTATTGTATTGGAGTACTTTGTTACTTCTAATCTTTATATACTTTCTTCTAATCGTGTAATAGTCAATTAAATCCCACTCGAGTTTTGATTTTCTCTAGATAAATCAAAAGCTCTAGTCAGATTACTGTTGATAAAACATTACGAAACATTTTTCTTCTTTATGATGTCTAAAATTCTCGAAGAAACTTGATACGTGTCCATATTTAAACTTCATAATAATTGACTTATTGCAGGTGGACACATACTATTAGGAGATGTCCTGTGATGTGAGACAAGCACGGCATCGATCGCCTACCTAAAGCCCTAAGGTAACACAGGGCAACATGCCGGCAATGTACAAGCATCCGTGCCGTAGGCAGGGTTCGATCTCAGAATAATGGCTTTCATACACTATTAAAGCTGCACGAGTTAGCCGAACTCTGCATGTACATCAAACATTTTCAATAACGTAATCAATAATAAGTGAGACAAGAGAAGAGGCCTAATAAACATACTTGTACACTGACGTTCAAAGATATCTGACCCTACTAATCGATAGTGATCGATAATTTGTTGGTGTAAGTGTGGATTCTTTAGTTATTACTTCTATGAATAGATGATGAAGATTAATAGCCACTGTTGCCAATCGTAGATAAATATACCCCTGTAGTGGAATTCAATTTTTCATCCCACTATACTGATTGTAAAACAACTCTGAGTTTGGCTGGAAACCGCTGATATTGTCTACTGTATTAGAAGAATGATTTATGCTTAATCTTCAAAATCATTTTCCCTCACACATTTTAACGCCTCCCAATAATGGTGCCACCTATTGAGAACTAGCGGAACTCTTTCAAACTTTGTCAACTTTTCATATATTTGGTTCTGACTTATCCGTGGTTGGAAAGTTCGCTTAAACGATCATGAAATCGTAGGTCGGTGTACATCTTGCCCTGAAACCTGAAGAAACATACCACTGACTGATACATATTAACGAAGAAATAGAAGTGTGAGCAAAATAGTACTGTATCTTGCAGATATATACGACACTTTCAGAATAAATTTTGGTCAGGCAAGAGTATTCACATACAAATCTCTCTCTCTATACCTAAACTTCTGTATTTAGAGAGTTGTTTACTGTATACAAGTTGGTTTGAAATCATGACTCGACGAGAAGGCCCGACGGCCTTATCTCTACCAGGTTAAATAAATAAATATTAAATGAAATAAATACCAGAAACCATTACACAATACCAGAAACCATGAATTCTTTTACTTACTTACTTACTGGCTTTTAAGGAACCCGGAGGTTCATTGCCACCCTCACATAAGCCCGCCATTGTTCCATTTCCTGAGCAAGATTAATCCAGTCTCCATCATCATATCCCACCTCCCTCAAATCCATTTTAATATTATCTTCCCATCTACGTCTCGGCCTCCCTAAACGTCTTTTTCCCTCCGGCCTCCTAACTAACACTCTATATGCATTTCTGGATTCGCCCATAAGTGCTACATGTCCTGCTCATCTCAAACGTCTGGATTTAATGTTCCTAATTATGTCAGGTGAAGAATACAATGCGTGCAGTTCTGTGTTGTGTAACTTTCTCCATTCTCCTGTAACTTCATCCCTCTTGGCTCCAAATATTTTCCTAAGCACTTTATTCTCAAACACCCTTAATCTCTGTTCCTCTCTCAGAGTGAGAGTCCAAGTTTCACAACCATAAAGAACAACCGGTAATATGACTGTTTTAAAAATTCTAACTTTCAGATTTTTTGACAGCAGACTGGATGATAAACGCTTCTCAACCGAATAATAACAGGCATTTCCCATATTTATTCTGTGTTTAATTTCCTCCCGAGTATCATTTATATTTGTTACTGTTAGTCCAAGATATTTGAACTTCTCCACCTCTTCAAAAGATAAATTTCCAATTTTCATATTTCCATTTCGTACAATATTCTGGTCACGA
Source organism: Periplaneta americana (assembly GCA_025594305.2). Lineage (NCBI taxonomy): Eukaryota > Metazoa > Arthropoda > Insecta > Blattodea > Blattidae > Periplaneta > Periplaneta americana. Next base: position 20,499,101 of record JAJSOF020000005.1, read on the forward strand.
GACATAATCATATACTTTGTCTTTTCGGGATTTACTTCCAAACCTATCTCTTTACTTGCTTCCAGTAAAATTCCCGTGTTTTCCTAATCGTTTTTGGATTTTCTCCTAACATATTCACGTCATCCGCATATACAAGCAGCTGATGTAACCCGTTCAATTCCAACCCTCTCTGTTACCCTGGACTTTCCTAATAGCATATTCTAGAGCGAAGTTAAAAAGTAAAGGTGATAGTGCATCTCCTTGCTTTAGCCCACAGTGAATTGGAAACGCATCTGACAGAAACTGACCTATACGAACTCTGCTGTATGTTTCACTGAGACACATTTTAATAAATGGAACTAGTTTCTTGGGAATACCAAATTTAATAAGAATATCTTATAAAACTTCTCTCTTAACCGAGTCATATGCCTTTTTGAAATCTATGAATAAGTGACGTACTGTACCCTTATACTCCCATTTTTCTCCATTATCTGTCGAATACGAAATATCTGGTCAATAGTTGATCCATTACGCCTAAAACCACACTGGTGATCCCCATGACCTTTTTGACTGACCTAAGTGTATGCTAACTAAAGCAATGAATAATTATTTTATTATGTCTTTAAACATTGCAAATAATTTTCCGATATATGTTTTCAATCTGGAAAGGAAGTCTTTTAACAGATTTGTCTCTGGTTGGTTAATCAACAAACACTTTTATGATATTAATGAATTTTTTTAATGTTAATTTTTTTAGTGTTTCAGATACAGTTTTATTGTCTTTTATGTCTCTGTTGTTTATTATATATGTATATTTGACTTTTTTATATTATCAATTTAATAAACCCTATTTCACCCTGAGGTATATTAGGGTTATAGTTGGTATCAAAATACATATTTTATAAGCAATAAACAATAATAAAATTATCATACAAAATTGTGGTCAAGGTTTTCACATTAATTATGTACAAGAATGCACCTTAATGAAAGAATGGATCGTTTCATAAAGCCTCAAGACATGTCTCTATATTTATATCTAATGGTTATAGGAAGAAATATAATATATATATATCTATATATATAATAGCTATTAAACATGTTATTTTAGAAGCAATAAATAGTTATACTAAGAGATGGCTTAAAATTTACGAATTAAATACATTATTTAGTATCAACAATTGGCAATAAGCAGGTATTACAAGAAATGGCTCAAAATTAGAAATCAAATGCCTAATTAAAATAAAAATTAAAACCAATAGCACAATATTATAGTATGCGAAATTGAAGACTTACAGTTTCATTATAGTTGATTAGAACTAATACGATTTCCCCCGGAATAATTTAACATTTACAGTTTCACGAATATTCCATTCAAGAAGGACATGAAATACTTATATGATTTGGAGTTGGTAAGTAATTGTTAACGGTTTGGTAAATGTATAATTTAGAGTGTTTAGTAACAACTCAAGCTCGTATCTCTCACGGCAAAAGACTGGACAATCATGTAATACATGTTTGACATCTTGAGATTCCTCCCCACAAATGCAAGTTGCATCGTCTTTAATATGGAATCTATTTAAGTATTCCCGAATTTTTATATTTGACTTTGTCAGTTGCACAAATATGTGTTCACTGTCTGTACGATACTTAATATATTCAATATACAATAAGCCTCAGGCTCCAGCCTTCGAATTCCTCCTCCGTAGAAGAGAAAATACTATGAGTAAAATGGAGAACCTCGAGAAAACCTTAACTTTGACCTTGTCAGCTAAAAGTGTCACTAAGAATTTTAATTAAAAATTCCAGCCCTGATCGAGAATCGAACCTGGATCGGATGCGTGACAGGCCGAAGGTTTAGCCCACTCAACAACCGCAAAGTCAGTGTAGTTAAAAACGACAATAACGAACATCTTATCAATGAACTGTCGTATCACATTGACCACCAAAAAAATTCTCTAAATGGGATCCCATTTAAATCACTAGTACGTCCAGTAATGGAATATGGTGCTGCATGCTGGGATCCTTAGAGATTAGAACATATAAAGACACTGGAAAAGATTCAGAAACGGGCTCTCAAGAGTTGTCGTAATAATTCATAATTAAAATGGGACACACTCACGGACCGGAGAACGCGAATTCGATTATGCGCACTGTTCAAAACATACAGAGGTTAGCCTGCCTGGAGAGAAATAAAAAATAGGTTGCAGCCGTCAAATTACTCTTCAAGGAACGACCACTCATATAAATTGAGGGAATGAAGGACGGACGGACACTGGTAAGTTTTCTTTTCTCAATCGTACTATCAGGGACTGGAATTCTTTACCTGCAGACTTACTAAAGGCTTTACCAATAACCAAAAATGTATTTAAAAATAGGCTTAAAGACTTTACTAATAGACGGTAGTATATTATACACACTACTTAAAGAGTGTAATTGATATCTTGTAATTTGAAGTGTTCTATCAGTGAGGAAGTGTGTTGTGTCAGTGTCAGTGAAGTCTATTGTGTAAGTGAAGTGTGTTGGTGTCAGTGAAGTGGCTGTGCAAAGTATTTGAACAGTGAAATAACCATTAGTGAAATCAGGTAGAATCAGTGCAGTGAGTGAGTTGACAGCGAAATAAGTGTAGTGGCGAAAGGTATTTGTGCAGGTATGAACCTGTCACACTCGTGGGTCTTAGTTCGAACTTAGGGTTAAGATACAAATTGGATTTACTTTAAATGTTATTTTAAGTGACCATGCTTCATTTAATTTAGGATGCTCCTTGTTATTGTTTTTATTATTATTATTATTATTATTATTATTATTATTATTTATTATTATTATTATTACTATTACTATTATTATTATTATTATTATTATTATTATTATTATTTTTTTTATTAGTTCTGTTTATTATTAATTGTCATTATTGAGTGTAATTAGTTATCACTGCCACCGGGTATATACCCATTTGCAGTGTGAATAAATACATACATATATACAATTCATAATCCTGAATTTCATGTAATGTTAAAAAGTAGTTTATATTGTTGGTGACGCGACGCTATGAAAAAATATATGGATCATACATTTCTAGACAACTTGTAGGACGCTGAGGGAGAACGTAGTCACAGATCACGGTGTATAAAGGGGATGTGCCCTTAACTGGAAGCAACAGCGGAGTATACTACCCTTCCGTTTACTCTCCGCGATTAAAAAAAAACTTTTAATAACATTAAAAGTTATCGATCTGTAGTAATCGCATGTCTCCGTGTCTTGCACGAACGCGAGATTAATAATGAATTGGAAGAAGGGTGTACAGTAAGCAATACTTCAAAGGGAGGCATCCAATCCAGAAAATTAACTATGAATTTGTTCACCGCTTCACGTAAATCCTTCTACTCTTCATCTTTCACCGTGTCTGCAGCTCATCTCTGGAACTCTCTACCACAACATATCAGAGACTGTCTGACATTATGTAGTTTCAAAAATAAACTAAAATTGCACTTTTTCAATTCAGATTCCTTTCAATTATAAGCCCTTTTCTCTGCGATAGTTTTGTAAAAATATATATACTTATTTTTCTTCCTTCTTCCCTCCCCCATTTTTTTGTTCTCTTGAACACCCGATGAATTTAAAATCATACCCTTTTTATTGTGGATTTTATTTAATTTTCGTATTTTTCTCTCTTCTTTTTTATTATTATTATTTTATTACATTCCATTTGTTGTAGGCCTATTCTTCCTTACGTTTTCCCTATTAACTATTTGTACCAAGTTGCTTTTATTATATTCCAATCTTTAGACCTGTGTTTTACTACCTTTTTTCTATTATGGTATTATTTTCATGTTGTTTAGTGTTGATTTTGTTATGCTATTATTTTTTTTGTAATATGTTAGTATTCTGTTCTTTAACTTTTTGTTAAATTTTAACTCCTTTGTATACTTTGTGACCTGGTAGAGTGTAAGAGAAGGCCCTATGCCTTTAACTCTGCCAGAATAAATAAATAAATAAATAAATAAATAAATAAATAAATAAATAAATAAATAAATAAATAAATAAATAAATAAACGAACAAATGAAAGAATGAACGAAGAACGAAGGAACGAACGAAGGAACGAGCAAATAAATAAATAAGTAAATAAATAAATGAATAAATAAATAAATAAGTAAATAAATAAAAATAAATAAAAGAAGTAAATAATGAATAAGGCTGTTTGAATGTAAAATAAATAAATAAATGAATGAATAAATGAATAAATAAATAAATATAAATAAATAAATAAACGAATGAATGAGTGAAATGAATGAATGAATGAATGAATGAATAAACCAACAAACAAACAAAGAAATAAATAAATAAATAAGTGAATGAATGAATGAATGAATGAATGAATAAATAAATAAACAAATAAGTAAATAAATAAATAAATGAATAAATAAATAAATAAAATAAATAAATAAAATAAATAAATAAATAGAAATAAATATAAATATAAAAATAAATAAATAAATGAATGAATGAATAAATAAATAAATAAACAAATAAGTAAATAATAAATATAAGGCTGTTTGAGGTGGTGTAAAATAAATAAATAAATGAATAAATAAATAATAAAAATAAATAAATAAATGAATAAATAAATAAATAAAATACAAACAAACAAACAAATAAATAAATAAATGAATGAAAATGAATGAATAAATGAATAAATAAATGAATAAATAAATAAATATAAATAATAAATAAATAAATAAATAAATAGATAAATAAATAAATAAATAAATAAACAAACAAACAACTAAATAAATAAATAAATAATTAAATGAATGAATGAATGAATGAATAAATAAATAAACAAATAATTAAATAAATAAATAAATAAATAAGTAAATAAATAAATAAATGAATGAAGAAATAAATGAATAAAATAAATAAAATAAATAAAATGAATAAAATAAATATAAAAATAAAAATAAATGAATAAATAACAATAAATAAATAAATGAATGAATGGATGGATGAATAAATAAATAAATAAATAAATAAATAAATAAATAAGTAAATAAGGAATAAATTAAAATAAATGAAAAATAAATAAAAATAAATAAATGAATAAATAAATAAATATGATATAAATAAAATAAATAAATGAATGAATGAATGAATGAACAAACAAACAAACAAACAAATAAATAAATAAATAAATAAACAAATAAGTAAATAAGTAAGTATATACAGGCAGTTTCCGAGGTGTTGTTACAAACTTTCAGGGATGATGGCGAAGGGCACATGTATCAATTTGAGATAAGGAACCATGGTCCGGAAATGACTTAGTCGAAAGTTATAAGCAAAAATAGTTGTCTGGAAATGGAATTGTAATTTGGCACCACGTGCCCTTCTTCCCTTAACCTTTGGAACAGTCGTGGAAAGATGGTATGGGCCGGATGTCTCCTACGTAGGTACTGTGCCCGATACAATTTGTGAGCTTGTCTACTGATTGGTTCATCCGTATTCGAAAATCAGGTCTGCTTATTCCGCTTTCGTGTACTCCTACATTTCACTATGATTGATCGACTGGACACTGCAACTTGTACACATACACTGCTGTCTACAGACCTGCATATCAGGACCGACCATGTCCGTTACACATTATGCTATCTGCATTGCTTTAGTGTAGTTTCCTGTCCCCACCCCTCAGACAGCGCAGTGAACGGAATACTGTAAGTAGACAACGTAAACAACGTCAGATGAATACGGTATGTGTAATATGTACAGATAAATACACATAAATAAGGTGTACAGAGGAATAAAATTATTTCATTTCCACACAAATATTTTTGCTTGTAACTTTCGACTCGGTCATTTCCGGACCAGGGTTCCTATCTCAAATTGACACATGAGCCCTTCGCCATCATCCCTGAAAGTTTGTAACACCACCTCGGAAACACCCTGTATATTTGTATTTTGGGCTGTATAATTGCTGAATGACATTAAATTTGTCTGTCTGTTTATCTATCTACCTACCTATCTATCTACCCCCTACCTACTTATCTAAGTAGTAGTAAATAAGTATATAAATAAATAAGCAAACAAATAAACAAATAAATAAGTAAATAAATAAATAAATTATTACTATTATTATTATTATTATTATTATTATTATTATTATTATTATTATTATTAAATCCAAATAAAAAATTTCTGCTGATTTTTATAGTGAAAAGTATGAATTTGTCTTGTGATTTGAAAACAGTTCACATCTAAGTTCAATTATTGTACCTCAATTAGCGAAAAGTCAACATCAACATCATTTTAATGTATCATTTTTATATTTGTAGTTTTTATATAGGCTACACACGAACATTATTTCTTTTGCTATTATCAAACTTTGCCTGCATTCATTACCACAATATCTACGACTCATGCGAAAGTCAATGTCAAACACAGGCCTACTTCTGATGGCTCAATGATGAATTACAGTACAATTAGGGGTGGAAGCTCATATACCAGTGATGCGATGATTACTAATAGTGCCGAGCGCGAGCTTTTTTAAGCTCTCTCCATAAGAGCGGAGCTTATCTGCCTAAGACACAAGGGTGTACAGCACATACAACATTGCAGACTATGACAGATCGCAAGCGAGATTACGAGGCGCATCCAGAAATTAAGTTTCCCGATTTTTTCCCCTTGAAAGTAAACATAATTAGCCGTGTCAATTGCGCATGCGTAACAGATCTGTGACATATCAATCATATGCCAGCCGGACAGGTCCCGCCTGGTGCCAGTAGCGTGGCAGCAGTGGTCCGAAATGGAAGCTCTTATTCCTTCTCCCGCCGCCTGCAAAGTTCGGTCGGTGATAAAGTTCTTTAATGCACACAGCATTGCGCCAAATGAAATTCATCGGCAGCTCTGCCAGGTCTATAGGCCGAACTTCACTCTCTCTCTCTCTTCTCTCTATCTCTCTCTCTTTTGTTGCAACTCAAGAAATTCCTGTCCTCCGGTGAGCGTTTTGGCAACGACGAAGAGCTGAAGATGTCTGTCATACGCTGGTTCCATTCACAGGCGGCAGAGTTCTACGGCAGAGGGATACAAAAGTTGACCCCACGATACGACAAGTGTCTCAATTCTGATGGTGGCTATGTTGAAAAATAGCTGAAACATTGCTGTACCTGTTGCCAATAAATGTTTTCTTGAATGTGTGTGTTCTTTTTTTTTTTTAAAATAGGGAAACTTACTTTCTGGATGCGCCTCGTTATAATACAGGTATTAATGATAAGAAAGAAAATGATTAACATCATTCTTTGTTACAATAAAAGTAGCCCATTTGTTAGACTTGTTAGCGTACGCATTCAGTGACGTGTGTTAGGTTTTACATAAAGTTCCCAATGGGACACAATCTTATAATCTAGGGCACTGTTCTCATGAACACAACCTTTGTTCAGGCGAGTATGAAAGGCTATTTCTGAATACGGCGACGCTTGGTAAGCGAGCAACGTAGCTATGACAAGAGGTTTCCTTTTACACAAAAGTCCTCTGAACCCCTTTCTAGTATCACATCCTGCGAATTCCATTTTATAAAATGAATGCTATCTTTTGTAACAGCTGTGGTATTTCTAAACTTTATCATCGAGATCTGTTGAAATTATAGAATTTCTAAGGGTGGCGTGTTGCTGTTTTGAGGTCTTTTGTACTTAGACTCACGTGTCACGTAGCATGTGATAAAATCAATGTGTCCGTGTGGACATCGGGTCCGTGAGTCCGATATTAAAGAGCTGCGGAAGGGATATGTGACTGCATGTACTCCATGATTACCGAGTCGGAATTTCGCATGAAATTGGACACAGGTGTATCTGGCTACGGGAGCCGAAGGATCGTAAAATCTACGTACGAACAGAAGTGTTTCACCGCAACTGTCTCTAGCTTTTCGGAACACTTGTGCGGAACACTTGCCGCAGAAGTAAGGAATAGACCCTAGTTTAACAATAAATTGCCAGTCTTTGTTCCCTTTATATGCAAATGAGTCGTGCAATAACCAAACACATTGAATTAATTGTTCCATTCTTTAACTGACATATAACTTTCGAGGAATATCACTTTTGTTGACGTCGTACAAAATTTTGTCCAATATTCTTTTGAGAAGATTAACTCCGTACGTAGATGAAATTATTGGGCATCATCAGTGCGGTTTTCGGCGTAATAGATCGACTATTGATCAGATTTTTTGTATTCGACAGATAATGGAGAAAAAATGGGAGTATAAGGGTACAGTACATCAGTTATTCATAGATTTCAAAAAACTTATGACTCGGTTAAGAGGAAGTATTATATGATATTCTTATTGAATTTGGTATTCCCAAGAAACTAGTTCGATTAATTAAAATGTCTCAGTGAAACGAGAAGCAGAGGACGTATAGGTCAGTTTCTATCTGATGCTTTTCCAATTCACTGCGGGCTAAACAGGGAGAACTATCACCTTTACTTTTAATCGCTCTAGAATATGCCATAGGAAAGTTCAGGATAACAGGAGGGTTTGAAGTCGAACGGGTTACATCAGCTTCTTGTTATGCGGATTGTGAATATGTTAGGAGAAAATCCACAAACGATTAGGAAAACACGGAAATTTTACTTGAAGCCAAGTAAGAGCGATCGGTTAACCAAGTAAATTTCAAAAGACAAAGTATTTGATTATGTCTCGTGACCAGAATATTGTACGAAATGGAAATATAAAAATTGAGATTTATCCTTCAAAGGTGGAAAAATTCAAATATCTTGGAGCAACAGTAACAAATATAAATAATTCGGGAGGAAATTTTAAAGAGAATAAAATGAAACAACAGTAGTTATTATTGGTTTGAAGCTCTTATCATCCAGTCTGCTGTCGAAAAATCTGAAAGTTAGAATTTATAAAAAGTTATATTACCGGTTCTTCTGTATGGTTTGAAACTTGGACTCTCACTCTGAGAGAGGAACGTAGGTTCAGGGTGTTTGAGAATAAGGTGCTAAGGAAAATATTTGGGGCTAAGGGATGAAGTTACAGGAGAATGGAGAAAGTTACACAACACAGAACTGCACGCATTGTATTCTTCATGACATAATTAGGAACATTAAATCCAGACGTTTGAGATGGGCAGGGCAGTAAACAAAATCCAGAAATGCATATAGAGTGTTAGTTGGGAGACCGGAGGGAAAAAGACCTTTAGGGAGGCCGAGACGTAGATGGGAGGATAATATTAAAATGGATCTGAGGGAGGTGGGGTATGATGATAGAGACTGGATTATCTTGCACAGGATAGGGACCGCTGGCGGGCTTATGTGAGGGCGGCAATGAACCTTCGGGTTCCTTAAAAGCCATTTGTAAGTAAGTAAGTAATAAAATGGGAACCATCACAGGACACTAAAGAATTTGTCAAATCCAAAGTAGTAACAAAAATACGTTGAATAATCGGGTTTTACCGTTTTCTGCCATCTTCTTCGTCCCTGAAGAAGATTCTCGTTTCGAAAACGGTAATCTCCAACTCACCTGGCTGAGAACCGAGAAGAGTTATTCTACATCAAACGCCGGGAAAGCCTCAAGTCATACAAAAAATACGTTGCATTGATAAGCCCAGGCATAAAGGATCGGTGCCGCGAAAAAGAAAATAAATTTCAATCTTACAATAATTACATCATTAACTACTCATATCTACGGCCGGGTAGCTCAGTTGGTAGAGCAGCTGGCTACGGACTGGAAGGTCCGGGGTTCGATCCCAGGTGGTGACAGGATTTTTTCTCGTTGCCAAACTTTCAGAACGGCCCCAAGGTTCACTCAGCCTTCTATAAAATTGAGTACCGGGTCTTTCCCGGGGGTAAAAGGCGGTCAGAGCGTGGTGCCGACCACACCACCTCATTCTAGTGCCGAGGTCATGAAAAGCATGGGGCTCTACCTCCATGCCCCCAAGTGCCTTCATGGCATGTTACGGGGATACCTTTACCTTTTTACTACTCATATCTCGGGGAATATTAATGAAAGCGCCTTTTCAGAATATTAAAACACCTTGGGACAGACAGCAACACAGTAAATAGTCAGCTGATATCAGCTATTCGAGAAGAAGAAAACATTTCCTATGATGAATTAAATGACAGTTTAAAATCCTTAAGAAATTGCAAGATTCCAGGTGAGGATAATATAAATTCGGAATTATACAAATATGCACCACTTGAATTTAAACTCAGACTTTTGAACTTCTTTAATAATACAGTGTTACTATAAATGATCTTTCCGATTACAAACTTGAATAACTATCGTTAGGAGACACTGAGAAACATAATATTGGTATCAATGGAAAGAGAAATTCAAATATTTTTTTGTTATCATTCGGTTAAATCACATATGCTACTCTTAAATCAGAAAAAATGAGAAAACATTAAATTGTATCAACACAAACAGAAACTCCAACAATTTCTAATTTTTTCGCTGAAAAACATGAAACTTGAAACAGAAAGAGAAACATTTCGTTCACAACCCTAAGTAAGTCACATGTGCTCAATGTGAGCTCCTTGTGTCACACGACACACATCAAGTCTGTAGTCAATTTCCTGCCATACACGTTGTAGCATTGGACCATCCACCAGTGCAATGGCCTCTGTGATGAGGACACGAAGATCCTCAATGGTAGGTGGTAATGGTGGCTGATACACTTGTTGTTTTATAAAACCCCACAGAAAAAAAAATCACAAGGAGTGAGGTCGGGGGAACGTGGAGGCCAATGCAAACATTCTCAATCTTCACTGTCAGCACGTCCAATCCATCTCCTTGGAAGTCGTGTATTCAGTTCAGTTGGGGATGTTTAATTCTCTACTAGCTTTTACGGTGGATTTCTGTGGACTTCGTGTGAAACTCTCTCTCACACGCTCCACATTTGCCTCACTTACTAATGGACGACCGGTTGACTTTCGCTTACAGATGCATCCCCTCGTTTTGAAGTCAGAGTACCACTTACGGATACTGGGCCCACTGGGTGGATCAACACCAAATTTTCTTCTAAAATTGCGTTGTACAGTGACAAAAGACTGGGATATGTGAAAATCTAGCACACAAAATGTTCACCTGTCTTCGTTTGCAGCCATTTTTCTGTTATATCGTCTCCTAACAACGAAATTAATAAATATGCGACAGGTTCACCAACATAACAAGAAATATTTGATTTTCTCTTTCCATTGATACCAATATCATGTTTCTAAGTGTCTCCTAACGATAGTTATTCAAGTTTGTAATCGGAAAGATCATTTATACTAACACTGCATATATGAACGATGAAGGATGAGTGGAACGGAGAAAAATTCTCTCCGGCACCGGAATTTGAACCCGGGCTTTCAGCTCTACGTGCTGACGCTCTATCCACTAAGCCACACCGGATTCCCATCCCGATGTCGGATTGAATCCTCTCAGTTCAAGTTCCAACTTTTGGGTTCCCTCTAGTGGCCTACCCTCATGCACTGCGTCATAGATGTATGACAGTGGCACAATGTCCATACATGTGCAGAGGTGCACTCGTTATGAGTGACTAAGTGGCCGGGATCCGACGGAATAAGCGCCGTCTTAAATCGCATATCATATATTATTACGATATACCGAAGTAATATTTTATTTGTATGTATGTAGCCTATGTATTTATTCACACTGCAATGGGTATATACCCGCTGGCAGTGGTAACTAATTACACTCAATAATGACAATAATAAACTTATTAATTAAAATACAATTAATAATAATACTAATAATTAATACTCACAATAATTTATAATAATAATAATAATAATAATAATATTAACAGAGAACATCCTTACGGCCTCAACTCTGCCAAGTTAAATAAAGCCATTATTATTATTATTATTATTATTATTATTATTATTATTATTATTATTATTATTATTATTATTAAATGAATCACGATCACTTAAAATAACATTTAAAGTAAATCTAATTTGTATCTTAAACCTAAGTTCGAACTAAACCCCACGACTATGATATGTTCATATCTGCACAAGTACCTTTCAACATTACACTCATTTCGCTGTCAACTCACTCACTGCACTGGAACTACGACACATTTCACTGATTCTATCCTGATTTCACTAACACTTCAAAAACATTTCACTGTTCAAATACTTTGCACTGCAACCATAAACTATAAAGCTTCACTGACAGGAACACGTTTCACTCACACAACACACTTCACTGACACAACACATTTCACTGACACAACATAATTCTTCACTGATAAAACACTTCAATAACAAAATATCATTTTCACCCTTTAAAATACTGTGTATAATTACCGTCTATTAATAAAGTTCTTAAGCCTATTTTTAAATACATTTTTAACGCCGCTTACTATCTACTCAGGGTTGGAATTCAACGTGGGCGAGATATGACACGATTTCTGCGATAATATTAACAGCAGTTCTGAATTTCGTAAAGTTTAAGACGCATTATAAAAAATGGTATGAAGTACCAACAGTACAAGATTTGGGTTTTATAGCATATTTCATGAATATAGGCCCATAAACACTGATTCAGTTTGCAAGAACTTTCTGAAAGACAGATTCTGAGCAGCAGTATTTGGAAGTGCTTGGTGATCTGTAATTTCTCGGGTACTCATAATGTGGACAATACAGAAGAAATGATAAAAAATCAATGTACTCACCATCGGTTTTGTTCACGTCTGCGATCGATGGAAATATAAATATTCTGAGTGGAACGAGCGTAACCAATGTCCTCAACGCGTCATGTATGATCACTAAAAGAGATACACACAAATTATTACCTTTTATGTAATTTGACAACATATGACACTGCAATTCCTCAGGCGTCGCAGAATACTGTGAACTTGCTCAACATATAAATAAGATATATTATTTTAATGTACCGAAGTACATATGATATTTCCATGCAGATATTCTGCGTCATCATACGATGAAAGAGTAATGGAACGGAGAAAAATTCTCTCCGGCGCCGGGATTTGAACCCGGGTTTTCAGTTCTACGTGCTGATGCTTTATCCACTAAGCCACACCGGATACAACTCCGTTCCATTACTCTTTCATCGTATGATGACGCAGAATATCTGAATGGAAATATCGTATGTACTTCGGTACATTAAAATAATATATATGATATGCGTAAATCACTTCGTGATTTAAGACGGCGCTTATTCCGTCGGATCCCGGCCAACTAGTCACTCATATCGAGTGCACCTCAGCACATGTGTGGACTTCGGTCCTGCGTTCATAGACATCTATGACGTAGTGCAGAGGGCGGCCACTAGAGGGAACCCAAGAGTTGGAGCTTAATCTGAGACGATTCTAACCGGCGTCGGAGTTGTATCCGGTGTGGCTTAGTGGAAAAGCATCAGCACGTAGAGCTGAAAACCCGGGTTCAAATCCCGGCGCCGGAGAGAATTTTTCTCCGTTCCATTACTCTTTCATCATATAAATAAGAGTTTGGGAATTCATTTTTACATGAAAACGAAAATGTAATTTTTGACTGAAAATAACCAAAATTTCACCCGGCGCTCGAAAGCATAAAAATTACACAATATACAAATAGCTGCACTCTTGAACTTCAATTCCATACAAATTTTACAAGGCTGTTTTCTCACACTTTTTTTCCAACACATTTCGTTAGAAGTGTAAAGGCCCATTCACAATGAAAATTAAACACAACCGTAACATAAACACAGAAGTTTGCGCCCAGGCTACCAAATGGGATCATTCACAATGATTCACATAAGCATTGACATAAACATAACCGTAAGACGTTAACATGAAAGTTTGCAAACTCCAAACTTTCATGCTTATGCTTACGCAAACAGAACACAATCGTCGAGCGCTGAAGTATGCGACAGGATATGAGGAAATGACGTCGTTGTTATGTTTCCATAGTTACCAAGTATGTTTGCGGTTATTTTTATGTTCCCATCGTGAATGATGGTATGACTTCTTGATTTTACCGTAACGTTTACATTCTTAAGTTAACGCTTACGTTATGTTTAATTTTCATTGTGAATGAGCCTTAAAGAGTCTTGGGGTCGTATTCATAGACATTCTTGGCGCAGGCTTCCGGTGGATGATTAGCGAACTAACGTTTTTCGTACTCATAAACCAGTGCTAACGATATGATATGATATGAATCCTGTACAAGTAATCAGTCGATAGCCGGGGCTAGTTTAGCACGCTCGTAGCGCGGGCCAGCGAAATGTCTATGCATAGCACCCTTGGAGTTACATGAAATTTTTACTGCATATCCTATACTGTTGGAATTCATTGTTTAATTAGTAGTTCATAGTATTTTACTGTTTAATACGTAAGTAACACTTGTATACATGTAACTTTTATCCAAATGAAATTGTTGTATTCTTTGAGGCTTGTAAGTTCATAATGTATACCAAGGTCGTCAGCTAAAATATAGTACTGAATACTTTTAAAATAAAAATTAAAATAGTTAGTGAAAGTATAGTACGTTTTAGAAATATGTTCTCATTTTCCAGTGACGAAAGAGCTTTTAATATTGAATCATATTTTCGCACAGGTACTGTCGTTTTTAATAATTTTCAAAAATTACGTTTTAAAAAACTTCTCGTCAATAATAATAATAATAATAATAAGTTCCAATAATAATCCATAATAAACCAAGGGATTGTCTGGCTCGATTTAAGAAATAATACGCCTGATTTTTAGGCGGTTTCCGTTTCACAGAAAAAACAGCAATCCAAAAATATTGTTCTTCCATTGGTCCTGAATTCATACGGCAACCTCCCCTCCATTTTCTCAAGGCCGCAGAATGTCAGTGGGTACTTCTTCATTAATGCGAATTATAGCATTTTGCTATTTATGATGTATCGACTGCCTCATGTTAACACTAAATGAAAACCACAAACTTGTCCAAATCATGTTTCTTCGTTGTTTATTATTCTGTGTTGTTATAGATGTAGCTCAACGTCGTCCATTTCGATATATTCCATTGGCAAACACTGTAAATGATTGCATCCGATTTCCCCACCTACTTTTACTCGCCCCTCTGTAAAACTAGTGGCTGGGCTGTTTTGGCTCTTTCCGAAAACATTAATTTCTGTTGTAATATTATACAACTGTTTAAAATAACTTAAATAAAAGGGCCTCGTTAAGTAATTAACTGTCACGTGATTTCCCCTCCTTCTAAGATCCTGCGACATAACCACTTGGACGGACAGTGGATAGTATGTCTGAGTAATTTTATCTTTTCGGATCGGGCAGAAGTGAAGATTGAATTTACAGTACGTAAGGTACTCTTTTATAGAGTAGGTACAGAATTAGTTCAGCATGAGTTACTAGTACGAAGGACGAAACCGGTAATTGGGATTGGATGCAATAGTCTATAGTGCGATAATATGCACAAAAGAACTGAAGCCTGTAACGAAATGAACGGCCACCATTTTCAAAAATGTGTTTAAATATCCATATTATGATTATCTTTCAATTTAACTTCATTCTCTACATTGCACGCTAATGTGCTGTAGAAAGTATAATATACACTACATGATGAATACGTTCGCATGGATAACTCAGTTCGTGAGTAAAAACGCTTATTGTTGATACTGTACTGTATTTTGATTAAACAAAAACGTAATGAAAACTATCAAACTCAAACTTGCGACATTTCCTAGTTTACGTAAATGGACGAACTATTTTTCTCTTCTCCTATACCTAGTAAAGTTATTTGTTTGTATTTTACGTCAGTATCATCGAACTCCGTTCGTGGAAGGGGTAGGAAACAGTGTTTTCTGTTTTCAACCGTTAAACCAAAGGTATAGTCGGGTTAATTTTAAAAATATTAGTAAAAATAAAATGATATCCCTGTAGATTTGGAAGTAAATACCGAAAAGACAAAGTATATGATTATGTCTCGTAACCAGAACATAGTACGAAATGGAAATATAAAAATACGAAATGTATCCTTTGAAAGGGTGGAAAGTTCAAATATCTTGGAGCAACGGTAACAAATATAAGTGATATTTGGGAGGAAATTTAACGGAGAATATAAATGGGAAATACCTGTTATTATTCTGTTGAGAAGCTTTTGTCATCTAGTCTGCTCTCAAAAAATGTGAAAGTTAGAATTTATAAAACAGTTATATTACCGGTTATTCTGTATGGTTATGAAACTTGGACTCTCACTTTGAGAAAGGAACAGAGGTTAAGTGTTTTTCAGAATAATGCTGTTATAAAATATTTGAGGCTAAGAGGGATAAAGTTACCGTAGAATGGAGAAAGTTGCACAACACAGAACTGCACGCATTGTATTCTTCATCTGACATAATTAGGAACATTAAGATGTTTGAGATGGGCAGGGCATGTAGCACGTATGGGCGAATCCAGAAATGCATATAGAGTGTTAGTTGGGAGCCCGGAGGAAAGAATACCATTTGGGAGACCGAGACGAATATGGGAAGATAATATTAAAATGGATTTGAGGGAGGTGGGATATGATGGTAGAGACTGGATTAATCTTATTCAGGATAGGGACCCATGGCAGGCTTATGTGAGGGCGGCAATAAGCCTCCGGGTTCCTTAAAAGCCATTTGTAAGAAATAGGTAACATATTTACAATAATCCTGCATTATAAATTTTATTAGATCAATTGAATTTATATCTAAATTACTGCAATTGTGCTATTAGGGTAAGGAAAATTAATTACAAGTAAAAGAGGAATCATTTGTCATGAGCGACGAAGAATAGTAAAATTTAAGCTCTGAATCGCTGGCGTTAAATACAGCTATAAGCTCGGCAGTCGAGTTAATTAATTAAAGTTCCTTAGCAGGAGGTGCAGAAAGAAACGCCGAGGCACTAATGAGTGTTACTTCCTCAGTTTTAAGGAATTTACTGAGCAGATCTTTAAGGCATGCGGTCCTTGCGGGAAGAATGAATGAAGATAGATGGCTAAAAAGGTTCTACAGTGGTCACCACTGGGGAAACACCTCTTTGCCCCCTCACCGCCTTTTACAAGGAGAAAAACACATAAAATCTATCATGAAAGAACTCGGAGATTGCTAGAAAAGACACTTTGGAGGTTTTGCAATTTACAGCCTTACAGAAGTGGAGTTTTTTTTAAGTAGCAGTATTCTGTGTTCTGTACACGTATTCGTAAAAAGGAGAGCTGCGCTGGAGCAGTAGCATTTATCCTTTCCTCTTTCATAAAATGTATCTATTGGTTTTCTCATAAATATATTCGAAGTAATAATTAATAACGACATCTGTTTATTACTTACAGTTAGTACTTTTTATAAGTTTAAAAATGGCAATTATTAATTTAGTTATCTTAATACACATTTTGTTCGTTCACTTTCCTTCACAATCCTGTAATTGATTTACGGTCTTACTAATAAACCGTGTATAGTTTTTATACGAGACTTATGCAGTGTTGAGACAGAAAACGTTACTAATAAACCATGCATAAGCCATGTATGTATAAACAGTCTGTAACTATACAATGGGAATTGCTTTGCAGTAGTTATATACACGAAACCCCTTGTTTAAGCGTTGTATATAGAGAAAAAATGGCCGCTGTTCGTATCGACTGTCATTTTATGATGATGGATGCCTTGTAAATACAGAAGAACACACCAAAGATCACAGAATAAGTAGAATATTATTACTGTAGCTTGTTCTCTTTGACCAAAATATAGTGTGGTAATCGATCAGAGCCAGTTGCACTATCGATTCTTAACACGGCACAATAGAGCGCTCTACCGGAAGCAATAGATAATCTCACATATTCTATTACCTTTCGTAATGAAGTAATGACGAAACTATGACGTAGCTGTGTAACAGTCATACTGTTATACACGATGTATGTAGTGATTATTAGTAAGGAATTTACACACGACTTATAAACGAGCTACTCATTGTATAAGTATAAGAGAGTTAAACGTCTATATATAGAGTTTTTATTAGTAAGACAGTTAGACTATTTACTTAATATAACAGGATTAAAGTAGTGCTTATTTATAAGATGTACACAAAAATTGATATTATAATACAGTGACTTAAAAATGAAACAAAGAATGATGAAAAATTAGAATTTTCAAAATATAACTATTTTAATAGAGAATTTTCTCCCCTTTAATTTGATATAAGAATTTTCGGTTTATGCCTTATGGTTTTTCAGATAAGTCGCATTTTCCAAAATTCTGCGTCATCAGCCACGGTCACTTACTTTTGGAGTGCATTACTTTAGGAGTGATCTTCGTAGCAGTCAATCCCCTCGTCCAGCATTGCTTGTAAAATAAACTTCTTTCTAGTCCCGAAATAGATGCATAGATATCTGAGCATGATCATTAGATTGAAAAAAAAAAACTTTTTTACATAATGAAGTAATTTACAATCTTTTACTATTAGTCATAAAACTGTAAATTTGGTGTCAATGATGTTGTACGTCATTTTAATAAGAGTCCAAAAGTAGAAAAGAAATTACAATTCTGAGGAGGATGGGCATAAACCCTGGGACAAACACCATCGCAGAATTTGTTGCATCAATGGAAATAGGGACAAAAATGCCAAAAAGAAAACATTCAACACCTGAAGTTAAAACAAGGAGGAGGTATTTGAGAGGCAGAAAGAAGCTGCTTAATGGGTGACATATGATGATGGAGTCTTCTAGGCTCTGAAAGTTTGTGCCTCATTTCCTGTAAATAGTAATTTTAGAATATTTAATTCTTTCAAACATGATATCTCACTCAAATATGGTGATACCAAGAAGATATTGGTGTCATTTTTTGAAATCTCCCCAGTGCCTGACAATGAATAAAATAACATTAATGTAATTAAAAATTATCTATGGATTTTTACATGATTTATGCAACATAAAATATTATTGTAAGTTACATATATGGTAATATTTATTTAATGTAAATAAAAATAAAAATAGCTCTATGTCAGGCATTAAAGAATAGTTCTAGCTATAAAACAGTTAAAAAACTGTGGTTCTATTTTAAAAACTGCATGAGCTATCATGTTTCAAGTTGCATGTCAAAATTATAAACAAAATAATTTTTAAAAACAATTTAGACATAATTTCAAGGGATCTGTTCACTTCATTCTCTTTCTGGTACCATTCTCAATTGTATAAAAATTTTACAGAGCTACAAAACAAAATTTTTTGTATGTAAATGTGTACATACTGTATATCTTAAGGCCATAGGGCCTTCTCTTCCATCCTACTAGTTAACACATACTAATAAAACAAACGCAAACAGTGATAGTATATAATGAAAATTACATTGTATTCCAATACAGGATTAACAGGATCACAAGGGAACGCTAAAGAGCATATAGGCTTATAAAAGAAAGGAAGAGAAAATAACAAATATAATATAATAATAATAATAATAATAATAATAATAATAATAATAATAATAATAACAATAATAAAAAGACGGATGTTTATAGCAAACATATACAATATCTATAAAACAAATCTAATTGCAGTAAGGTGTGACAATAAATTATCGCATTGGACAGAAATTCATACAGGAGTAAGACAAGGCTGCGGCCTTTCACCGTTGCTATTTATTATATATATGAATCAAATAATTAGAGAATGGAAACAATTGCCTCATGGATATACACAACTCAATAGATATTTACAACTAGATTCATTACTTTTTGCAGACGATTTAGATCTGGTGGCATCCTCAGAAGAAGAATTACAACGTTAAATTTTTAATTTTAACAAAATTGGAATTAAATATGATTTGAAAATCAATAAATAAAAACTAAATTTATGGCCTTCTGCGGAAAATACCCTGTGCCTAGCAAAATATGTTTAGATTAAAAAGTATTAGAAAGGATAAATTATTTTACATATCTCGGATACACATTATCTTTTTTCGATGAAGTAGACATTTCACAGAAAATTTCTAAATACACCAAAAGCAATGGGAATAATTAACACCATTATGAAACCTTCCCTAGTACAAAGGCATACTCGAATTCGCCTTTACAGACCTTGGCGAGATCTGTACTTTGTTACGGCAGTGAGGCATGGACATTGAGGAAGAAAGACGAAAGCAGAATAAAGGCTAATGAAATGAAATTTATGAGATATACAGCGGGATATACGAAATGGGATCACAAATGCTATGAAGATGTAATGGAATAATTACAACTAGAACGTGTAATTAATCACGTAAAACATTATCAGAAAAACTGGATAAATCACCTGCATCGCATGCATAGAGATAGAATCCCAAAAGTCATGCTCCACTATCGTCCAAACGGGAAGAGATCTCTCGGTCGTCCAAAGAAGCGCTGGATTGAAAATTCAACTGTGAGATCGTAACAGGCCATTTGGCCTAATACTTGAAGGGAAGAAGAAGAAGAAGAAGAAGAAGAAGGAGGAGGAGGAGGAGAAGAAGAATAAGATGGATGTGGCGAAAAAAACGGGGATAAAAATGGTGATAAATATAGCGCTTTTGAGTTTGATAATTTTCATTAGGTTTTTGTTTAATCAAAATACAGTACAGTATTAACAATGAGTGTTTTTACTTACGAACTGAGCTGTCCATGTGGACCTATTCATTATACAGTGTACATTATACTGTCTACAGCACATTAGCATACAATATAGAGAATGAAGTTAAATTGAAAAATAATCATAATATGGATATTTAAACACATTTTCAAACTGGTGGCCGTTCATTTCGATACAGGCTTCAGTTGTTTTGTGCATATTATTGCACTATAGACTATTGTACCTAATCCCAATTACCAGTTTCGTCCTTCGTACTAGTAACACATGTTGAAATAATTCTGTACCTACTCTATAAAAGAGTACCTTACGTAAGGCTACTGTAAATTCAATCTTCACTTCTGCCCGATCCGCACAGATAAAATTACTCATACATACTATCTATTGTCCGTCCAAGTTGTTATGCCATAGGGTCGTAGAAAGAGAGGAAATCACGTGACAGTTAATTACTCAACGAGCCCCTTTTATTTAAGCAATTTTAAACAGTTCTATAATATTAATTAGACGTTCAATTCCTAACAGAAATTAATGTTTTTAGAAAAGAGCTAAGGCAGTCAAGCCACTAGTTGGCGAATAAATGCTTGTGGGGGAAACCGGGATACGAAGTAGGCAAATGGCCGACAGTACCTGTGCGAAAGTGATTCAATACTGAAAGCTCTTTCGTCACTGGAAAACGCGAACATATTTTTGGAAAGTACTGTTTACTATGACCGTAAGGCTACTATGACTGTATATGCGGTCTTGGATCTGTGTGGAGGACGGTTGAACTTCATTTGTAGAAGGGGTGGGAGTGAAGTACATTCAAAAACTCAGGTACAATAAAAATTGAAGTAAAAATAAAATGATGTTCCTGTATCATCCTTATTATTTCACTGTGTTAATATGATGGTGTATTACATTTTGTTTTACATAATTTTTCATTTCATATATTGTTGCAGTTCGAAGGAGAATGACTGCCTGTTGCTAGAAAAAACAGCCTTATATCTAGAGGAACTTAGTTCCACTTCTGCAGAAACAATGGCGGCATATTTTAAATATTTCTTACAAGCATTATTTATCTCAAAATCTACGAGCAATCTACGTTCCAACCATCCCGTACTATAAAGATAAATACCAACTTCACGATATCAGTGTTAGGGGATTGATGTTTGGAGCAAGAGGAACGATACCCAACTTCGCTTCTCAATTCTGTAAGACCCTAGGACTGCACAAATCTTTTCTGAATGAACTGGCCCTCCTCATAGTTAGAGAGTCAGTCAAACTTTTACGAAACCACCTATATGGACTCTATTTCAGTGTATGGAAAAAATTGACGCACCATTATCATTTTTCTTTTTCCTTCTTAGCTTTCATTGATTCTTTACTTGAATTTTTTTCTTCTGTAAACTGCCATTGTTTGTTTGTATATTTGTTTGCCTTTTTTCTTACTCTTTTAGCTCTCATCTTCTATTTGTTCTTGTATTGTTTTGTATGCTTTGTCTAATGGCAGCCTCTAATTTGAGGAAGCTTTGAAATAAATAAAATATTACAAATTTCCCCATTTGAAATTAAGTCACAAACTTCGTCCCCGGCATCTTGCTATTATTCTTCTTTACAAGACGTTGAATGTTGCCTGTCGTTCGGTCGTAATGTAACAGATCAACTAAAGCACGACAGTACAAAACGATTAAAATTTTATATACAAAAGCCCGAACGTCAATTAATTAAAAAAAGGACTACCACTGAAAACAGATTCATAACTTGGACTACAGAGATGAGAGAATAATTCAGATCTTTGCATTGCCGAGAGAAGCTTGCATTTCCAATACTGACTGAGATCTATAATATTCATAATAATCAAACATCAATCACTGTTCCAAAATAAAGCATAGATCTACAGAAAGAAATAAACAATTCCTAAACAATATTCAATTTATTTCTGTCAGTCAAGCCTCTGTACTAGCCTTGTAATAAAGGCATTGGTTACTGCAGTGAAACAACCGAAAGGCATACAACTTTTATGAAAGCACTCACAATAAAATCAGAACAGCACCTGGAAAACAGTTGAGCAGAGATTTTACAGCTGCGTGAATTCACGTTTATAGGCTTTCAGATTCTCAGACCGGCGGGAATATTAAATAATCTACCCGCAGTCCCAAAAGTTTCCGCCGCTCTACAAACATATAGTGTGTTCGGAAATTTGTTACATGCTTTGAAAGATGCTAAATATTGGTTTGAAATAAATTATGCTGCGGACGTCTCTTTCAATTGAGATGCATGCATATTTTGTGTCTACATGGTGGGGCGTGTTGACAGATATCCCGATTTGCCGGGACATGTCCCGATTTTCATTTAAAAATCCTGAGTCTCTCTTCGTTCCGAGGTGGGACGCAAAATGTTACTCCTATAGAAAATTAACATCACTTGTATAATTTTATTGTTACCTAGTAACGATTTATACTATGCCCACACTACTAAGATATATAATCATCCGCCCTCAAGTGAGGTTGACCACTGGGATCCGGAATTAACAAACATAGAAGATAAAGGGAAATGAAACGGGCAAAATACGGATTAGATTTGTGCATTAAAACAAATATTTAATTGTTAATATATAGATTATAGTGTAGAATTTGAAGAGAGGCCTTCAGAATTTCCATTACAATCTCCTGAGCCTCTTAAAAGGGAATTTTAAAGGAATTAAGAATATTACATGTAAATTTTGGTAAACAACCCCTCGCTCCAAATAGTAAGCCTGTAACATCCCAGTTGTAAAGCGAAATGCTATATTTTTCACTGAGGTATGGAAGACAAGGTACATATTTAGTTCGCTTGTCATCATTAATCTGCAGTGCTTGATTTGTGTCTCGTTCAAATCAAATCGTAGGGTCTAAGACCATAGCTTTCTGGGTTCTTCTATTGATGGCAATTATATCGACTCTTCTATGAGAATCATCTTCAGACACACAATGAATCTCCTCATGTACTTCCCATCTTCTGTTTCTTAGCAGGTTGGCAATTGCTGTACGGGCACGATGGTGTCTGTTGTTACGCAGTAACTCTCCTTTCTCACAGAACCCCAGTACGTGGCCAAGTGTTTCAGTCTCGCTGCAGCCGGGATGTCGACAACGGGTAGTACTGAAGGTGCTGCCAGGGACATATCTCACTGCGGTGACGTTGCAAGACATCTTGATGGCATTGATGTATTCAGAGGACGAAAGACACTTTTTAGAGGAGATACAGGAGTTGGCTTTGGGGCATTCTTCAAATGTACAAACGACTTTATGTGGGAGCTGGCACCATGACTGGAATGATTGTTTTCTGAGAACTTCTCTCAGATGTTACATAATTCAATTAAAGTTTTTACGCATTGGAATAGCGGTTCAGCGTCGGAATGCTGCCTCCATCCTGGGATCATTTGTACAACTCTATTTCGTTAGAAGAGATCTTTCTCATTTAATGTCTAAAGCAAGTACCTGCTTGAGCACGGGTAGAAAGTTCGCAAGAACAAAACTTCCACGAAGAAAGGAGAGGTCTGTCCGATCTTTAATGAAGCCATGGTCGAGAATATCCACAAGGCGAGGTGCTCCCCATCGGCAACATGAAGATCAAATCTATGTCTGATTTACGACGGCTGGCCGGCGTCAAGAGCATGGGCGATGCGGAATGCCCCACGCTGCTGGACATCGAGATCTGCAAATGAGCAGGACGACCCCAGGCAGCGCCCCAACTGGTTTCGGCGTCATTATTGCAAGATCTTCGAACTGGACGCTTGCCAAGGCATCGGAAAGGTGTGTCTGGTGTACATTCACAAGAGCGAGTGCGAATCCGATCTAAAACGAGAGGACCCCAAGATCTGGCTGCTGGATAAAGAATATTATTATAACTGTTAATTTTGTTGTTATTTTCACTTCAATTTAAGTTTCTTAACCCTTAAATTGGAATAAAAAATTCATTTCTCACACTAGTTTATTAAACCGTGTCGGACTGTAAAGAAAACAACTATCGCTATGTCCATATTTTTTATGTTGTACAATATTATTATCATAGAACTAACTATACGCATGGAGAGAGATCTAAACCAAGCTCATCAGGTTGATCAGGAAAAGAGGGTCATTTATGAACCTTGTATTCCCTACCTTAGTGCCAAGTATAACATCCCTCTCTTCAATTGGTCAGTGACAGGTTTATTTTTGGTGCTAGGAGGTCTTTACCAAAATTTACATAGGCCTATCATTTTTAAAACAATTATCAATATCATCTTTTGAAATTAAAAAAATCATCTCGCAAATTCTCAAAGATTCCCTGCAGATTATACAATTTCAATTATACCACTAAGAAGGCCTTAATTAAGGATATGCTAATTTTACATAAAATCTTTTATTTATCAGTATAATTTTATAGTCATCTTCTAAGATTTTATTTTATAATTGATAATCAATGGTGCATAATTATTACACTTTATTTTTATAACAATATTCATATTTAATTGATTATATTTGTTTGCTATTAATTTCCGGATCCTCGTGGTCATCCTTAATTAAGGCCGGATGAGTTTCTCTCTCTCTCTCTCTCTCTCTCTCTCTCTCTCTCTCTATTGTGAAATTTTGATTAAATTTAATTTTTTTCCATTGTTCTATTAAAATTATAGCATATAGCCTATTAACCTGTTGTATTCTATTGGATACTTTGTGAATTTGAGGGTTAACAATGTAGGTTTGCACATTGGAAAAATACTAATTTTGGTAAGTATAAGGTTTGTGGCCGCGAATTCAGTGGTGAATATGATATTTATAAACATTTAAACATCAGAAATGCATGGCACAGAGAACAGAAAAAAAAGATTCTTGTAAATGATAAATTCCAGTGATATATAAACTCTGAAAAATATATAATAATAATAATAATAATAATAATAATAATAATAATAATAATAATAATAATAATAATAATCCGTGGCGCTACAGCCCATGAAGGGCCAAGACATTTAAACATCACGGCCACATGCTGAAGCAGAGGTGGACGATCATCCAACCAAATGTATGGAGCCCCAGCCGTTATAGCTGGTTTGCGTAACTGGATTTCGCTACCTATCGTAGCTCCCCAAGTGCATCACGTTGCAGTCGGCACAAAAAACTGGCCGAAATTTCATTGTAAATGATACCAGCGCGCATTCCGTAACGATTTATATAAACCTGAAAATATATACTGTATGCTAAATGATTTGTTTTGAGCAGTAATATCCTAAGTCACAAAATAAATATGAATTTAGGTATCAATAAATTTTATGTCATTGTAATCAATTAATAAACATTTAAATTTAAATATTTTGTCAATGTAATGCCATCTTTTGAAATTTGTGCTTTACCATTAATATCAATCAGCAGGGGATATCTATGAGACAGAAATACTATTAAGTCATTTAGTTAATAATTTAGCATAATAGCCTATATTATTTCCACAAGAAAGACGCCAGAGGAACGTGATGTAACTTACAGCCAGACAAATATTGTTTTTTTACTGTACCTAAAATAGGTTTTCTTGATTAAAATTGCAATTCTGAGATTCATACCAGGACATTCGAAACGTAATAGCAACATAGTTATTGTTTGACACTAAGTTTATTTAGGTTACTTTTGGCATTACATACTTAAAATATAGTCCTCTACCATGTAAACAATAGGTTGCCAAATCCTTGGGACATGGAGGACTCCATCTGCAGCATCATTTCTGGATGTCTGTCTCACTGTTTTATCTACAACTCTTTGGTTGTCAGCTCTTCATTAAAAGTGAATGCCTCGCTCCCAACCATCTTGCAACAGTTCTTTGTGGTAAGTCTTCTCTCCCATAAGCTTCTTTTATACCCTAAAGCACAGAGTTTTATTTTTTTCTCTTTCAACTTGGATTTTTATGGAGCACCTACTGGACATATGTTAGGGCCGTGTTATGTGCTACAAATCAGAAACCGTCACTGTATTTACAAACGTTCAATGTTGTTAGGGCTTTATCGGAAGAAAGGCGGATGTTACGCCCTTCTTGGGAAAACGGTTTAAATTGTAGTGAAAATCAGAAATATTGTTTTCATTGTATTTACGAAATTTTATTCAGGTTTTTTCCAGATGTTCAATGCCATATTGCGTATATTTTTGCAAATAATTGTGCTGTATCACGTAGTACAAGATTTCAATGTTCACTGCTAGGAGCAGTAAATGTAACATTTTAATATCTCCAGTTTCCATAAAGCAGTACCATTTTTAAAGAAATTTCTGTTTTGTGATTTTGATTTTAGGACCATATTCATAGACATTCTTAGCTCGGGCAGTGGATAATCAGCGAACTAACAGTATTCATAAACAGTGTTAGCGATATGATATGATATGAATCTACAAATAAATCGATAGCTGGGGCTAGAAACTGGTCTATAGAAAACTAGTTTCTAATAATTTGAGAAACTGGGAAAATTCGGTAACATTGAAAACATTGACGGTACATCTTCTTGCCTCACTTGAATACAACGACTTTCTCCATCAATTAATAACATATGATATTCCTAAACTGTGAATGACGTAGACTGAGTTGTTTATCGAATAACCTGTACTGAACTGTCATCCGCTCGGCAGTAGATCTATGGACAGGGAGAACTCAGCTGATATGTACTTACGTCTGTGCAGAGTACTGCCCGCTCAACACGTTGCCACGTCTCTCACGCCAGAATATTAACAAATTTAAGCATCCAATTTCATTTAATTTCACGAAAACGTAATAAAACATACAAATATGTATTTAAAATAATATTACCTCTTTGCTAGATGAACCTACTGATGTAACTGTT
Source organism: Periplaneta americana (assembly GCA_025594305.2). NCBI lineage: Eukaryota > Metazoa > Arthropoda > Insecta > Blattodea > Blattidae > Periplaneta > Periplaneta americana. Next base: position 20,526,418 of record JAJSOF020000005.1, read on the forward strand.
TTCGTAATTTTAGTAACGATATTAGCAGTATAACGCGAATAAAATAAGAGAAGAAATATTTTTTTTTTGGGAAAACTATCAAGTTTTACCCTAGGTCGTATGGACATTTTTTGATCCTGTAGACCAGGCATGTCAATTGATGCCCACAGCAGCAAGCGCGCGCTTTAGAGCCCAGGAGAGCCTGAGCGCTTTACAGGGGAAAGGAAACAGATAGACGAAAGAGGTGGTATATGCCGCTTGGTCGACCTATATTCAGGGATGGCCAGCACTGATTCATTAGATAAAGGGAAGAGAACTTACTAAAACTGTATCCATGTTAATTTTTAGATTTGCCTGAGAAGTATAAGTGCATTATAAGAATGTAAGTTTTAATTTTAATGCTCATTTTTCACAAGTTTGATTTTTTTATTCAAAAGAAATATTTTCTCAACTTTTCGTAGGCTATAGAAAAATGAAATTTTCAGGTATAGGCCTATTTATTTAGTAACCTTACAGAATATTTTCGTAAATCTAATATACCGTATATACGTATTACTGAAGATAGTGTGTATTGAAAATTTTGAAAATATTCTTATGGAAATTGTTTGTAAGGAAATGAATTAACAAAGCAACTACTGTTACATTATAAACAAAAGATACGTGCAATGCGTTGTAAAAACGTCAGCTCTATAGCTTCAGCAGATATCGAGAAAATAATTTAATATTCTGATGATAGGAAGTTGTTCACAAATATCACTTTAAAAGCATAATGCGATAAGAGTTTTGTTATGTAATATTAGTTACACTTAAAACAGATACAGTACCTAGGTAAATTTGCTTTGTACTGTAATATTGTTTTGATTAGTTTATTGATTACTTTTGTAAGGTTAAAGATACCATCAATATAAATTCCAACTTATCATATCATAATCAATCTCTTTCTTTGGAATATCACTTTCTTTATGAATGATGTGTTTCATCCACTTAATACAGTATACTATTATACTACTATGGAATTTAAATAAATATTCCTTCTTAACTCTCTATTATGTTTTAAGATTTAAAACACAAGTGGAATATTAAGAAATCAGTGTTAGTACTTTTGTTTTACAGACAATATAGACAATACTGTATTAAACAGAAAGAAATCATATAAAAATAACGACATAAAATTTTACGTTCCGTTTGAAGTTTGTGTACCACTGTTTTCTTAATCCAACAGGTTGCTTATTCATATACACAACCCTTCCTCTTTCCATACTTAGGGCTTGATGCCCGCGCACGACGTCAAGGTCAGAAAAATGCGTTTGCTTTGACATCACTTCTGTAGACCGTCCCCGACGACTGTGAAAAGGACGGCACTTATACTCCTTACATTCTGTATATGCTACTGTTTAAAGAAATAAGGCACAAGATACCCATCGGCAATGAGAAGCATTTAATTGTTACATGCGTTCTCATTTTTAGTGGAAAAATGCATGCACAACTGAATGAGTTTCGTTCACTCTTGCGAATGCGTAAAGTTGAAAAAAAAAAAGTTGAACCTTGTAGGTGCACCTTATGGGCCTGTGAATGGATTAAAAAGAATATTACGTAAGGATCCATAGGTCTATATGCTAGCTTGTAAGTTTTTGTACGCTCCTACGCAACGAATCCTGTTAACGCAGTTCTATGCCTTCGGCAAGTTTAACGACCTCATAGAAGTTTTTCTTCTCTTTCCAACAGTACTGTACACTAATTTATATTTATCTGGTTTCAGCAGAAGGTACCGCTCCAGGCTAGCAAGTCTGCAGAAACATCTGTCTGCAAGACAGCAAATTTTTGTAGGAAATGAGCTTTCATTACTCAGGAACTGGGTTCATTCATGTTTTGTAAATTAAGCAGTTCCATATGGTACTTCGTTTTTTATATTGCTAGATATTTTTATCGTCAAAAAACCATGGACTTCGGCAATATTTGTATCCGCGAACTTAGGACCAATTTTTAAGCGTAGTGAAGTCTAGAGAACTTGTAGGTATGTGTACGTATTTATTCACACTGCAAATGGGTATATACCCGGTGGCAGTGGGAACTAATTACACTTAATAATGGCAATTAATAATAAACACAGCTAATACAAACAATACTTAATAATAATAATAATAATAATAATAATAATAATAATAATAATAATATAATAATGATAATAATATAATAATAATGATAATAATATAATAATATAATAATAATAATAATATAATAATATAATAATAATAATAATAATATAATAATAATATAATAATAATAATAATAATAATAATATAATAATAATATAATATTAATAATAATATAATAATAATATAATAATATAATAATAATAATAATATAATAATAATAATATAATAATAATAACATAATAATATAATAATATAATAATAATATAATAATATAATAATAATATAATAATAATAATAATATAATAATAATAATATAAATAATATAATAATAATAATATAATAATAATATAATATAATAATAATAATATTATAATAATATAATAATAATATAATATAATATAATATAATATAATATAATATAATATAATAATATAATAATATAATAATATTATAATAATAATCATAATAATATAATAATAATATAATAATAATATAATAATAATAATAATATAATAATATAATAATAATATAATAATAATATAATAATAATAATATAATATAATATAATAATATAATATAATAATATAATAATAATATAATATAATAATATACATATAACAATAATATAAATATAATAATAATATAATAATAATAATATAATATAATAATAATAATAATAATAATAATAATAATATAATAATAATAATAACATGGTCACTTAAAATAACATTTTAAGTAAATCTAATTTGTATCTTAACCCTAAGTTCGAACTAAGACCCACGAGCGTGACAGGTTCATACCTACACAAGTACCTTTCGGCACTACACTTATTTCGCTGTCAACTCACTCACTGCACTGATTCTACCTGATTTCACTAACACTTCTAACCATTTCACTGTTCAAATACATTGCACAGCCACTTCACTGACACTACACACTTCACTGACACAACACACTTCCTCACTGATAGAACACTTCGAATAACAATATATCAATTACATCCTTTAAATAGTTACTATCGTCTATTAGTAAAGTCCTTGAGCCTATTTTGGTCTATTAGTAAAGTCCTTAAGCCTATTTTTAAATACATTTTTGGTTATTCGTAAAGCTTTTAGTAAGTCTGCAGGTAAAGCATTCCAGTCTCTGATAGTACGATTGAGAAAAGAAAACTTTCCAGTGTCCGTCCTCTGTCTTCTTTCCCTCAGTTTATATGATTTCTTTACCAATTAATGAACGGGAATTGGTCGTTCCTTGAAGAGTAATTAGACGGCTGCAACCTATTTTTTTATTTCTCTCCAGGCAGGCTCACCTCTGTATGTTATGAACAGTGCGCATAATCGAATTCGCGTTCTCCGGTCCGTGAGTGTGTCCCATCTTAATGATGAATTATTACGACAACACTTGAGAGCCCGTTTTTGAATCCTTTCCAGTGTCTTTATATGTTCTAATCTGTAAGGATCCCAACATGTAGCATCATATTCCATTACTGGACGAACTAGTGATTTATATGCAATCTCTTTGGATTTATCAGAGCCTCTCCTTAGTACCCTCATCACAAAGTGTAACGCCCTCCATGCCTTTCCGCTGTGTCAGTAACTGTCCCCCCAGCCGAGATCGCTACTAAATGTTATTCCTAGATATTTACATTACATACATACTTAGAATAATTTTAACCCTTACGCCTAGGCGGCCCGTAAAAGTTCGAGTCCGGTCAGGTCTGGGATTTTTCAGTTAAAATCCATAGTGAAACGTACGGCGGATAAGAACGCAGTTGGGGTTTCTCGGGGTTCTCCGTTTATCCTCATATTAGGCATTTACACCATTCCATTACCATTTCTCCATTTCATCATTCCATAGCAATGCCACTTCCTGTAAACTCAATTTATATAGAATAATTTTACATTCAACAGACACTAATAATTTCATCAGTAGTTATCTTCATTTTAAAAGCTGGAAAATAATCTGTGAAGGTTCAATGAGGATGACACATTAGATGGAGAGTAGTGGAGAGAAATTGGTGGAATTGTTGAAGGAAACTGAAATTTCCGAGTTAAACCCTCGAAACATTCACACCAAAAATTTTTTCTATGACCTGGCCAGAGATGGAACACAGGACGCCTGGATGGAAAACTAGTGCACTAGCGTTTGAGTTATAGCTATAGCTAGGATACAAAAAAAAATAGATTTCCATATTTTTTAATTTTGATTATATTTACTGACTAAGATGCAGTACCGGATTTAAGTTTATGCAACCTATGCAGTTGCCTAGGACGGCAATTTCCAGGGGTAGGGGGCGGAATTTTCTCTCTCCTTCTTTCTTTTTTCTTTCTTTTTTTCATTTTACAGTGAAATTTGTTTTTAAAACATTTGTTGGTAAATTTTTTCTGAAGTTTGTTCTTGAACGCTTTAGTAGTTGTAATATTTAGTGACGTAAAACGCTTTTTGGAAGTCGAATATTGTTTTGTAATCGCATTCTCACGGTAGCGGTGAAAGTAAAGGGAAAGTGTGCAGTTGCATAACTATATTGTAATGCCGGTATGGTATCACGTTATTATATTATCAAACTGCTTCTATAAACAAGAATGCATTGTTGAAAATCAAATTGGATGTGTGTTTATTACTTATCGTTATGAATAATAACCACAACTCTCTGTTACATTGCCAATATAATAATCAACAATATTATTTAATCTCTTTCCAATTTTTGCACTATATAATTCGATACGAAAGATTTATTCCGCAAAGATTTTGAGTTCATTTTCCAATTTATTCTATACTTTTGAACGAAGTAAGAAATACTCGTACAATTATACCACACAACAAAACCAATGTTTAAAAATAAACCACAGCTTGCCTTTCACAAATCAATTATGTTTCAACAATGAATAAGTTGGAGTATGTTTCGTTGCATCGAGTCTGATGTGCTTCATCAGATCGACTTGATGACATCATCAATGCTTATTACCCTCACTGTAGGTAATAGCGCCAATATGCGTCACACTTTCATTTGCTTGTATTGTTGTTAAACCTTGTCACAATTACAACTTCTGAAAGAGGCTACAAATGGTCAGTACCTTAAAAAAAATCAATATTATTGTCCGTATTTCTGATCAGATGTAAGACATTTTTTTAATTAATGGCGTTAATACCTTCACTTACCCTATATTCATTACGGAAAAGGTACTCAGACAAAACGAACTGCAGTGTTGCCATATTTAGCAATAAGTCGCTAAATCTAGGGAATTTGGAATCAGTCTCGACGACAAATTTTGTAAAATACGATTAGCGACTTTTCTGCTGATTTTTATATTCTTCCACTTTTTCCTTTCTTTTAAGTTAAAACATTCAACTGAAGTCATGCACTTCTTAGTTTTAGAAGAGACATGGGTGCATGACTGAGTAGTCTAATGATTCATACGTGAAAGCCTTGATCTCATATATTTGTGATCAGTGATCAGGGGTGAAAGATGCTGATCCAATGATTCTCACAGGTTAGGTCTCTCTCTCAATGCTACTGCTCCAACACCGATAAACGATGGCAACTTTGATTGTCACGTGACGAGTCGCCAGATCCAGCTAATTCTTGGTTCTTCCCCGCAACGAGGAGATTTTCCACTCCGAACCGACCTGAGGCAATTGAGTTTTGGAATTTTGTGCCGACAGTTCGTGTGAAGCAAATGAGACTGTATTTTTTGCTAATTTTAATGTCTTTTAATATATAAGATTTAAAAAGTGTTAGATTTCACAAAAAAAAATTGTGGTCAAATGCTTGGGTGAAAATTTCCACACTTACAATTTGCCAAAAAGTGTAGTGTCAGTGATTGGATCAAGTACAGTGTATTCACAATCAGTTGTTCCCACACCTTCCACCTCAACATCACAGCCGTCAACAACACAACCAGACTCCGCAGAAGAGGGTGACGTCGAGGAAATTATATTTTTCTTCGCATATGTATGTTTGTGCGAGATCGTGCGTATTTGCTTGTTTTCCGCACAGAACCAATACGCGGTAAGTGTGAAATACCACATTCAGTATTCCCAACGTAACACACATAACAATTTCCCTCTTCTTACCGCTTAAGCGCCACATTCATTTTACTGCTTTAGGCTTTTAACATATTATTTTTAGAGACGTTTAACATAGTAATAATTATAAATTGCAAATTTGCCACTGCAATTTCACCTAAATTGCAATGTTAATTATTGTTTTTAAATATTTGCAAAAATTAAGTAAAGTCTACTACTCCACGAAACTTATTGCATTCCTGATACAAGTAACATTAAGGAAGCCGTGAAAAAATCAACAAGATTCCAGATGCCGATGTTATTACTGCAATATGTTATATAAATAATATTGTTAAAATATTAGAATAAAAATAAATCATTACATAACCTTACCGTTTGTTTTAAATTCGCATTTATAGACTGGGGAAAAAAAGACAGACGTATATCACGGCCTGCTGGAGTATAGTAAACACAGAAAACATTTTATAGCAACAGTGTTGAAGAAAGATATTTTGGTTTTCCGAAGTTGTCGTCATTAAAGAGAAATCAAGATGGAGATTTCATTGAAACTAATTAGAAATTCGTCTTTCAGGTATGTAATACAAGTAACATTAAGGAAGCCGTGAAAATATCAACAAGATTCCAGATGCCGATGTTATTACTGCAATATGTTATATAAATAATATTGTTAAAATATTAAAATGAAAAATAAATCATTACATAACCTTACCGTTTGTTTTAAGTTCGCATTTATAGACTGGGGGAAAAAAAGACAGACGTATATCACGGCCTGCTGGAGTATAGTAAACACAGAAAACATTTTATAGCAACAATGTAGAAGAAAGATATTTTGGTTTTCCGAAGTTTCCGTCATTAAACAGAAACCAACATGGAGATTTCATTGCAACTAATTAGAAATTCGTCTTTCAGGTATGTAATAAACGATCTTCGCACAAAATAATGTACGATACACGAGCGGTATGTTTGTTTTCATGTTCTCGGAAATTAAAAAAGCTCAACTACGTTTCGCTTTTTCAATCTTTTCCTCGAACATGAAAACGTCAACATACCGCTCTTGTAACGCATATTACTATTTTCTTATTTTTATTTAGTGATATTTATTATTAATTTTTAGCGACACTTCTGGAGATTTTTTAACAAACTTTGGTGAGATTTAGCTACTTTTTGTTGAAAAGTTAGCGAGATTGTAGGGCGATATGTTGGCAACAGTGACGAACTGTAACATCGCTTTTATCCATAATACATTGCAGTTGAATTAACCGCAATTTTAAAGCTTTATACAGTCGAAACTCTGACAAAAGAATGTCTTATTGTTTTGTTTTGAAGTCAGATATTTTATGCCGAGAGTCTATGCAATTTTCTTGTGGCAGAGTTAGTAGACGTGCAGCTGTACAGACCGAATCAATTTTGCCTTAGAACGTTGCTCCTCGTGGAAGTCGTAAGAACACTTGTGTTGTTTATTTCATGGCAGTACAAATATCCATTTTTACGTGTTTGGAACTGATGTTATGTTACAAGGGAACTCTAGCAAATAGGATGAAACTGGCATTGCAGTAAAATAAAACAAAAGAACATCTACCGTCTACTAACCAACTTCCTCCCCCTCGTCTCAAGTAGAGGAGAAAATTTTTCTGCCAGAGACAAGATTAAATTTTAGACGTGATTCGAATTAAGGCGCTCCCTTATATATAGAAACCATCAGGTTTACACAGACCGAACCCGAGCCGATGGAAACAAGGTTACGCTCTTCCTCTAATTTAACTCCGCGTAATATTAACGATCAAACGTGTTTCCAAACATTAAGTACACTAATTTTACTCTAGGAAATAAAATAAGCGTGAAGGAATTACAAAAACCGAAACTTCTCTGCGAATTTCAACTTTCTTATAGCGAGAGAGTTTAATGCGATATAAAGGGTTGCGTTTTCTTGACGAAGAACTGAATTGAAATCCCGAACAGACAAATTGGGATCAATCACAAAAATAGAAGAATTTAGGGCTATTCCATATGAAATCGATCAGTAAAAAACCTCGCATTTTTATACTCTAATTTTTTCCCTATTTATACAAGGTGCTGAGGAGAGTGCATTTTCAAAAATATACTATCGAAAGTCAAACGATTTTCGTATTATTGAGCGACAAATTTAGCGTATTTTATAAAAGCAAGCCTCTTTCAGCGCTCTGAACTCTGGAACCATTTACTGCAGAACATTGAACGAGAGCTCATTTTGAAGCTGACATTTGGTAGGTTATGTTAAGAAGCAATCCTTATTTTTATTGTATACAGAGAGACAGATAATCTGATTTTACTTACTTTTAGGCTTTTTGCCAATTTGTAAAAATGAAAAAAAAATATTGAGGAAAAACCTTGCATTATTAAAAGGAATTCGGCATTGTTTGGTTAGTGGTACGGCAATACGTTTCGAGGGTATTAAATAGATTATTTTCACACGTCTAGACTTGAACGGCGCAGTACAGCAAGCACTGGCCGAGAGCTGAAGATAAGCGAGCGTTGGGCGTCATTTTACTCCTGTGTTTATGAAAATCTGTTATAAAGCTAGCACAGCCATGACTGCTAGACGATACATCATGTGTTTATGTCTCCTGGTCTTGCTTACCTCGGCTAGCTCCCTCCTCATAGTCAGCTGGTTAGTTCACGCGCGTACTATTTATTTTCTTTATTTGATATTTTTATTACTTTCTTACCAACGTGCCATCAGTAAAAATATGTGTTTATTTGTACTTTCAATGCGGATTCTAACTATATACTTTAAAATTTTTTTTTCCTTGGCACAGGCGTCTTAATGAGGAAAAATATAAATTTCTTAATTTCCATAAAAAGTAAGATAATCTGTTTATATGTCAATATAAACTTCAATTTATCAGCATCAAAATAAACCATGATTTCGATCATTGGGTGAAAGGGTTTCGGTGCTACCACAGTTTAAAGTTGCAAATGTTATAAAAATACGATAAATTTAAATATTTTTAAATAAACACTATGAAGTTCTGATGCCTTAAACTTTGCACGAAGCATTGTATCACAGTTCTCTACGTACAAAAAAACGTTTTATTGTATTTAGAAATTGTAAGGTCAATTTTCTCTATATTTCGGTCGATTTGAGATGGAATAGCTCTATAGTAGAATTTATAGTGTCACATCTTTTTCCTCTGTCAAAATCATACCATTTATCATTATGACAGTCATTTACATTTTGACTTACTAACTTTTTTACTTATTACTTTTTACTTACTATTTATTAATTTATCTTACTGACTGATTTAATTATTTATTTCACTTATCTTAATTATTTACTTATTTGGGGACTCGGGCGTAAAACATGGTAACTGACATGTTTGTCAAAAATGAGATATGTAGCATATAACATGCTATCTTACATTCTGCGTCTAATGCAGTAGTTAATTTTCCAACATCTGAACAGATGGCAGAAATATTCCAGATTACGTGGATATTCAGAGTAACGCAATCCTTTTTCCGGAAATAACGAAAAATTAGCATTGTTAAGGCCCATTCACAATGAAAATTAAACATAACCGTAACATAAACACAGGAGTTTGCGGCCAGGCTACCAAATGAGATGATTCACAATGATTCACATAAACACTGACATTAACAATGCCGTAAGACGTTAACATGAAAGTTTGCAAACTCCAAACTTTCATGCTTATGCTTACGTGATTTGCAAACAGAACACAATCGTGGAACGCTGAAGTATACGGCAGAATATGAGGAAATGGCGTCGTTGTTATGTTTCCATGGTTACCAAGTATGTTTGCTGTTATTTTTATGTTCCCATCGTGAATGATGGTATGACTTTTTGATTTTACCGTAACGTTTACATTCTTAAGTTAACGCTTTCGTTATGTTTAATTTTCATTGTGAATGAGCCTTTATTGCATCGCGCGCTAAAGCCGTATACATTTGTATAAGGAATGAATGTAGACTAAATCAGAGTCAAATATTTTTAATTTTAAAGGTCACGAACACTGGCCTAAATTGAGTTTTATTTTAAATGTTCCTACACCAAACATGGTGAAATGGAATAACAATGGAGGCCAACTAGCTGATTGTGCTACTCTGGGTATCCATGGACTTTGAATTTAACTTTCTGGTAGCTATACAAACTGTTGCATGTATAAATGTTTACCTACCTAATAACATCAAAATACCAAAACGTCACTTACCATGTTTTACTCCCGAACCCCTCTGTTTATCTATTCATTTGTTTGTTTATTTATTTAATTAATTTGTTTGTTTCCTTGTTTATTTATTTTAATTTGATAACAATCCTGAGTACATTAACCTCATTTTTCTTTCTTTACGTCACGCTAAACTTAAATATCCTGTCTTCTGATAAATAGAACAGATAGACTTCAGTGAAGGAGGACAATAGGCCACCTTAATGATGTGAATATACTCAGAAATCGTTAAGGATGACTCGCGATCTGCATACCAAGCAAAATTAAATTAAAATATACGATTTCAGAAAAAATATTACGATCCGTCTTATTTCTTTTTCGAGTTTTGTACTACATTTCAATAATGTATGATACAGTAATAGTGGTAATGGGTAAAGATGTGAAAATATAAAATTATTATCATTTTTATGTTGTTATATTTAGCTTACATTACATTTCTATTGTGTTTTACACAGAGTGTTAGCTGTGTCTAGAATTGGCATATAGCGAAAATCACTACTGAAAATTTAATGATTTGTATTTCATACTAAATATTTTATACGGTAATGGGAATCGATGTAATTTAAAATTAAATTCTGAGGAAAGACAAGGCCAACATATTAATTTGTAATAGGATTATACTAGATATTTGTTATACGAGCCGAGTTGGTTTATAAACCTCATGAATTTTAGAACGGCTGTAACAAAATCAATACGAGTGATGTAAAACGTGTCTGTACTTAAAAACTCTACTGAAAACATGAATGCTACGCAATCGGACATCAAACATTTATGATAGTAATAAGAGTAGGAATAATATTAAAGCCACCGGCGTAGCTCAGTCGGCTGAGGAGCTTCCCTGCCGATCTGGAGTTGCGCTCGGGCTGGGTTCGATTCCAGCTTGGGGTGATTACCTGTTTGGTTTTTTCCGAAGTTTTCTCAAACCGTAAGGCAAATATCAAGTAGGTAATATATGGCGAATCCTAGGCCTCAACTCGCCAAATATCATCTCGCTATTAACTATCTCATCGATTCTACATAATCCAGTAATTGATGCAGCATCGTCAAATAATTCGTTAAAAATAATAATATCGATATAACTGTCATTACATATATATGGTCCGTATAGGCCAGTTTCTATCCGATGCTTTTGCAATTCACTGCGGGCTAAACCAAGGAGATGCACTATCACCTTTACTTTTTAATTTTTCTCCAGAATATGCCATTGGGAAAGTCCAGGATAACAGAGAGGGTTTGCAATTGAACGGGTTACATCAGCTGCTTGTCTATGCGGATGACGTGACTATGTTAGGAGAAAATCTACGAACGATTAGGGAAAGAACGGGAATTTTACTTGAAGCAAGTAAAGAGATAGATTTGGAAGTAAATCCAGAAAAGACAAAGTATATGATTATGTCTCGTGACGAGAATATTGTACGAAATGGAAATATAAAAATTGGAGATTTATGCTTCGAAGAGGTGGAAAAATTGAAATATCTTGGAGCAACAGTAACAAAATAATATATATGACACTCTGGAGGAAATTAAACGCAGAAAAAGTAAGGTAAATCTGTGTTATTATTCGGTTGAGAAACTTTTGTTACCTATTCTGCTGTCAAAAAAATCTGGAAGTTAGAATTTATAAAACAGTTATATTACCGGTTGTTCTGCATGGCTGTGAAACTTGTACTCTCACTTTGAGAGAGGAAAAGAGCATAAGGGTGTTTGAGAATAAGGTTCTTAGGAAAATATTTGGGGCTAAGAGGGATGAAGTTACAGGAGAATAGAGAAAGTTACACAACGCAGAACGTCACGCGTTGTATTGCTCACCTGACATAATTAGGAACATAAAATCCAGACGTTTGAGATGGGCAGGGCATGTAGCATGTATGGGCGAATCCAGAAGTGCATATAGAGTGTTAGTTGGGAGGCCAGAGGGAAAAAGACATTTGGGAAGGCCGAGAGTAGGTGGGAGGATAATATTAAAATGGATTTGAGGGAGGTGGAATATGATGATAGAGACTGGATTAATCTTGCTCAGGATAGAGACCGATGGCGGGCTTATACAGGGACATCATTTTATTTTTACTTCAATTTTTATTGTACCTGAGTTTTTGAATGTACTTCACTCCCACCCCTTCTACTAAGGAAGATCCAACTCCACACAGAACCAAGACCGCAGATAGTAAGCAGTACTGAGTTACTGAGTATAGTACGTTCCAGAAATATGTTCGAGTTTTCCATTGACGAAAGAGCTTTCAATATTGAATCATATTTTCGCACAGGTACTGTCCGTTTGCCAACGTCGCATCCCGATTTCCCCACCTGCTTCTGCTCGCCCCTCTGTAATAGCTGGGCTGTCTTAACTATTTTCTGAAAACATTAATTTCTCTTAGGAATTGGAAGTTTACGTAATATTATATAGCTGTTTAATTTAACTTAAATAAAAGGGCTTCGTTAAGTAATTAACTGTCACGTGATTTCCTCCTTTCTAAAATCCTGCGGCATAACCACTTGAACGGACAGTAGATAGCATGTCTGAGTAATTTTATATTTTCGGGTCGGGCAGAAGTGAAGATTGAATTTACAGTACGTAGAGTGGTACAGAATTATTTCAACATGAGTTACTAGTACGAAGGACGAAACTGGCAATTGGAATTAAATGCAATAGTCTATAGTGCGATAATATGCACAAAAGAACTGAAGCCTGTATCGAAATGAACGGCCACCATTTTCAAAATTGTGTTTAAATATTCATATTATGATTATTTTTCAATTTAACTTCTTTCTCTATATTGCACGCTAATGTGCTCTAGACAGTATAATATACACTGCATAATGAATACGTTCGCATGGATAACTCACTTCGTGAGTAAAACACTTATTCTCAATACAGTACTGTACTTTGATTAAAGAAAACCTAATAAAAATTATCAAACTCAAAATCGCGATATTTCCTAGTTTACGTAAATGGATGAACTACTTTTCTTCCTTCCTGTACCTAGTAGAGTGATTTGTGTTTTACGCCAGTATCATCGAACTCCAGTCTTGGAGGGGGGAGCAAGCGGTGTTTCCGTTTCTCTAAAGGTATAGACAGGTTAATATTAAAAATGTTAGTAAAAATAAAATGATGTCCCTGTATAGGGTCGGCAATGAACCTGCGGGTTCCTTAAAAGTCATTTGTAAGTAAGTAATGTAAATTACTTGTAAGTAGTTATGCTTCTTCACCTTTCAATAGGTGTTTCTTGTTCCGATTCTCATCCACTCCCAGACATACAATGGAAGCCAATCTCTCTGACCGCGTGATTGGTATGACACAAGATCATCCTGCCATGCATCACAGAATAAACACAATACTTGGGCCACACCCAGTTACTGTGAGAGAGTAAATAAACTTACACTTCCCTGAACGAAATCGTGTCCGGGCCTACTGAATTTTTAGCCAAAATCTCTACCACGTATGTTATTTATTCAAAGTAAGACAAAAATAAATTTGAAATAGTTTCCTCTCTCAGACAAGATTGAGCTTCTCAGTGTAATGTTCGGTGAGGTAAGTTTCCATCTGTCATATTGTCGAAGTTGACAGCAAAATTCCCAGCGGAAGGGGGAGTGACATGACGTGTTACATAAATCTGTACTGTGTCACGATCCCATGATACACAGCTATGTATTGATTTTCCTTCTGCCTGAAAATATGTAAATACAGTACAACTGACGACAGACTACTGCTCAGGACCAAAACGTCGTACTGCAATCAGGAAAAAAACGACAATTTGCAAAGGACCCTGAATTAACGCGAAATGCCCTTCAAAACTGAGTGGCTTGTACTTTCTTAGGGCTCACAATAGTGAAATCAATAACTAGCATACTTATTACTCCAAATTATCTTCGTTCCCGGTTTAACTACTCATCCTCCAATCACAATCTAAACACCAGGTCACAGGAGAGCCAAATCCTAGCAATTACTGCCCATAGAACATCCCACTATTCATCCTCTTTTACTGTCTCAGTACCCCCATAAATGGAATTCTCTACCTCAGAAGATTAGGGGCTGCCAGACAATAACCACTTTCAAGAAAAGGCTAAACGATTTCTTACAGGCGCAGTGAAACTGAAGTTATAATTGTGATCGAGTTTAATAATTAATTTAATTTAGGTATGACGATTTTTTATTATTATTATTATTATTATTATTATTATTATTTTATTATTATTATTATTATTATTATTATTATTATAATTATATTATAGGTAAAGGTAAAAGGTAAAGGTATCCCCGTAACATTCCATGAAGGCACTTGGGGGCATGGAGGTAGAGCCCCATGCTTTCCATGACCTCGGCACTAGAATGAGGTGGTCTGGTCGGCACCACGCTCTGGCCTTTTACCCCCGGGAAAGACCCGCAATTTTATAGAAGGCTGAACCTTGGGGCGTTCTGAAAGTTTGGCAACGAGAAAAAATCCTGTCACCACCTGGGATCAAACCCGGAATTCCGTAGCCAGCTGCTCTACCAACTGAGCTACCCGGCCGCCATTATTATTATTATTTTTTTCTTATGAAGATAAAAAGAATTGTCATTGTATTATATTAATTATGTATTATATTGTATTGTAGTAACCTTTGTATTGTATTGTATTAATTTATATTCATAGTTTGTAAGTAGTAATTTTCAACGAATGGTCTTAAGCCAGTTAAAAAAATTATTATTATTATTATTATTATTATTATTATTATTATTATTTATAAATGATATAAGTAAAAGAATAAGTTCTAGCTGCCTTTTATTTTTCAAAATCCGTAGTTTAGTCGATTGTCAAATTCTTCAAAATGACATTAATTCAATTTCACAATGGTCTGTTGAAAATGGAATGAAAATTAATCAATCCAAAACTTTTGTTATTTCCTTTTCACGGAAAACTATCTCCTAAAATTTAACTATTTTCTCAGTAATGTCGTAATTACTAAGAAAGATTGTATTAGAGATCTTGGTGTCCTACTTGATTCTAAATTATATTTCCATGATCATGTGCAATATATTTATACCCGTTAAGAATGCTTGGTCTAATTAGGTCGCCTATGTGTTTATCAATTTTATATTATTATGATTGGTTTATTATTATTATTATTATTATTATTGGAGAATATTCAAAGAAAATTTATTATTAGATTTTTCAAATTCCGATTATAAAGATTAAAAATTTCAATTGCGGTAGTTTGTTCATTGTATCTTGATTATTAAAGTCATTAAGGGTGATATTGATTGTGAATCTTTATATTGTAGTCTTGTATTCCTGCTAATGGTTTAAAATTTCATAAATTGTTTTATAATAAGAATCCTAAATCTCTCTCCGGTCTGCAGATGCATTAACTATGCTAATTTGCATGGATTCAACTTGGCTCCATTTAATGTGTAGTATATCTTTGAGTTTTCAACTCACTGATCTAATTTTATAATTATTTGTCCATTTTATTTCTTGCATTTGGTCAATTGATTAATGTAGTCTATTCCATTATTTCAATTATCTCATTGTACTAAATTTATAATTTTATAATTATTATTTGATCAATGATTGATGTAGACTATTATATTGTTTGTAAAATCATTCATTCTCATCATCATTTGTTGTTTTGTTCTGTTTTGTATTGGCTTGTGCTGTTGTTTTTGCACGTTAATATTCTAAATAAATAAATAAATAAATAAATAAATAAATAAATAAATAAATAAATAAATAAATAAATAAATAAATAAATAAATAAATAAATAAATAAAATTATTATTATTATGAAGAGATTCACCAACTTTTGATCACTGATATCTGATTAATAATGACAAATTAATGTATAAAATTTCATCCACATATTAAAAGTGGTTTGAATTTTAAAATAATTTGTTAAAATATTGAATCACTTTATGTAAGAAGTCCCTTGCGCCACAATTTACATTATTCTTAACTGATATTCACTTTTGTAGACCCTTATACAGAATGATTCCCGAGGATTTACCGTCCCTTACAGAGCTTATTTCCGAAGACATTCTGAGAAAAAAATGTCATATAAACATTTGTCCTAATCTCAATATTTTCAGAATTACACTATTTGAAGTTGTTTGTAAAATATCATTATTCTTGAGTTTTAAGAGTAAAAAATATTAAGGTCCCTGAGACAAATAACGCCATGTATATCTTTAACGCCACCTATTTATTCTTGTTGACGACATCTGATTTCGGTAGTGCACTACTGTAGCCTGCATTCGCTTGCAATCTAGTGATGAAATGAGTTACTAGCTGTCCGCTGACATTTACGAGTGACATGATATTCCATCATTTTCCTGTTGTGTGTTGAACGTGAATGGCTGTTTTTATATCAAGGTAAGAGGCAATATTTTATTTTATGTGTTGAGCAAATAATAACAATACGAAACTATATATTTTCGTGATCCTTAAACATTCTTCTATGCAGGGAAAGTATTTGCTATCTATTAAATTTGAAAATGTTAGAGAAACAGGCGGGTAATATTATCAAGTACTCAGTAGCGCTTTAACGCTACGTGGCGTTAAAGGTATAGGCCTACACATAAAATTTTAAGTTATGTTAGTACGGTACTCATTTGTTTAACGCAACCTTTTAATACTATTTTCATTGCTTTTATAGTCATATTGAATGAGGTATTTACATTGTAAGTGTGAAAACCTAAGGAAAAACAGTAACCTTTGAAATTACAAATGTCCAGAATGTACACAGTGATATTGGTTATTTTACTTGTAGAATACATTCATATTTAACTAAGGTTAATGCTTTTGTGTTTATAACTATCTACTGTGTCCCGTTGTCTCTATTTTTGAAAGTAAGGAGTTACCGGAAAACATATTTTCCTAATCCGTCTGGTGTTTCAGCTTCAGATCAAGAATATTTCATTAGTATTCAGTGATTTTCTACTTTTTATTAACAGAAACTCAAATTTAGTTGCTTAGTTCAATTTGTGTTGCTTAGGAAAAATAATTCATTAATAATTATAAGTGTATAGGTTACTAGAAAATAGGTGGCGTTAATAATTGGACAAGCTGTTCCTAATAACGCCAGTATACAACGTTTTCTTATTTGAGTAGTAATTCTTCTCCATTATATAATATCACCATTTTCATTGTGCTATTTTATAAAGACTATTACACTCTTACTACGTCATACTACTTTTACCAATAAAACGGTACGAAAGGACTTATTTCAACCAATCATGGCTGCTTATCGCACAATTTTATCGCGTCCCTAGCATTTGTTTAATTTTATCGCGTCCCTAGCATTTGTTTACTTTTATCGCGTCCCTAGCATTTGTTTCTTTGTTTGCCAACATTTGAAACTGGGCTGGTCTGGACGTCAAAAAAAATATATATAAAATTACAAATCACTCCAGTCGATGCACAGCAGTTTCAAATATGACTCGCATTGGCATTCAAGAACAAGAATTAATAAAAATCACTGATCATACCTATGCATCTTCTGAAATCCGATTTACAAATAAATGAAGAGCACCATTCGGAAATCCTGAATAAGTTGAATACACCATGTAGGCCTAAATCAACGAGTTCCACTTCTATTACGCACACGTCCAATATAACATCAATTGAACCACCAACCACATTCAAATTTGAAAATTGTACATTCAATAATTATTCCTTTTAAAATTATTCATTCGGAAATCCTGAATAAGTTGAATACACCATGTAGGCCTAAATCAACGAGTTCACTTCTATTACGCACACGTCCAATATAACATCAATTGAACCACCAACCACATTCAAATTTGAAAATTGTACATTCAAT
The DNA here is from genome assembly GCA_025594305.2 of Periplaneta americana. Lineage (NCBI taxonomy): Eukaryota > Metazoa > Arthropoda > Insecta > Blattodea > Blattidae > Periplaneta > Periplaneta americana. The sequence continues at coordinate 20,544,596 of JAJSOF020000005.1, forward strand.
AATTATTCCTTTTAAAATTTTCATGTTTATTTTTTATGTCATCGTCGTTAATTAAAACTTTTCTAACACTTGTGTACAGTATATTAGTTAGGTTATGTTATAGCTTCTGCTATATGATATTATGGATAGTCACGTATCAGAGATTGTTTAATATTAAGATTTATTGAAACTCATCTGTAAAGTGACGTTGATTACTGGGATTCGGATAATTGAAGTGGAATGTTGCATTTTAATAAAAATGAAACTGAATCAACAATGCCTTCTTGACTAGTAACAGTCCACAGAGTTCAATGATGATTCCATAGTTGGCACAACTGATACCGGTAACAAGAAAACATAATCATAAAACACTACTGCCATCTAGCGTAATGTTGAGATGGTACATATTTGTCAGAAACCAGTGTACAAGGCCGGATATGACATCGTCAGGTTCGATAGTTGATACATTTGAAGACAGTTGTATTTTCATAAGCCAATTAATATTTTATTGTATTGGAGTACTTTGTTACTTCTAATCTGTATATACTTTCTTCTAATCGTGTAATAGTCAATTAAATCCCACTCGAGTTTTGATTTTCTCTAGATAAATCAAAACCTCTAGTGAGATTACTGTTGATAAAATTAAAGTTTCTTTGCCATAATTTGAGTGTGTGTACATATCCAGAGCAAGAGTGGCTTAAGTGTTAAGTTGGCGTTATTTGGTACGCGTACCTTATACCGTACTTGAAGAATGAACTATTTGGGAGTATCACTTCTTTAATTAGCTAATATTCTGAAGGCAACAGTGTGTTTTGAATTCCATAATTCCGTCCTACAGAATTCTTTTTTCGAATTTTAACTTTAAAATTACATTTTCTTACGCATTTATCACGACAATTGTTACGCCACTCTTGTAAATTCTTTAAGACTATATATTAGGATGCAAAATTAAATTGTAAGAAATCAAGTTCTAAAGTCGTATGATTTCTTACAATTTCTGTGATAAGTGCATAAGAATAATGACATTTCCAGTTAAAAATTGAAAAACAAAATCTGTACAAAGCAATTAACACATTTTTAGCTTCAGAACACTAGCCAATTAAAGAAATGACACTTGTGAACAGTTCATTCTCCTATTTTTTTACCCGTAAAAATAAACAAAAAAGGTATTTTACTAACAACTTCAAATTAATGTTACTTTGAAAATATTTCGATTAGGACAAATGTTCATATGACAAGTTTTTCTCAGAACATCTTCGGAAATAAGCTCCATAAGTGGCGGTTAATTCTCGTGAATCACGCTGTATACTTGGGATCAAAACTCACTATAGGGCTTTGTTGTGAAATTAGTCAATATATCACTAGAATCTGTTATAAAGTATTAAAAAACAACACTATTAATAATCATAAAAGACTTCCCAGTAATTTACTGATGCACTGTATAGAAAAACTCCAATAGCAATATTTGTTCAACGTATATAAATAATCATCTAAGTGAATATTAGTTAAAAATAATGTTAATTGTGGCGCAAGGGACTTTTTATTAAAAGTGACAGAATATTTTATTGAGATATTAAAAAAGTGTAAGCCATTTTTCATAGAGGGATGAAATTGTGTACATGTGTTATTATTAATCGAACATATCAGTCATAAAAGTTTTGTGAATTTAATTTTAAAAAGTTGGAAGTTATTTCAGTATAGTGTCCCCTTAAGACAATTCAATTGAAAATTAAATAAAAGAAAAATTAATATTTGTAGTTAGTTGTCTGATAAATTTCTCTTTATATATGAAATTATGTAAGTATAACAAAATAAACCCGGCTGAGAAGTACACACTGGCTAAGGCAAACAGCTATAATTTTAATTTCAAACCGCTTTCGTGCGTTAAACAGTAATTCAGCCTAGAGTTTAGGCAATGATTGTTTGTCCGTTGCCAATGTACGCAGTGGTCTGTGCTCCCGAGTTGAGTAGGTCTGAAGAAAAAAAAAAAAACCTGAAATGAAGATTAACTCCGAATGGTGCATGAGATACAGACAATAAAATTAATAGATTTTATGAACGAAATTTTGGAAAACTCACTTATGTACTAAGATGCATATATTTATGTCTTGTGATCTAAAAGTAATGTATGTTAATATAATTCTCGATTCTCTGAGACTTAAAAATATGATTATCGTTAAATTATACATCGTACAGTAATGTGTACTATGCAGACCTATTTATGTATGTATGAGGAGGTTTTCTATAACTTTGTGCGTACGTTTTTTCTTTCCTTCAATGCTCTGTCGCATCAATGAAACTTTGAATATGTTTATTTCGTCCCAATGCTACTTTAAACGTCGAAAATTGCCATAATCTGTCCACATTTTTTATGATCACAGCGTTAAATTGCGTGATTTGCGTACTATTATTATGCGTCTGCTTTCCATCAACATGGCGGCAAGCGCATCGTTCAATTTGTCCTGGTTTCCTCGTTCTGCGCAGCCGAAACTGTAAGGGCTTTGTCATTTGAATATAGAAGAAGGGGGGGGGAAATGTTTATATCGTGATTATGAGGGTAATTGTAATCATCATGATGAATATCTTACTATTTTATTTTTAATATAACTTTAATAATATTTTTAATAATACTCTGACAACACAATGCCAATATTCCTCGCTTGCAAAACGTTAAAGAATTTAAGTAATATTAAATCTTTCGAATAATGTAAGGTAAGATTTATATTAAAGTTTAATTTTTGAATAAAATCACTGGGATAGAAAAGTGCGCATGTATGATACAACTGCATTTCTGTGTGACAAACTTAAATTTAATCTGCACCTCCGCGTCCCACCCCTCTCGCGCGGCGCCACTTGTCAGCACAGTAATGTTCAAGTGTCGGAGCGGCGTGTTGCTGGTGGTTGCAAGGGGAACGATGAGCAGATAGAAGCAACGAGACAAGTTTCGCTCCTCTACGGTCTTTCTCACGCAGGTTGCCCCTTTCTCCCTGATTTAGTACCACAGCAATTTGCTGGTAGGGGATAGACTATATATATTTTTTATTTTAGTAGGTTATTTTACGACCTTTATCAACATCTTAGGTTATTTAGCGTCTGAATGAGATGAAGGTGATAATGCCGGTGAAATGAGTCCGCGGTGCAACACCGAAAGTTACCCAGCATTTGCTCATATTGGGTTGAGGGAAAACCCCGGAAAAAACCTCAACCAGGTAACTTGTCCCGACCGGGAATCGAACCCGGGCCACCTGGTTTCGCGGCCAGATGCGCTAACCGGATAGACTATATCATTTGTTGTAAAAAAGAAATAGAAATCATTATATACATATAAAAATAAAATAAATAAATACAATGACAATACAATATATACGTACACTGACGTTCAAAGATATCTGACCCTACTAATGGATACTGATCGATAATTTGTTCGTGTAAGTGTGACTTCTTTAGTTAATGAAGTAATTCATATGAAAGTCAGGGTGATAAAATATTGGTTAAAAATTATATTTGGGGATCAGTCGCTTCTACGGTCGATTTGTTACAAAGTTCAACAAAGGGAGGGCTGGGAAAAGGGGTGGGTTTATAAACTGCAGAGAGGGCTGCATCATATAGGAATGGGATGGGTGTGGGAGAAAGGAGAGAATAACAGGAGGAATGTATGGCGTAATGTGAAGATGCGTTTAATTGATATAGAGAGGCAAGAGATTGAGCTCCAATGTTCGGAAAAGTCCTCACTACATCTACAATCAGAGCTCATGCTTAACTGGGGGAGGTGTGACTACATAAATTATTCTTGTAACAAAGACAGCAGAGCAGGTTTAGCGTGGCTAAGATTGGGGGCATGGAAGGGTACTAAAATTGTCAACGAAGAAGGGGAACGTCTTTGTCCGCTTTGCAAAGAAAAGGATTCCTATAAGCATATTTTATTACTGTGTGTCGAATTGGAACAGGTGCGGAGAAAATATTTACCACCCTCGATGCTAAGTCAGAGTAGGAGTTCGCTTGCATGTCTTGACCTCATGGGGAATAGAGAACGGGAACAAAGGACTGGATTGTTCCTTTTGAAGGCGAGAAAGATTAGAGCTGCAGCTGTCGAAGTTTGCGATGCGAACTGTGGAAGGGATAATAGTATCCACCCAACTGTACACTTTTATGTCTTTTAGGTTAGGATATATTTTATAATTTGTTTTATTGTGTCATTTCCATCTTTAATATGTGTGTTATCTTAGAGAGTAGTTGGATGTAATTATAGGTGGGGAGGGGGACCTACAAAGGAGGACTTGTTTTGGGTACAAAGCACGTACGGTCAGAAGACCCGTGCATTGGATTTTAGACAAAATTATGATAATATAAAATTTGTGTGTATAATATTAGTCAATAAATCTATCTATCTATCTATCTATCTATCTATCTATCTATCTATCTATCTATCTATCTATCTATCTATCTATCTATCTATCTATCTATCTATCTATCTATCTATCTATCTATCTATCTATCTATCTATCTATCTATCTATCTATCTATCTATCTATCTATCTATCTATCTATCTATCTATCTATCTATCTATCTATCTATCTATCTATCTATCTATCTATCTATCTATCTATCTATCTATCTATCTATCTATCTATCTATCTATCTATCTATCTATCTATCTATCTATCTATCTATCTATCTATCTATCTATCTATCTATCTATCTATCTATCTATCTATCTATCTATCTATCTATCTATCTATCTATCTACCTATCTACCTATCTACCCATCTACCCATCTATCCATCCATCCATCCATCCATCCATCCATCCATCCATCCATCCATCCATCTATCTACGAGAGGGATCCAGGAAATAACGACCGTTTTGTTGTAATAATTAAAAAAATATATATTTATTTGAAAAAACAAAGTCTGTTACATAACTGAAGCTTCTTTTACTTCTTTCATAATCACCACCTACATTTAAACATTTCTCGTAGCTGTTCACTAGCTTTAGAATTCCCGTGTTATACGCCTCTGCCGCCAGTTCATTAAGCCAGGTGTTCACTGTCTTCTTAAACTCATCATCCAAAACGCGTACCACCCAGAAAGACTTTCAGCTTAGTGAAAAGGTGAAAATCGCTAGAGCAAGGTCTGGACTATAGGGCGGATGATCAAAGATTTCCCAACCGAATTGATCTAGCAATTCTCGAGTTGAAGCAGCAGTGTGCCGGCGGGCGGGCGTTGTCGAAAGCATTCCTCGCCTCTTGTTTTGGATGGCTCGCCGTAGTTTTCGTAAAGTCTCACAATAACGATTTGCATTGATCGTAGTGCCTTTTGGCATGAACTCCAGCAAAAGAACACCTTTGCGATCCCAAAAGACAGTAGCCATGACTTCTTGTGTTGAGAGAGTCTGTTTGAATTTTGTCGGTTTCTTGGGTGATGAGGGATGATGCCACTGACGTGATTGGCGCTTGGTCTCTGGGGTGTTATGAGACACCCAGGTCTCATCACCAATCACAATTTGATCTAGGCGTCTCTATCTGTGCGATATCGCATCAAGAATGTCAATGCTGAGGCCATTCTCTGAGTTTTGTGTTCTACTCAGTTGCCGTGGAACCCATCGTGCACAGATTTTCAAGATATTGCGACACAATTTCACCAAGCAAAGAACGAGAAATGTCAGGAAAGGCAATATGCAATTCGTCGAGTGATGTGCGCCTGTCTTGCAAGATTCTGTCGTTCACTTTAGTCTTCAGGTCTTCTGTGATGAGTGATGGGCGTCCGGATCGAGTTTCATCGTGGACATTTGTTCGCCCATTGTTGAACATTTCGCACCATTTTCTCACATTTCTTTCATTCATTACAGTATCACCATACACTTCTTTCAATTGCCGGTAAATGTCTGCAAGTTTCAAATGTCGGGCATTCAAAATCGAATCACACTCCTCACCTCACAGTCGGCGGGATTATCAATCACGTCGTTCATTTTGAAGTAACACAAAATGCACAATGGCGACTTGTTGCAACCAGTACTCACAACATTATGAGAACACATGCTAAGGAAGCCAGTTGACCTTCAAACAAGGAAGGGAGTCAGCTGCGCGACGGGTATGCGCGAACGGTTGTTATTTCCTGGATCCCCCTCGTATCTATCTATCTATCTATCTATCTATCTATCTATCTATCTATCTATCTATCTATCTATCTATCTATCTATCTATCTATCTATCTATCTATCTATCTATCTATCTATCTATCTATCTATCTATCTATCTGTCTGTGTCTGTCTGTATGTCTGTCTGTCTGTCTGTCTGTCTATCTATCTATCTACTTCTATGAATATATGGCGAAGATAATAGTCAGTGTTTCCAATCGTACAGTAGGCCTACTTATCAGCCAGAACCTCTATTATTCGATTGTTTCGGTATCTCAATAAATATTTGTCTTTCCAGAGGAAATGCATTTTTCTTAACTCGAATTTAAAGTGCAAATGGAGTTATGTACACATGTGAAAGTAAAATTAAATGAATGTGATGAAATATCATTATTTTAACATGCTTTATACATTAGTATTTTCCTTCCTTTGAAAGTGTCCTCAGGGAATCAAGCATTAGTACTAATCCTACTCCTTTCAATCACTATAGCCAGTGCCAGCGTTTTTGGCGCGTGTCCTTGAGTAAAAAGTTAGTCAGTGAGCACTAGTTGCCAGTGCAGCTGAGGACGGTACCATCCAACACGCCACATTAGCAATCTGTCCACAGCGTAAAAGGCAAGACACTAGCACTTTTCGTTTCTGGAGTGTGTCCTTGAGTAAACTGTCCAGTCAGTGGCATCTGTTGCCACTTCGGCTGAAAGTGGTACCACCTCCTAAACAGATGTGACGTCAGCAATCTGCCAATCACAGATGTCAGCTTCTTTCTCGCCCACATTTTGTGACAAAGATAACATAATCGCTCTCAACGTTCCTATTACTTATTTCACACGCCAGAAACGGTGGCACTGACTGTACAAGCAGGTATCTACATTGTAACAGTACAGCACAATGAGCACCACTGCGAGGGCATTATGCCATGTCTTCAACATAATTCCTCTCAAACTTTATTATGAATTGCTAAATTCGTCGTCTTGAAAATCAAAGAAAGAGTCTAAGAACAAAGTCTACTTTTCTTTAGTGAAATTTAAGCGGTAATACTTGTAATGAGTAATAATTATAATTATAATTATAATAATTATTATAGTATTTGGATATTTTTTTTTTTTACATTTTCTATGTCTCCTAATTTTTATAACTAGAAGCATTACCAATATCTAGAAGCACTTCGACATATCCAAATTCAACTGTGTTACTTACTTACTTACTGGCTTTTAAGGAACCAGTAGGTTCATTGCCGCCCTCACATAAGCCCGCCATCGGTCCCTATCCTGAGCAAGATTAATCCAATCTCTACCATCATATCCCACCTCCCTCAAATCCATTTCAATATTATCCTCCCATCTACGTCTCGGTCTCCCCACTGGCCTCCCAACTAAGACTCTATATGCACTTCTGGATCCGCCCATACGTGCTACATGTCCTGCCTATTTCAAACGTCTGGATTTTATGTTCCTAATTATGTCAGATGAAGTATACAATGCGTGCAGCTCTGCGTTGTGTAACTTTCTCCATTCTCCTGTAACTTCATCCCTCTTAGCTCCAAAATATTTTCCTAAGAACATTATTCTCAAACAGCCTTAATCTCTGTTCCTCTGTCAGAGTGAGAGTCCAAGTTTCACAACCATACAGAACAACCGGCAATATAACTGTTTTATAAATGCTAACTTTCAGATTTTTTGACAGAAGACTAGATGACAAAAGCTTCTCAACCGAATAATAACACGCATTTCCCATATTTATTCTGCGTTTAATTTCCTCCCGAGTGTCATTTATATTTGTTACTGTTGCTCCAAGATATTTGAATTTTTCCACCTCTTCGAAGGATAAATCTCCAATTTTTATAGTTTCAGTTCGTACAATATTCTGGTCACGAGACATAATCATATACTTTGTCTTTTCGGCATTTACTTCCAACCCTATCGCTTTACTTGCTTCAACTAGAATTTCCGCGTTTTCCCTAATCGTTTGTGAATTTTCTCGTAACATATTCACGTCATCCGCATAGACAAGAAGCTGATGTAACCCGTTCAATTCCAAACTATATTATAAATATTATATTGCAAGCACATTGAATAAATGTAAGACTATGATCTGCGTGATTCTGAAACCAAAATCTTAATCACTATTTACGCAGAACTACATTTCTAATTAACAGATGATTGAAATAATTTTCGAAGCCATATGGTAGTGAGCTGTGATAGAGGAATTTAGCTCCGAACACAGACTTTGCTAAACGTTGCATAAACCGACATGAAATTTATTGCAGGAATACAGCGGAGCCGGATACCGAGTATGGGAACTACAGAGGCTTCCTACTTTTCATGATCGTAACGTCGAGTCGTGCGTGCTTTGCTACATCGGAGATGAAAACTTACAAATGATCTGCTATTGTAGATTCCATATTAATTAAGTTAATTTACGTGATATTCTGAAAAAAGTTTACTACTAAAGTACAGTTATCAAATTCGAAAGCTGGGAGTGAAATTAAAACCGAAATAGTTTTGTGTTAGCGCAAGATGAACTTTTACAACATAGAGTTAGGATCAAATATTTTATATATAGACTATGTGTGGAGGTTACAAACAAAACCGGTTATTTCCACCGAAAAGAAAAAAAAACGAGTTTTTTTACGGTTTCTGTATATTTAGAGAGGCAGCTTTCTGAATATGTTACTGTTGTTATTCTATCTCGGTCAGTTCCATGAGAAACAGTATGGTAAAATCAGTATTTTCAATAAAAACCGGATAATTCCGTATCATACTAATGCCAATATTTTCAATTTATTTTATTTTTTTTTGTATGAAAACGGACATTTCCAACATTCTATATGTGTTGCAATTACCAATCCATCCAAAATCGGTCATTTTCACTTCGTAGAAAAACTAGAATAACATCATTGTATAGAGCATATCTAGGTCAAACAGCATGGGTAGACATAACGGCTCGGTTAGAGAAGCCAATATTCTATGGTAGGAACGATCATGATTTCAAAATCAAATGTAGGAAACAGAAAACGGATGTAGGTAAATTCTCATTTTTAAATAGAACTATAAATGATTGGAATGACCTACTTGCAGCGGTCTTTAAGGGCTGTCCTTCCTTAAGGAGATTCAAGAATAACTTAAAACGTTGTGTATAAAGTGTAAATTATAATTAAGGTAACATGTATTTATTTAGCCTAACGAGTTATTCCCTTGGTTTGAATTGTAAGTTTACTTTAAATGTAATTTTGTTTATAAGTATGAACAAGGGTGTAATTGTCTGTCTTATTTGAACTGTTGTATCAGTGAAGCGTGGTGAATCAGTGAAGTTATGGTTTTACAGGGCAGTGAATAGTTTCGATCAGTGAAAATTTATAGTGTAAATTAAATGTGCTCTATAGTGTCAGTGAAATGTTCTAAGGTGTCAGTGAAATGAGTCATAGTGCCACTACAGTGAGTGAGATGAGAGTAGAGTGAAAGATTATTATCCGTACCAATGTGAAACTTATGTAGGGCCTATATATATATATATATATATATATATATATATATATATATATATATATATATATGTAGGTTGTAATGTAAAATTAGGTTCACTTATTAATTAGGTTATTTTATGTACTATTAATTGTAATTATTGCGTCTGCCACCGGGTGCTTGCCCACTTGCGGTGTAAATAAATACATACTTGTGCAAGAGTGATAATATCTTATTGCTAATTGAAATTATTGTAAAAGTGTTATAATATATTAATTTTTTCATGATGTTGTAGAATGAAAGTGAAGGATATTTAGGCAGATAAGCTATTCAATTCACAAATTTATTTTCATTCAATATGCTTTCACATAGATGCACTATCACCTTTAATTTTTAAATTCACTCTAGAATATGTCATTAGGAAAGTTCAGGATAACACAGAGAGTTTGGAATTGAACGGGTTACATCAGCTTCTTGTCTATGCAGATGACGTGAATATGTTAGGAGAAAATCCACAAACGATTAGGAAAAACGCCGAAATTCTACTTGAAGCAAGTAAAGCGATAGGGTTGGAAGTAAATTCCGAAAAGACTAAGTATATGATTATGTCTCGTGATCAGAATATTGTACGAAATGGAACTATAAATGTTGGAGATTTATCCTTCGAGAAGGTGGAAAATTTCATATATCTTGGAGCAACAGTAACAAATGTAAATGACATTCGGGAGGAAATTAAACGCAGAATAAATATGAGAAATGCCTGTTATTATTCGGTTGAGAAGCTTTTGTCATCCAGTCTGCTGTCAAAAATCTGAAAGTTAGAATTTATAAAACAGTTATATTACCGGTTGTTCTGTATGGCTGTGAAACTTGGACTCTCACTTTGAGAGAGGAACAGAGATTGAGGGTTTTTGAGAATAAGGTTCTTAGGAAAATATCTGGGGCTAACAGGGATGAAGTTACAGGAGAATGGAGAAAGTTACACAACGCAGAGCTGCACGCATTGTATCCTTCACCTGACATAATTAGGAACATTAAATCCAGACGTTTGAGATGGGCTGGGCATGTAGCACGTATGGGCGAATCCAGAAATGCATACAGAGTGTTAGTTGGGAGGCCAGAGGGGAAAAGACTTTTGGGGAGGCCGAGACGTAGATGGGAAAGATAATATTAAAATGGATTTGAGGGAGGTGGGATATGATGGTAGGGACTGGATTAATCTTGCTCAGGATAGGGACCAATAGCGGGCTTATGTGAGGGCGGCAATGAACCTCCGGGTTCCTTAAAAGCCAGTAAGTAAGTAAGTAAGTACGCTTTCATATAGTTAAGCTAAATGTATTTTAATTGAAATTATTGTAAAAGTGTTACGGTACGGGTGATTATGTAGTAAGCACCGGCCAGACCGCCATCTTCTCAGGATAGAAGTCCTGGGCACATATTTTCCTGCTGGAGTGTAAAGAGACTTACAATATGGTAGTCATAAGAAATTTTTCAAAATTTAATAAAAATATTCGTATATATTTGTTAATGTCAGCCTATGAGCTTTGAATCTCTAATGCTGGAAGATTGCCTGGCCGATGCTTACTACATAATTAACATTTAATGTTATATTCGTTACTCCATGATATAGTTGATGTAAGTAACATGTATGTTTTACTGTTATAAATGTTAAACAGCTTTTTCGAACAAAAGTGAACATTTCCCTTATATTTCCAAATAAAAGTCGACATTTCAAAAATACTTTTGTTTTTAAAATGCACAGAAAATAACTGAAATCATGACTATTGGCACTATTAGAACAACAGACGTAACATGTACAACACAAAATTGTCGTTCATTTCGGGGCAAAGATAAGGCTCGATACAGTATTTTTCTAGTCCCTCCTCCCAAAAAATACTATTTTGGAAATGACCGGTTTTGTTCGAAACCTCCACTTGTGTTTTGCCCTTTGACTTTCCTATAACAGATGGCGCAAACTTCTCAGTTATGTAAGTACTTATGCAAAAATAATATGCATATTACACTGAAAGAAAATTGATCACAAGAAGTGAGCTGGTGGTACTATAGACAGTAGAAAATTGAGGGGTGCTCTGCAATAACAACGTATGTGTAACAAGTGGGTGTTTGGCAGTAAGTAAAAGTAACATTGTTTTCATTAACAAAGAAAGGCCTTCGCAAATTTGCGTTTTTGAATTAGTATTATTGATACAAATTCTAGGAATAATAAACAATACATTAAAAGCTAAATTAGTAAAAAAAAATCTACAAGAATAAAAATATACAATACACTAGAATTACCCTCCCTTTTATACGGAAGCGAGATTTGGACATTAAAGAAAAAAAAGACATGAACAGAATCAAAGCAACGGAAATGAAATTTTTCAGGAGAACAGCAGGATATACTCTTTTAGACCGAAAAAAGGAATGAAGATATTTTAGAACAATTAGAAGTAGAGTCAGTAGAAGAAAAAATCAGCAGATACAAATTCAATTGGCTAGATCATGTAAGAAGAATGGAAAATTCAAGAATCCCAAAAATTATGATGTAATATAAACCTAGAGGACATCGTCGACCAGGAAGACCTTTTAGAAGACTGCTAGATGGGGCCGAAACAGGTCTACAGAGGCCTAATTCGTGAAGGATGACGATGACGATGATAGTTTATATGTACAAGTTTAATGTATTATTAGCCAAAATCTCGTTATTGAGTTTGTTATTTTGATACATTAATTGTGGCGACTATACTGAGGTATGTGCACATACCTTGTTATTGCAGAGCACTTCTCAATTGTAAACTTAAAAAATTGTTAATTCTGTAACTGTAAGAAACATTTTTGAAGACCTGAAGTGACAACCATCCCAAGTCCAGTATTTATCGAATTTGACATCTTATCTGGCATGTTGTCCTTTGCATCTACCAACTTGAAAAATAAATATCCCAAGTCGGAGTCTTATGGCTGTGGTTTTTAATCATACAATTGAGGGGTTTGCCGGAAAAAGGGCGTATACGTCAATATGGTGAATTGAGATACAGGCAATCTAAGATTTTAAAACGCACCTGAATAAAATGTTATGCAGATAGTGAACAAAATTATACATTAAATTAAAAATCTTAGCGAGTATAAATGTTTTGTAGCATTTAGGCAATTTATATTATTAAATTTCCTTATATTTGTACCATATAAAACTTCGGTCTATACGCCCTTTATCCATATAATGATTTGTTTAGGGGATTTAATGTAGATTTCAGATTTAACCTCTTCCCTTACTATATATTTTATCAGTTTTGTGAAAAAAGTGTCATATTTTTTTTTTATTTTCGTAAAGAGGTCATTTAATATTGCAGAATCACTGTACAGCACTAATTTTCTTACATACCTAAAAATCACTACGAAATAGACATACATTCATAACTGAATTATTATCCCGAGTTATCTCGTGCACCTTGATTCCAGCTCTGGTAGTTGTCCGACTTTGATTTTCTCCTGAACAATTTACCAACTTATGTTTTTTATGGATTAATTTATGAGGTACAATACCAGTGCTGTTATCAAGGCGTTAAATGTTGCTTGTCGTGTGATAGACTCGGAAGCAGGGTATTACTCACAGTGGCACATTGCATTCCGGACAGTAGTATCTGCTCTCCTATATGAGAGCTTTTTGGGAAGAATGGTGTAGCAGTCATTGAATATTTGTACCAGTACATCTATTCTTCAGGTTTGTAAATAATGTTCTGCAGTATCACTATGCCCAAAAGTACACGCATTTCAGAGTCTGTAGTAGGCCGCCACGAATTATTTTCAGCATTATGTGAACACTTATTAGCATGCCGAATCGTCTCCTCGAATATAATGTTGATGAGGTCATTATTAAAAAATAATTTTAAAAAATTGAGAATTATCGTTATCAGAAACAGTGTTAAAATTTCAGGGAATGGGGACCTCGGAGGTGCAGAAGAAATGGTGCCAGATGTCTTCTATTCAAACCACTGTCGAAAAGAAGCGACATAAACTGATCTGAATTTGTTTGTTGGTCTATAACTTCGTCTTCTGATACCGATGTTTCATTTCCTAATCTTCTACAGGAATATATTTCTGATCAAATGTTTCGGAATCATTAACTTGATCCATCTTTACACAAAACAGCACAAAAACACTAAACACAAACAGAAACCGCCCAAAACTAACTAGCATCTACTCACTACTGTGTGTGAATGCTATATGAGCATAGAATTCCACGCGCAAGGAAGAAGTACAAAACACACCACCAGATATAGCAATATCACTAACTTCTTTAGCCATCTAGTGATAAAAAAGTTAATCAAAGAATGGAAACTTATATATTCCGGATATAATCCTTAGCAACGAAAATGGGACTCAAACGAGTTAACTCGGGTTAATAAATTTTGACACAAGTTAGCAAACCGAGTTAACTCGGGTTAATCAGGGAAGTGGTTAAATTTCACATGGAATTGAAACAAAGATACATTTTATGACATTTATTATCTACTTCTAAAGTAATTTACATTATTTCAGATATACTGAGTAGACATTAAGTGCCAAAGCAAAATCTCTGAATATAACAGAAAAAGAAAATCTCCATTTTGTGTGAACATAAATAAATAAAATTTATTCTCTTTAAACATAAAATATTTCCGTCTGAATCTATGAGTTTCATAAGTTTGTTTACTCTTAAAGCAAGGACAATAATGAACATAAAAAAAGTCAAAGGAAACAACTGGACTGATTAAATTGAACTACATATATTTACTTAGTCTCTACCAAGAGAAAACACACACAGTACAGTATGCGGTAACGGGCAGCACTAGCTCTACTTGTGGACTGACTGACTAAATCGCGCACGCACGCACGCAGTCCTGTCCTGCAGGTATGTACAGTACAATCAAAACAAAATTTCGCTACTATAATTATTCACTACATTTTAAACCGTTTTCCCGAAGAAGGGCGTAGAGGTCTATCCGCCTTTCTTCCGGCAAAGCCCTCAATTATTTATTGATTAAAGTTCTCGTTAACACTTTGATAAAACCATAAACTACACTGAAGAATTAAACACAATAAAATATATAGCACAAGACAATGGATACAACCCTAACATAATAGACACACTAATAAAAAAGGCAAAACAAAAACAGAACAAACCAACACAAACACTAGGTGAGAATAAATACATAACATTAACATATCACAATACCAATACTCACAAAATTGCAACTTCATTCAGAAAACTAAAATACAAGATAGCATACAAAACAAATAATACAACACAGAAACACCTAAATAATCACATTAAACATTCAAATAAATATAATTCAACTGGAGTTTACAAATTAAAATGCAATAGTTGCCCACATTTTTACATAGGACAGACAGGAAGATCCTTTCACACAAGATATAATGAACATATTAAAGCTACAACCAAACCCTACATCACATCAAATTATGCAGATCACATTATCAACAATAATCATGACTACAATAATATAGAAACAGATATGGAAATTTTACACATCACACAAAAAAGTTCACAGTTAAACATCCTAGAACAGTACGAAATATATAAGAATACAATAGCATACCCACAATATATACTTAACACACAATTGCAGTTCAATACACACACATTATTCGACGTCATAATACATCATAACACAGAAACAGCCAGCCCCCACCATAGGAACAACACACCCCACCCCCACCATTGACAAATGCACATCGCAGAGTCAAGATCACCAGTGGTTCAAGAGACACTGAAGATGACGTGACAGAGCGTTGAAACGGGTTGTCTGTCGAAGGTATATACCTTTCTTTTTTAACAATTTTACACTTTTTTAACGTAAGACTAAGTCAATTTATGGCTCAATTATTTATTTCAAAATTTTTTTACGTATCTCTGATTGAGGTTCTGACTGATATGTACAGTACAGTCTTAGGAAAAAGTTTTGTCGCACAGACACTTTGTAAGTCCGAGGAAAGAGGCAGTGCGCATGATCAGAGGACGTGCGACCTGGTTCACAAGAGGAGGACTAGTTGAGGTAATCAAATAAGTGTTGTTCCGTTGTATGTCTGATCATGCGCACTGCCTCCTTTCTGGGACTTACAAAGTAGGCCTATCTGTGCGACTAAACTTTTTTCTAAGAATGTACATCTCAATTGACTATGTATGTCAGAGAAACAACAATTGCTTGTTTAGGGTAAAGTTGCCTAATTCCGTAATATATATATTTTTTCACTGAATGTCACGGGATTAGGTATCTTGCTAGAAAGTTCACCGATGTCTGAAAAGTAGGCGAAAGATGCACTCTTTGGAGACTGATGTCTGGTGCTATGGTTGAACGGCAAAGCTTTGACTGACATTCAATTTATAAAAAGTATCACGGGATTAGGGGTATCATGGAAATAGGCAACTTTACCCTACATCAGAATTATGTTTAGTGTAGGGGAGAGTCGGTAGTATCTGACATCGGGTAGTATCGGACAGTGCGTTTCTTTCACCTACCACCATATGGTAGTGCCTGAATGACATGGTTACGTTTCTCTATGCGACATCACTGAAACGTAACCATGTCAATCAGGTACTATCATCGTGTGGTAGATGAAAGAAACTCAGTCCGATATTACCCGATGTCCGATATGACTCTCCCTAATATGTTATTAGTCAGCGATGTATGCAATAATGGAGGGGGAAAGGAACTGGTAATAATATCCCATTGGGTATAAATAGCTATATGACTTTTCTGAGATACGTTCCATTAGGTCCACCGCTGTGGAATAAAGATTAGCATGCCTGCCTGTGAAACGAGCGGGCCAGGGTTCAAATCCTGGTTGGTACAAGTTACTTAGTTGAGGTTTTTTCCAGGGTTTTCCCCTCAACCCATTAAGAGCAAATGCCTTTCGGCGCTGGACCCTGGACTCATTTCGCTGTCTTTATCATCTTCATGTTATTCAGACGCTAGATAACCATAACTGTTGATAAAATGTCGTAAAATAACCAATAAAAATATAAAATAAACGTCCTATCAGGAGATACAGGCTGTTTAAAAAATACGGGGCATAATTTCAGGTATTAAACATATGTAGACAATCAAAATAGTTCATTACAACATGTGTCCGGTTCCTTTATTTCGAGTTATATTTCACAAATTAAATTCACCGGAATGTTTTCTTTTCCTCAGGTCGTTGCCTAGTAAAGGACCCATTAAGAGGTTAGTCTGACGGTTCATTCCTGAGGCGAAGGTTACATTCAGTGTTGTGAAGGCAACTGAACCTAAACAATGTATTCAAATCAAGAGCTGGCTGAGATAACACTTTATTTATTCGGCAAGGCGGATGGAAATTGCTGCGCTGGCTCGTCGTTTGTACCAGGAGAGGTTTCCGTCCACAGCGACATTATTTTCCAATTTTAAGACATTTGCACGTCAATCCATTAGTGTCTGTGCGAGTATGGAAAATTTAACTCTCCTGGTTTGGGAAGGGGACGACCAAGATCTACAACTCCAGAAGTACAGGAGGAGATTCTGGAGGCTGTGAACATGATTCCTTCTATCAGCCAGGTAAGGGTGCATTATGCAAGTCAATGTTCCTCGAAATACAGAACCTGTCTGGAGTGGATTTGATTGAAAGAGTATCAATTGTATTTATCATTTGCAACGTTACAGGCCCTGTCACCAGAAACAAATTACCCTGAAGGAAAAGTGTTCTTCAGTGGTTCTTCCAGTGTGATGTAAATCCCACTTTTGCCTTAATTATTTACAGATGAAGCACAGTTCTGATAAGGCACAAAAGAGATGGCATAACAAAGAAAATCAGCATGTATGGGAAATGAAAACCCACGTGCAACTGTTCCATCTCATCACCAGGTGCGGTTCTTTCAACATGTGGGACACGGTATCATTGGTGATCGATTAGTTGGACGTCGATGTACTTGTAAACAGACTGGTATTTGGGGCAGGCGTACACAAACTTCTGGAAAACACCATACCTCATGTTTTAGAAAACACTCCACTGATCAATCGTCAACACATTCACTTCTTGCATGATGGTGCTCCTGCACACTTAAGTCGTACGGCTCGCCGGTACTTTGATCGAAGAGCTGATCGACGGGTAGGCGAATAGTTCTTAATGAGAAAGATCACGCTCACCTGAATCTGAACAGACAAGAAAAAAGTGGGAAAATTTACAAATTGGTTTATTGTCTCCGGTGCCTGATTTGAGAATTCGGAATAACTGTGGCAGTAGACGGTCAATCACTAATAAGCCTGGAGTTTGGGATCGTGTTAGACAGGTCAATCAGACATCGCGTGAGGTCTGTATTCAAGTAGAGGTCACATTTTGAACATCGTCTATTGTGTTTATTTAATTTACCTTTGAAATAAAAACGTTTATTTTAATTTATTTTGAAGGTTTATTGATTTTGATTTGTTTCGGATCTTCATGTTGTAATGAACTATTTTGATTGTCTACATGTGGGAAATACATACCTGAAATTATTCCCCGCATTTTTAAACACTCTGTTAACAAAGTCACAGTTTTCATAATTAAACGATATTATATAAAAATACTGTACGCTTTGAAAAATATAGTAGATTTTCTCATAAACCAATCAACGTCGTAAATTATTATTGTACGAATTCTTCAGTCTGCTGTGATGCATTGTTAGTCACATTGCAATTGTTTTTATCGTTTTCTACATGTATAACATTCAATTGTTCTTCATTACAAGAAATGAGTCAAACAGAAAACCAGTAAAATGAGAACTAACACAATTACACAACAAAAGTAAGTTTGTTTAAATATATATTACTTTTTAAACACAGTATATTAATAAGACATATATAATTCTGAAGTAATTATTACATTTCTGTACAATCTTTTGTAAACAAGTCAAGAAGCTTGAGTTCTAAGGGTGCTAGGAACAATAGACCGTGCCGGTACCATTTCTCATTGTCTGTAATGAGGCGATATTAGCGAACCTAGTGGTTAGCAACCTATCTATGGATGCATATTTACTACGTATTGAGCTTCGTGACTATATATACTAGATTACTAGACTGTAGTACTATCATTATCAAACGAGATAACAATGTTCCAAGATTTTGTTCGCTCTCGATTCCTTAATTAGACGGTTTAAGAAGAAGGAAGCAAGATTTTTCATCCGTATATTTTGTACACGTGGCTGTGAGCTCCTCCTTAAAAACTTCTAGACCAGTGAACTGATATCGACCATACAGTATATTTAGGTAAACATTTATAATGATATTCAAGAACATCTCAATGCTCGAAATCCCCAAGTTTGTCGATATTATTTGAGAATCGAATGCAGAAAATTTTTAAATTATTCAAAGATTATAACTGAAAAAAATTGTCTTCTTCTATCTTCCCATAATTAGCCATCCCTACCATGAATCATGCCTAGATCAGGGACGGGCAAACTTGCCTAAAATAGCCAAATACGTCACAGCAAGACAGTTCCAGAACACACAAATAGTTATACTACTTATGTAAAACTGTTTCATTTGGTCTTACTTCTTACGCCAATTGATGCCAGGGTTTCTTCCGAACTTCACTAAATATCTTCGTCTTCCAGAATGCATAGGGTCTTCAATCGACAACCAAAAATATTACTATGGTGTACCGAAGTACATAAATGATTATTCCGTGCAGGAAGTCTGCATTACCATATGGCGAAGAATCAGTAGAACGGAGAAAAATTCTCTCCTAGTCCCGATACCGTATTGAATCCTCCTCAGTCCGGTGTGGCTTAGTGGATGAAGCATCAGCACGTAGAACTGAAAACCCGGGTTCGAGACCCGGTGCCGAACAGAATTTTTCTCAGTTCTACCCATTCTTCGACAACCAAAGAGCTTAAAATACCGATGCGAACCTAAATCAAAGGGCTATTGTAATTTCGTTAACCGCATCTCACCATCAGTCGGGAAAAATTGCCTCAAGACTTTTATGTCTAATGAAAAGAAAACAATGCGCCATCCTAAGTAATCCAGAGTGTCAAATGGCACATCCGTATGTTTTTGACATCAATAGGTAAACTTGCGAATTCTAAATGAAACA
Source organism: Periplaneta americana (assembly GCA_025594305.2). NCBI lineage: Eukaryota > Metazoa > Arthropoda > Insecta > Blattodea > Blattidae > Periplaneta > Periplaneta americana. Next base: position 20,564,258 of record JAJSOF020000005.1, read on the forward strand.
GCTTCAAAAACATGAGGTGTACTGTAAGCAGTAACATGAGATGCTGCAATGGCAAAGACGTTTTTAATAGAAAAAGGAACATCTCTTGCGGACCTCCGGAAAAAGAACTAAGGAAGGGACTAGTGAAGTGATTTGTATGGAGTGTGGCATTGTATGGAGTAGGAACATGGACATTACGACGAAGTGAAGAGAAGCATTTGAAATGTGGAATTGGAGAAGAATGTAATCTGTGAAGTTGACAGACAGAATAAGAAATGAAGCTGTGTTGGAAAGAGTGGGTGAAGAAAGAATGATGCTGAAACTAATCAGGAAGAGGAAAAGGAATTGGCTGGGTCACTGGCTGAGAAGAAACTGCCTATTACTGAAGGATGCACTGGAAGGAATGGTGAACGGGAGAAGAGTTCGGGGTAGAAGAAGATATGAGATGATGGACGACATTAAGATATATGGATCATATGAGGAAACAAAGAGGAAGGCAGAAAATAGGAAAGACTGGAGAAAGCTGGGCTTGCAGTGAAAGACCTGCCATTTCCTCCTTTTTTCTTTCTTTCTTTCTTTCTGTTGTATTTTTCTTCTTACTTTTTCCTTTTTTTCCTCCTTTTTTTCCTTTCTTTCTTCTTTCTTTCTGTCGTATTTTTCTTCTTTTTTCTTTCTCTTTCTTTCTTTCCTCCTTTTTCTTTCTTTCTTTCTTTCTTCGTATTTTTCTTCTATCTTTTTCTTTCTTTCTTTCTTTCTTTCATCCTTATTTTTCTTTCTTTCTGTCTTTCTTTTTCTTTTTCTTTCTTTCTTTCTTCCTCCTTTTTCTTTCTTTCTTTCTTCGTATTTTTCTTTCTTTCCTTTTTCTTTCTTTCTTTCTTTCTTTCTTTCTTTCTTTCTTTCTTTCTGTCGTATTTTTCTTCTTTCTCTCTTTCTTTCTTTCCTCCTTTTTTCTTCCTTTCTCTCCTTTCTTTCTGTCGTCTTTTTCTTCTTTCTTTTTTCTTTTTTCTTTTTTCTTTCTTTCTGTTGTATTTTCTTCTTTCCTTTTCTTTTTCTCTCTTTCTTTCTTTCTTTCTTTCTTTCGTTCTTTTTTCTTTTCTACTTTCTCCCTTCTTTTTTCTTCGTGCATAATTTTCTCAGATGCATCCATTTTTCAGATCATTCATTCATTCATTCATTAACTTATTCATTCTTTCATACATTCATTCTTTTTTTGTTCATTTATTTCCTTTTACCTTCCTTTCTTATCTTCATTTAATTTGCTTTTGTCTTTATCCCCATGTTCTTTCTTTTCCAGGTTCTCTTTCTTCCCTGTAATCTCTCTTATTTTCTCTTATCTCTTCTTTTCCCTTAGTATTTATTTATTTCTCTTCATTACTTTATTGTCTCCATTTTCTTCCCTCTACCATTCAGTCTCTCTTTCTTTGATTTTCTATTTTCTAGGTTCATGCTTTTCTTTTACCTTCATTAATTAATTAATTTTTTTGTCTTATTTTTCATCCTTCTCTCTTCCCATCATCCTTATTTATAATCATCTCATTTTCCTTCTCCCTTTCTCTCTTGTATTCTTCCTTGTTCTTCACGCTTTCCTTCCCTCCTGCCCCCATATAATCTTTCTGATTTCCTTTCCTTCTTACATTCATTTTATTTCTTTGTTTTTTTTATTCATTCTACCTCTCCTTTTCCTTATATTGTATTCTTACCTTCATAATTTATGTACTTATTCTCTGTTCATATCTTTTGTTCATTATTTTCTTCTTCCTTTCTCTCTTCCTTACCTTCCATCTTCATTTTTTTTTTCATTGTTCTGCCCAAGGGCAGAATTAATGAATGAATGTAATAAGTGAATTCCGTACAGCAAAATAGTTTGAGTGACATTCCGTCATCAATAACAAATTAGAAAACGTGTCTATTAAACAGGACTAGACGTGGCCAGGTTTACTTGGATTTTCCGTGAATGAATACAGTTGCTGCAAACAAGTGCCGCCGATTCTCAGCCCGCGCCTTGTCTCTGAATGCGTGAGCTGACGAAGTAGATTGCATTACCTGTCTAGTAAATTCCTTCGCTTCTTGCTAAGCGACAAATTTCTTCCACCATAAGAATTTCCTTTCCACCAACAATTTTATATTACGCATTAAAGTATTTGTAAAATATTTTATAAGATGAATGATCATAAAACACAAACCAAAAGGGTAAGTACTAGCCTATAGAGCAAAAAGGAAATACAACGTGAAAAAAGAGAATACCAGGTGAACAAGTTAAAGAAAAGGAGACTGAAAGTAAGACAAGGAGAACAAGGAGACTACACGGTGAGCAAGGAAAATAGAAGGTGAACAGGTAGAATAGGCCTACAAATACAAGGGAAATAGAAGACGGTAAAGGAGAACAAGGGGAATAGAAAGTGAACAATTGATATTCAAGGCGAACAATTGAAATAGAAGGAGAACAAGGGGAAGGAATAGAGAAAGAGAGTAATACAAGGAAAAAACTGAATAGAATATCGCGGTTTGGGTGTATTAAAAGGGTACTATAACTGTAGGAGTATTATAGATATAAATATATGGAAAGAGGTAATAAAAGAGGAAATTTAGGAGTGAAGTGAAGAGACAAAGTTAAATACGTAAATGATTAGAGAACAGAATAGTATGGAAATAGTAAGTGATGTGTTGTAAAATAGAGAAAAGGAAACATAAACAAATAATTTCGGAGAAAATAGCTGGATATAATGATTAAGAATAGATAGATTTGAGAATAGAGAATAAAATAAATAAATAATGTAAATTATGAAGGAAGGGAATATGCAATATTTAAAAGGAAAGCGAGAAATAGAAGTCTAGGTAAGAGACAGAGAATAGAATAGGATAGGTAGGAAAGAATAGATAGCAATTCATTTAAAACAGAAGAACAGGAAGTAATCAGGAAATACTTGACAATGAAAATATTAATAGAAAAGGGTGGTATGTATTAAAGGGATGGTGGATCGAAATGTGATGGTGCATCATAATTATGAATTGTAAAGTTGGCTGACATACAAATATATCATATATCATATCATATCATATCATATCATATCATATCATATCATATCATATCATATCATATCATATCATATCATAGCATATCATATCACATCATATCATATCACATCACATATCACACATCACACACAATACACACCATACCACATGACACCACAACACACCACATCATAATTATATCATATAACATCACATCACATTTCACATCACATCACATATCACACATCACATCACACACCACACCACACCACACCACACCACACCACATCATATCATATATACCATATCACATCACACATATCACACATCACACCACAACATATATCATATCATACCATATCATATATCACATCACATCATATCACATCACATATCACACATCACACACAATACACACCATACCACAACACACCACATCATAATTATATCATATAATATCACATCACATTTCACATCACATCACATATCACACATCACACACCACACCACAACACATCATATCATATATATCATATCACATCACACCACAACATATATCATATCATATCATATCATATCACATCACATCACATCACAACATATCACATCACATATCACACATCACACACAATACACACAATACACACCATACCACATCACACCACAACACACCACCTCATAATTATATCATATAATATCACATCACATTTCACATCACACACCACACCACACCACACCACAACACAACACATCATATCATATATATCATATCACATCACACATATCACACATCACACACCATACCACATGACACCACAACATATATCATATCACATCATATATCATATCATATCACATCACATATCACACATCACACACAATACACACCATACCACATCACACCACAACACACCACATCATAATTATATCATATATCACATCACATATCACACATCACACACCACACCACATCACAACACATCATATCATATATATCATATCACATCACACATATCACACATCACACACCATACTACACCACAACACACCACACCATATATCATATCATATCATATCACATTTCACATCACATCACATATCACACATCACACACCACACACCATACTACACCACAACAACCCCACCATATATCATATCATATCACATTTCACATCACATCACATATCACACATCACATAACACACCATTTGATATATCATATCACATTTCACATCACATCACATATCATCACACCACACACCATAACACCACAACACACCACAAATCATATCATATCATATCACATTTCACATCACATCACATATCACACATCACACACCACACACCATACTACACCACAACACACCACACCATATATCATATCATATCATATCATATCACATTTCACATCACATCACATATCACACATCACACACCATACTACACCACAACACACCCCACCATATATCATATCATATCACATTTCACATCACATCACATATCACACATCACATACCACACACCATACTACACTACAACACACCACACCATATATCATATCACATTTCACATCACATCACATATCACATCATATCACATCATATCATATCATATCATATCATATCATATCATATCATATCATATCATATCATATCATATCATATCATATCATATCATATCATATCATATCATATCACATTTCACATCACATCACATATCACACATCATATACACCACAACACACCACACCATATATCATATCATATCATATCACATTTCACATCACATCACATATCACACATCACACAACACCACAACACACCACACCATATATCATATCATATCATATCATATCATATCATATCATATATCATATCATATCACATTTCACATCACATCACATATCACACATCACACACCACACACCATACTACACCACAACACATCCCACACCATATATCATATCATATCACATTTCACATCACATCACATATCACACATCACACACCACACACTATACTACACCACAACACACCACACCATATATCATATCATATCATATCATATCATATCATATCATATCATATCATATCATATCAAATCCAAATCATATCATATCATATCATATCATCATATCATAATATCATATCATATCATATCATATCATATCATATCATATATCATATCATATCAAATCATGTATCATATCATTCATTTACACATCAATAAGGCGAAATAGGAAGAAGAGCTGCAGGCACAGATTAACAGTAGAAAAACTAATTAGAGAGAAAAAAAAATAAACAAAACAAAAAAAAACGAACGAAGATGAACAATACACATAAGCCTGTGGATATAGTATGCATTGTAAAGAGGAAAAAATTGTAATGGCCTGCGTCTTTGAGACCCCTGACCTAAAGAATAGTGCGTATATTTGTTTGGAAGTGTAAATCCAACAGCGCACTGCAAGAGCAACCCGGAGAAAGGAGTAAGTCATAAATACTGCTTGTAGGAGCCATTAATGTCTAAATACAAGCAGAACGTTAATTACAGCGCATATCTGACAGTGTCGTGGCAGCGAGCCTCTTTTTAATTATAAGATTTGCAAACTTTAATGAGGAGAGAGATCGCCCTGGAAGAAGGAGAGATAAAACTGCGAGTGGCCCTACGCGGCGCAGGTAGGCTGCCGCGTTATAAAGAAATTAATTTTCATAAGAGAAAAAGGAACAGACTGTTGTATCCTTTGATCGCATCTTAATCAGCAAAATACTCTCACCGCGGAGGGCTGTGCTCCAATTCCTTCACCGCAAATAAGTAGATTACATAATTAATTATGCTTCTTCCTTTCCTTACGGAGAGCGGAAACCATACCGCATGCTCGTTCAAGTGCTCCATTGTTTTGTTTCCTTTGATCAAACAAGTTGTAAGGACTAGTACGCAAATATACAATTTCGGATTTAAGTGCAGAAGTGATAACTGTAAGGTTTGTAAACGGTAATTAGTATTAGTAGATTTTTCATTTTTAGCCCCATAACACGACAGACAGCGAATGTTAAATTACAGCGTATTCCGAATCTCACCGGTCCGGTGGCATCAATGACGTCACGTTGCAACGAAAATAAGGAACAAAACTGCTGGAAGAATCGATGCTGTCATGGCGACTGTGTAAGTGGTTATCTGTGCTACGCTAGCAAAATTTCGCGAAATTTCCGCACTGCCATCTCGTTCAAAGAAAAGAGAGCATAAACAATTTATTTCTTGAACCGGTAGTAATAACTGGTCCGTTGACATGTTCGCTCATAAGCCATTAACATATTGTTTTTACGTTGTGCTCATTACAAACAATACAGCAGAACACACCGCCATGACACAACAGTGCACGATGTCATTCGTCTGCTAATTCCCGCCCTATACAAGAACCAATCTGATTCACTGATGGCGGCTGATGGAGACTGCCACCACCTCTGCAAGTTGATGGCACCGGTGCGACACCGGTGGAGCATCAATCACGTCATCGGTGGAATTCGGAACATCGTGATGCCATCGGATTGCTCACCGGTGAGATTCGGAATACGCTCTTAGCTGTACGGAGTATGGATGACGTCACTTGACCTTGCGTACGTACGGATCACATACAAAATAGTTGCGGAGTTGTAAGACAGATCGTCCACGTAGAGCTCACAGCGGACGTACCGTGTCAATTATCTTTAGTTGTACAGGGACATAATTTTATTTTCACTTCAATTTTTATTGTACCTGAGTTTTTGAATGTACTTCACTCCCACCCCTTCTACTAACGAAATTCAACCGTCCTCCACACAGATCCAAGACCGCATATACAGTCATAGTAGCCACAGTACGTTCCAAAAATATGTTCGAGTTTTCCAGTGACGAAAGAGCTTTCAATATTGAATCATTTTCGCACAGGTACTGTCGTTCATTTGCCTACGTCGTATCCCGGTTTCCCCCACCAGCTTTTATTCGCGAGCTAGTGGCTGGGCTGTCTTAGCTCTTTTCTGAGAACATTAATTTCTGTTAGGAATTGGACGTCTACGTAATATTATACAACTGTTTCAAATAACTTAAATAAAAGGTCTTAGTTAAGTAATTAACTGTCACGTGATTTCCCTCCTTTCTACGGCCCTACGACTTAACCACTTGGACGGACATAGATAGTATGTCTGAGTAATTTTATCTTTTCGGATCGGGCAGAAGTGAAGATTGAATTTACAGTATGAAAGGTGCTCTTTTATACTGTAGAGTAGGTACAGAATTATTTCAACATGAGTTACTAGTTACGAATAACGAAACTGGTAATTGGAATTAAGTACAATAGTCTATAGTGCGATAATATGCACATTAGAACTGAAGCCTGTATCGAAATGAACTGCCATCATTAAAAAAATGTGTTTAAATATCCATATTACGATTATTTTTCAATTTAACTGCATTCTCTATAACTTACTGTATGGTAATGTCCTGTAGACAGTATAATATACACTGCATAATGAATACGTCCACAAGGAGAGCTCAGTTCGTGAGTAAAAACTCTCACTGTTAATACTGTAAGCTACTGTATTTTGATTAAACAAAAACCTAATGAAAATGATTAAATTCAAAAGCGCAAGATTTCCTAGTTTACGTAAATGAATGAACTACTTTTCTTCCCTCCTATACCTAGTAAAGTGATTTGTTTGTATATTACGCCAGTATCATCTAACTCTAGTCCCGGAAGGGTGTAGCAAACGGCGTTGATCCAGAGGTATAGGCAAGTTAATATTAAAAATATTAGTAAAAATAAATTGATGTCCCTGTACAAGATCAGTGCATTTGCAATGCCGGAAGCAAAACGTTCTTTACATGATCGTTTGAATAAGATTGTGGAGGACTTTAGAAATGAACATATAAAGTCACATGCCGACTATATAATACGTGTTCTGTGTAAGACGTAAATAGTGGGAAGTAAAAGTAAATACTTGAAACAACATTGTAATTCGAAGAAACATATTTACCACGTAAATTTGTTCACCAGGGTAGGAAATGAACAATCGTCCATCTCTACTGAAAATCAGGTTAAGGACTCGGAATTTTACAGAAATTTATGTGAAATGATGGTTAAATGTAATATACCATTTCACAGGCTCGAAAATAGTTATTTTAAGGACTTTCTAGAAAAATATACACAACGAATCCTTCGCTAAGTGTTGCAGGTGTTAGTAGTTTCAGAGTTCTCAAAAACAATTACACGTTTAGAAGCTCGCGATCTGAAAATGTCAGACGCCCTTAATTTAATAGAAGAACTTGAAAGAAACGTGAATGTTCTAGATGTACAAAGTAATACAGTTGGCGGAAAAGTTAAGAATAAACTTAAAGGCGTCCTACACAAGATCCCTGGTTATTCGGCATTGTGGCAAAAACTGGCACAAGGGGGAGTAAAAGACAGCAACTTTCCTTATTTCCTGTTTGCTCCAGTAACGTCTTGTGATGGTGAGAGACGTTTCTCTAAATACAAACTGTTGTTGAGTGATCGCAGGAGAAGCTTTAATTTCGATATTTTACGCATGTACTTAGTTATAAATTGCAACAGTTGAAGTTCATGTGTGTCGCTCAAGAATGATTAACAGTAGTGGTTCACTTTTATATTAATGCGAGTGTACGTGTCCAGTGTGTCCCAGCGGGTACTCCATCCCTTCGATCTGATGTCAACAAACAACGACGTGAACTCCATGTGCGCACAACTAAAAGGTAAGGGGCTAAAATTAATGCTCTAGTAATTAGTAATCCTTTTTCGTTTTTCATACAGCTGCTTCATCATCTATAGCTAAGTCATCTGGACGATTCCTGTTTCGCATAGCTCTTCTTTCGTTCATCTGTACAGTAATGCTAGATTGTTTGTTATTTAATTGCAGATTTTGTCTTCTATCAACCATAGCGATTTCCTGTTCTTATTTGTAAAGTTCATACATTTGACTTGGCGGTACTAGTGCTGTGCATGATTATGTAGCCTCCGGAAAAGTTTTTTGCGCGTTTTCAATCGGAGACCTCCGATTACCTCCGATTGATGCCGCAACAACTTTCCTATGAACAAGACAGCAAGTTGAATATAAATACAGTAGAACCCCGATTATCCGTCACCCTGTTAACCGATTGGCGGATTATCCGACTGTCTTCCTCTCGCTCCTTTTTTTTCTAAAGAAATACAGTAGAACCCCGATTATCCGTCACCCTGTTAACCGATTGGCGGATTATCTGACTGTCTTCTTCTCGATCCTTTTTTTTCTAAAGAAATATAGTAGAACCCCGATTATCCGTCACCCTGTTAACCGATTGGCGGATTATCCGACTGTCTTCCTGTCGCTCCTTTTTTTTCTAAAGAAATACAGTAGAACCCCGATTATCCGTCACCCTGTTAACCGATTGGCGGATTATCCGACTGTCTTCCTCTCGCTCCTTTTTTTTCTAAAAAATACAGTAGAACCCCGATTATCCTGTTAACCGATTGTTATAACCTAAAGATTGGCGGATTATCCGTCACCCTGTTAACTGATTGGCGGATTATCCGACTGTCTTCGCTCCGATTTTTTTTCTAAAGAAATACAGTAGAACCCCGATTATCCGTCACCCTGTTAACCGATTGGCGGATTATCCGACTGTCTTCCTCTCGCTCCTTTTTTTTCTAAAGAAATACAGTAGAACCCCGATTATCCGTCACCCTGTTAACTGATTGGCGGATTATCCGACTGTCTTCCTCTCGATTCTTTTTTTACCTAAAGAAATACAGTAGAACCCCGATTATCCGTCACCCTGTTAACCGATTGGCGGATTATCCGACTGTCTTCCTCTCGCTCCTTTTTTTCTAAAGAAATACAGTAGAACCCCGATTATCCGTCACCCTGTTAACCGATTGGCGGATTATCCGACTGTCTTCCTCTCGCTCCTTTTTTCCCTAAAGAAATACAGTAGAACCCCGATTATCCGTCACCCTGTTAACTCGGATTATCCGACTGTCTTCCTCTCGCTCCTTTTTTTTTTCTAAAAAATACAGTAGAACCCCCGATTATCCGTCACCTGTTTGATTATTATCCGACTGTCTTCCTCTCGCTCCTTTTTTCTTGGCGGATTATCCGTCACCCTGTTCTTGGCGGATTATCCGACTGTCTTCCTTCGCTCTTTTTTCTAAAGAAATACAGTAGAACCCCGATTATCCGTCACCCTGTTAACCGATTGGCGGATTATCCGACTGTCTTCCTCTCGCTCCTTTTTTTTCCTAAAGAAATACAGTAGAACCCCGATTATCCGTCACCCTGTTAACCGATTGGCGGATTATCCGACTGTCTTCCTCTCGCTCCTTTTTTTTTTCTAAAGAAATACAGTAGAACCCCGATTATCCGTCACCTTGTTAACCGATTGGCGGATTATCCGACTGTCTTCCTCTCGCTCTTTTTTTCTAAAGAAATACAGTAGAACCCCGATTATCCGTCACCCTGTTAACCGATTGGCGGATTATCCGACTGTCTTCCTCAGTAGCTGATTCCTTTTTTTCCGTAAAGAAATACAGTAGAACCCCGATTATCCGTCACCCTGTTAACCGATTGGCGGATTATCCGATTGTCTTCCTCTCGCTCCTTTTTTCTTTTCTAAAAATACAGTAGAACCCCGATTATCCGTCACCTTGTTAACCGATTATGTCACCCTCTTAACCGATTGGCGGATTATCCGACTGTCTTCCTCTCGCTCCTTTTTTTCCTAAAGAAATACAGTAGAACCCCGATTATCCGTCACCCTGTTAACCGATTGGCGGATTATCTGACTGTCTTCCTCTCGCTCGGATTATTTTTTATCCCTAAAGAAATACAGTAGAACCCCGATTATCCGTCACCCTGTTAACAGATTGGCGGATTATCCGACTGTCTTCCTCTCGCTTTTTTTTCTAAAGAAATACAGTAGAACCCCGATTATCCGTCACCATGTTAACCGATTGGCGGATTATCCGACTGTCTTCCTCTCGCTCCTTTTTTTTCTAAAGAAATACATTAGAACCCCGATTATCCGTCACCCTGTTAACCGATTGGCGGATTATCCGACTGTATTTCTCTCGCTCCTCTTTTTTTTCTAAAGAAATATACGAATTAAATTCTATAGTACGTTATATTATTTTTTTTTCTAGAGTGTGTTATTACAAGCATTTACACTTAGGCCCTACACAGTTTGGTCCACTGTTCGAGTTGCTGTATTCTACAACTTCTATATAAAATGTATTCCATGAATGTCAAAAGAAAACGTGTTGTGCTAAGTATCGAACAAAATGCAAATAATTAAGTGGTTGGGGAAAGAGAAATTGTGAGTCATCTCGCATCACATTACGAGACTGATGTTACAACTGTGAGCAATTGAATAAAAATCAAAGATAAAGTGTGTACAATATGTAAATCTACAACATGAGACCTTTACTATTTATATCTTTCAGCTGACTACCATTACAAGGAGTTTTATTACCCCTTAAAAATACGTTGTTGACAACCGAACTTAAATTAATGAACTCCTGACTCACTACAAAACGCGTTAAACACAAGACCACGGAGGAAATGACGAAAATTCAAGTGTTATTCACTTAATTTACAAAAATATTATATGTTGCGGATTATCCGATTTTTTCGATTAACCGTTCCGTCAACTCCCTTCATTACCACGGACAATAGAGGTTCTACTGTAAATACTTCGTTGCTAGGGAGACGTGGGCAGCAGAGGAGCAATAAATTCATGTCGTTTGTTTTGTCGCATATCGTATCTTTTATTACGTAGTATGCACCAGAGCGTCTTTCTATCTATTCTATCGAATGCGTTTTCGCATCCGTCCTGAATAAAAACAGGAAGAATAAACAGATTGAGGTACGACTAATACCAGCGCTTTAGGAATTAGTTCTGTAGGCCATTTTGAGCATAAAATGTCATATGGATATGAGTGCGATTATCATTAGTGTGGAAATTATTCGTAAAGATCCAAACGCCATACTGTGAATCAGGCTTTGTAATTGCTTGCATCGTAATATAAACAATGGAACTTAAACTAAACGCAAGGTTGCGCTGACAAGCAAACGTTCTGATGGGGGCAGATAAAAAAGTTAAATTTTTTTCTTCCACCATGTTAATAATGTCAAAAGAAGTGCTTATACAAATTTTGGCCACTCGACCGCAATTACGAGGCCGTCCAGAAAGTGATTTTTCCTGGGCCGTTTATAGAAAAAAGCACAATTGCATGGAAATATTTATTGAAACAGATACAGCAATTTTTGCGCTATTTGTCAACATATCTCCTACTGGAATTGGGACATTTGTCACACCATGGGTTCAATTTATGTGTTGTAGAAGTCAGCCGCCTCAGATCGGAGCCAGCGTTTGACTGCGTCTGCACCTCTCTCTGTCGATCCCATGATATGAGAAATGTCTCAGTTCCGATGGAAAATATGTTGAAAAATAGCTCAACAATTGCTGTGTCCTTTCCAATAAATTTGTCAATGAAATTGTGTTTTTTTTTTTTTGTTAACGGCCGCTGGCGAACTTATTTTTTACGGCTCTTGTAATTGCGGTCGAGTTGCCAAAATTTCTATAAGCACTTCTTTTGACATTATTAACATGGTGGAAGAAAAAATTTAACTTTTTTATCTGCCCCATCAGAAAGTTTGCTTGTGAGACGTGAATTACGGGAGGGGGAGGGGAGAGGTCTGCCCGAATTGTGTACACTGCTGCGCTCATCAGGGACAGCCGTGTAGAGCAGGGATGTCGAACAGCGCTCTCAAACTGTGAAACGATTAATACTGTTTCCTACTGAAGTGAAGGAAACGACAGTCAGTCAGCTCGCTTAGCAGTGTTCTGTACGAGTGTGTTTATCAATTGGCGGCTTATGGATTGAAACGACGATTCAATAGTGAGTGGACACAAATATTTATTTATCTTAAAGGACGGAAAGGCACATTGCTTAATATGTAGAAAGGAACTTGGATACCTAAGCCACCATAATATTAAAAGGAATTTTAATTCAACATATGCAGAAGCTTAATAACCAGAAAAGTTATCCGGTTCCACTGAAAATGCTGCAGATGAATTAAAATCAAGATTTTAAAACCTTCCATCATTTTTGGCAGAACAAGCTTGGTTTGTGCTAGATACAAAATTTGTGAAATTATTGCAACGGTTTCAAAGCTATTTACTGATGCGGAGATGTTGAAAGTTTTCTCATAGCTGTTGCAGAAAGAGATATGCGGAATACATTAATGATTTTAAATCTATAAGTTTGTCAGTAATATTGTTGCAGAACGCAAATCAGAAATGGGAGATAACGTGGAGAAACAACTGATAGCAAAAATGAAAACTTTTACTTGTTACTCACTAGCTCACTAGCGTAAAGTTACAGAGCGCATTCAATTAAAGCTATTCAAAGCATGTTCAGAGTTATGTCAGAATTTGTTGATGCAATCCTCTTGTTGATGTAATTTCACTAAAGGAGAAGTCGACAGAAGATATTTTTAATCTGTAACAAAAACTATTAACAAATTTCAAGTCACGCTAAAAGTAATTACTTTTATACCTCAAAACAATTTACGTTTCTGAACTTGAAGTTGCACTGCTACAACACATACACACAAAGTTGATATTTTAAACACGATATTAACAACAGTATTATTACGATTTATTTCCGTCACTAACGAACAACATTCATGGAATGACTCAGTAGATAAAACACTATTATTATTATTATTATTATTATTATTATTATTATTATTATTATTATTATTATCATCATCATCATTCATCCTCAATAGGCCTTTGTTCATCAGAGTTCATCAAGTGCAAATCTAAAATGAGCTCCTAATCAATTAGATGTATAAAAGTTATCAAAGCACCAGCCGCCGCTGCTTAAGTAGTTTCGCTTTTGTTTACGATCATTCGCCCGGTCTGTCTGCTACCTGTGTTCGATCTTTGCATGGTGAGGGAGGAGTGAAGGCTCTTCATTTCACAGCTCGAGAGCGCTGTTCGACATCCCTGGTGTAGAAGTATGGAACGCTACGCGCGCCTTTCACACCCGTGCGGCCACGTGCACTGAAGTGGAGGGTGGGGTATTTGAAAATCGCTTCCAAACTGAGGTATGTTTATTTTATGATAAATGCAATTTTTTTAATTAATATTTCTGTGTATTTAAAGTGAATAATTCTCACTTCTGCTCAAAACCACTGTTACTTTCGTAGGATTCAATCAGCTGTAACTTCTTAACGGTAGATAAACGGGCCCATGTTCATATGACATGTTGTACTTAAAATGACCTATAGAACTGACTCCTAAAGCGTGGGTAAATCGTAAATCACCCTGTGTTCATTCATTCATTCATTCATTGATTCATTCATTTAATTAATTCCATAGATCTTACATGAGCAATGAAGCTTTAAGATATGGAACAAGTCAAAATTTTACAATATTATAATTACAATTTTTTACAAATTTTTATAGTTTTACAATTTAGTAATTTTCTACAATTTTTACAATTTTGTGCAATTTTTTACAATATTTTGGCGAGATGTAGTGAGATGAGGTGAGGTCCGAGGATTCGCCAAAATATTACCCGGCATTTGCCTTTTGGTTTGGGAAAACCTCGGAAAACCAACCAGGTAATCAAATCGAAGGGGGGTAATCTAATCAAAGGGGTTGATGCCAAGGACTCGCCATACACCATCCGGCTTCATCCCCACGGCTGTGGAAAACCTCGGAAGAAACCAAAGACCAAAGGGGGATCCAACCTAAGTCCGAACGCAGCTCTGGACCAGCAGCCCAGCCGACTGAGCTACATCGATGGCTCTACTAAAAGTATACAATACATAGCCAATCAGATTATTAAATTTACAAACGAAAACGATCATTCATCAGTTGAGCTATATGTATAATACAAAACAAGTAAGTTAATTAAATTTAAGGCATAAACAATTCAATCAGTTGTGATCTACAGAAATTGATAATACATATCATGCAAACTACTTCAAATTACAAACAGAAACAATTTATCAATAGAGCTATATATATATTAGTATTCAATTTAAAGCATCGGCCAAAACTATACAAATATATACAATACAAAGTAGCATACTTTCATTAAGCTATACAAATTTGTGCAATTAATATCAAGTAGATTAATTCAATTTATAATCATAAACAATTCATCAGTTGAGCTATACAGATTACTATACAATTTACAGCATATACAATTCATCAATTGAGCTATATAAACTACCATTCAATTTACAGTAGGCCTATATATAATTCATCAGTAGAGCTACACAGGCTAATAATCATTTTAAAAGCATATACAATTCATCAGCCAAACTATAAAATCAAATTAGTTCAATTTATAAACTTATTTTCGTTAAGCTATACAAAATTGTACAATTCATAATATGAAGTAGATTAATTCAATTTATAAGCTTAAACAATTCATCAGTTGACCTATACAGTACACTATTCAATTTACAGCACAATTATACCAACAAAAAGAAAATACCAGTAAGTGTGAAGTAAATAGTAAAGGCTGGTTCACAATAAACCGGGATCAAGAACCAGAGTGAAAACGAGAAGCAGAGGACGTGAATATGAAAATTTTTTATTCACAATAAACCGAGAACGTAGACAACTGTGCATATCGATATGCATGTCAGTAACGATATGTAAAGTCGATATTACGCATTCTGATGTTATTTCTGTATAATTGACCAATGGCGTTCTCTCATGAGTACAAGGCAGCCAACATAAACACAGAATAACCAACTACGAAATTTCAACTGAAACATTTAATTAGGTACGGTACTATAAATATGCCCATGCATCTTTATTATCACAATCTATTTTAAGTCTACCATAACGTAAAATAATCAGAGAAGAAACATTTGTAATAGAACAAAAATGAACGCAACAGTACTTATTGAATTGAAGCATGAATATGTAGTGTGTAATACAACCAATACAGTAATAAAATATGATTCACTTACGATCGGTGTTCAAAGATGCAGCTATTGAAAGTCACGTATTCTCCTTCATTTTCTCATCTTTATACAAGGCGCGCCGCTTATCGTAAACGTGAGGATTTTCCTCAACGCTCAATATTAGAATCTCTTCAAATAAAACTTGCTCCATGATGCACAGTACAGAACAAAATAATGCATAGTTTATGTCACGGTCTTCTTGCTACAAAATACACGACAAAATAGCTTTTAGATGGCAATAGAATGAATCTAGTGGGCTGTGGTCGGAAACGTGAACGCCAAAGTTGAAACTTGGCCAACTCTCCGTTCCCGAGCCTGGGCTCCGGCAAGCTTTTCGTTAATTGTGAATGCTCACATTTAAATTTACACATTTTAACAATTTTACCGTTTTCGTTCCGATTCTCGTTTCCGGTTTATTGTGAACCAGCCTTAACACGTGATATTGCGATACAATACTTGTTCCAAATTTCTGTAATCGTTTGCTACAAGCGAGAGACTATACGGTAAAACAAACATTGGAACAGTAAGTAAGCTAGGATTACTTGCAAGTTCCATACAAGTACCGCAATGCTAGGAGCTCCTAGTATCTTCCTACACACTATCGGGAAGTAATTTGAGGAGGGCAACTGTAATTGGTGTTTAATTGGAATGGCTGCAAAAAAGGTTTCACTTCAGTAATTATACGGCAAGCCAGTCGCAGAGCTAAGCTTCTGCCTCACTTCCTTGGCACGGCTGTGTGAGGGGATTATAGAATATGCTGGAACTCAAAGAATGTGTCTGCCGCAAGATGTGAGATATCCGACCCCACTCCACTTGTGGTAATTGAACAAGAACGCCTCATTCTTGCATTAGAGATTTCCTAAAATATGCTTATTGGATTCTACCAATTCCTGCTGCCTCCGTGTAATCACCCCTGCTGTCTCCTTCCACCCACTCAACTTATTCTATCTTCTTTTCCTTCCCTTTAATCCGATCGTTCGTTTGTTCTCGAGTGTTCACAATAATTTGCCAAAGGTAATAAAAAAAAGTCTCGAAAATCTTCCGTCTTTATTCCAACTGAAGCAAACGTAATTCACAAAATTTATTGTAATTTGAGAATGTAGTTGAAATAATAATATACAATCATATTTTTAAATGTTCATTTCACAAAAGTGAGATAATTATTATTGCCGAGGACATTCTATATGTTTTCTGTGCGTTTGTCGACCATGGCTTCTTGGAACGTTCTTTGGTACAATATAATATATTATTTCAATGTACCGAAGTAAATATGATATTTCCATGTAGATATTCTGCGTCATCATACGATGAAAGGGTAATGGAACGGAGAAAAATTCTCCCCGGCGCCGGGACTTAAACCCGGGTTTTCAGCTCTACGTGCTGATGCTTTATCCACTAAGCCACACCGGATACATTACTCTTTCATCGTATGATGACGCAGAATATCTGCATGGAAATATCATATGTACTTCGGTACATTGAAATAATATATGATATGCGTAAATCACGAAGTGATTTAAGACGGCGCTTATTCCGTCGGATCCCGGCCAACTAGTCACTCATAACGAGTGCACCTCAGCACATGTATGGACTTCGGTCCTATGTTCATAGACATCTATGACGTAGTGCAGAGGGCGGCCACTAGAGGGAACCCAAGAGTTGGAAGTCAATCAGAGACAATTCTGTTCGACGCCGGGGTTGTATCCGGTGTGGCTTAGTGGATAAAGCATCAGCACGTAGAGCTGAAAACCCGGGTTCAAGTACCGGCGCCGGAGAGAATTTTTCTCCGTTCCATTACTCTTTCATCGTACAATATAATATATATTTTCTTTTATCCTGCATCAGCTTTCACTCATTTTAAAACTACGTAGTTCTTAGCCAACAGTGATATTACGTCTTACATAACTCTTTTGTCTTAATTAATTAAATAATTCATTCAATCGTTTGTTTATTTATTCATTCATTTAATTCATTCATTCAATTAATGAATTCAAATAATTAGTTCATTCATTCAATTCATTCATTCATTCAATTCATTCATTCATTTAATTCATTCATTAATTCATTCATTTAATTCATTCATTCATTCATTCAATCATTCATTTAATTCAATCATTCAATTAATTCAATTCATTCATTCATTCATTCATTTCATCCATTCATTTAATTAATTCATTCATTCATTTAATAAATTCATTCATTTAATTCACTCATTCATTCAATTCACTCATTCATTCAATTCACTCATTAATTTAATTAATTCATTTAATTCATTTATTCGTTTAATTCATTCATTCGTTTAATTCATTCATTTAATAATTCACTCATTTGTTTAATTCATTCATTTAATTCATTCATTGAACTCATTAATTAATTCATTAATTTAATTCATCCCATCATTGATTCAATTCACAAATTTAATTAATTCATTCATTTATTCCATCAATGCATTCATTCATTAATTCATTCATTCATTCATTCATTCATTCTATCATTTATTTATTTATTTATTTATTTATTTATTTTGTTAGAGTTAAAGTCACAAGGCCTTCTCTTCTGCAGTACCAGAAGTGAAATACACAATGGAACAATGACAAAAATAGTAACATTAATATTCAGACTTAAATATCAAAATCATTTTATCTTGTACATAACACACAAAATAACACTCAACTTCTTCATTTCTGCAGTTTACATTCTTTATGTTTAATCCACAACTGCTAAAACAATTGAACGAAGTTACGCAATAAAAGACCAACCGCCAAAAACCAGTTTTCGAGATACTGATCATTGAAATAAATCTGAGTTCTATAAAACATTTTATTCAAGAAGTATTGTATTTTTCTGGCAATAATGAACAATTAAAAATATAAATAGAGGTTCATTTGTTATCAGTTCTGTTAATTTTTTGTGCGTATCTGTGTATTGTGTATATTCAAAGTGCACGAGGTCTAGTTATTTCAACATAATGGTACATCGCGATGGTTATGTGTTTCAACCGACTCCAAGCACTGTACTAAGAGAGATTCTTGTAGATTTCTCATTGCCAAAAGAAAGGAAAAAAGTCATAAAATGTTTAACTGCTATGAGATTTGTATGAGTGTAAAACACGTATCTTGATACACAGATATCAGAGTTAAAATTAAGAAATTTTATGCTTATGGCAATGCTACCATTATACATGATTTTAAGTATTATTTTGCAGGAGAGCTGACAGAGAACCTTCAAAATACTGCCTAGATTTCACTTTAAAAATTACACTAAAGAAAATCATGTCTCAGAAATTTAAGAAAATAAATTGACTTTCCTCCTGTAGGATCTAGCAAGAAGAGAGATAAGAAAATATTAGTAAGTCCATAGCCTTGCTCTGTATTTATAATACAGGGTGATCCGTTTGGGCATGGATAAAATAAAAACACCGTAAAACATTTAGTACTGAACTTTATTTGTTGAAACTTTGTGCATAACACTGAAAGATTGAGATTCCTCAGAGCTCAACATGACCCCATTGCGCACCCTGCACAACTCATAACGGTGATGCAAATCAACCCATGTCCGTTGTAATATAAGAGGGGTAATTTGTTGGAAAGCTTGAGTACTTTTTACTCTCAGATTATCAATGTTCCTAAGTTACTGTGAATAGACAATATCTTTAACAAAACCCTACACGAAGAAGTGAGGAGGGGTTAGATCTGGGGAGTTTGGGGACCAAGCCAAAAGATAGCTGCTTCTCGTACTGGGTTTAGCCTGCTACCTCCTGCATGTTTTTCTAACACAGAACCTGTTTCTACAAATGCTCGATACCACAACATTATGGAATCGTATTTAGGTACATTACGCACACCATACTCACGTCGAAATTCCTTTGAACTCTTTTAACATTCTGAAATTTAGCTGTTGGTTTGTAGTAGCCATTTTAATCATCTACGATTTTCATTTGTCCTTTCAGATTATGCATTGTTGATTGTCACATATGGATACTCCATCTTTTAATAATAATATAACCCGCAAGAAATTTTTCGTACTATCATAATAGCTTTACAATAATAAATTAATATTATCCATACCAAACGGATAAGACTGTAGAAGAAAACATTTCCTAACCAAAAGTCTTGTAGCCTACATTAAATAATGGAACAGCTATCTTTTTAAAGTCTCATGTTTCTTTCAATGCAGAAGAGAGCTAAAGTGATGTTTCTAAGTAAGTGAAAGTATTGCTAGATAGAGAAGCATTGAATATACAACTTGTATCACCTGTAGCATTGGGGACTGTAATTATTTTCTAAAATATTAAGTAGAAATTTTGAAAACTTAAGCGACCATAATGAAAGAAATTTTCTTTATCAGATCAATACGAGAAGGAGGCAATACGTTAATACTTTTGTACACCAGATTGCCAAGTAAGGAAGGTTTTAAGCTTGTGTTCAGTTTCTTGAAACGTTTGAAATATCTTGCTGTAATGGGTGGAAAGTTGATTGTGTTTTAAAAAAATCAATTCTTTATGACATTTATTAAACTTAAATAAAATCGTCTTCATGAAGCTCTTGCAGTCATGTTTAATGTGAGAACTAGAGATGAACAAATCTAACTACCGCTCTCGCTCGTTGTGTTCGCTGCATTTGTCTTTCGAGTCTCGTCTCGTCATTCTCGTGCGCTTCGAGTCCCGCTCATCATTCACGAAATAGCATTTGTTCGGTCTGGAAAGATTTAGTAACTTTGAATAACATACAGACGTGGACAAATTATTAACAAAATTGACGATTTTTATGATAATTCTGTTTACAAAATTTGACTTTTCAATTTAGACTACAGTTGACAATTTTGCATATTTCCATCATTACAGTAGACAGAAATATGCAAAAATGTCAACTGTAGTTTAAATTGAAGAGTCAAGTTTTGTAAAAATATATAATAAAATCTTCAATTTAGCTAATAATTTATAAATTAGCAAAAATGTCAACTGCATTGAAGAGCCAAATTCTGTAAAAATATAAAATAAAAATCTTCAGTTTTGCTAATAATTTGTAAATATGCAAAAATATTAAATGTAGTCCAAATTGAAGAGTTAAATTTTGAAAAATATACAATACAAATCTTCAATTTGGCTAATTATTTGGAAATACACAAAAATGTCAACTGTTGTCTAAATTTAAGAATCATATTTTGTAAAAATATGTAATAAAAATCTTCAATTTAGCTAATAATTTATAAATTAGCAAAAATGTCAACTGCATTGAAGAGCCAAATTTTGTAAAACTATAAAATAAAAATCTTCAGTTTTGCTAATAATTTGGAAATATCCAAAATGTCAACTGTAGTCCAAATTGAAGAATCGAATTTTGTAAAAATATACAATAAAAACCTTCAGTTTTGCTAATAATTTGTAAATATGCAAAAATATTAAATGTAGTCCAAATTGAAGAGTTAAATTTTGAAAAATATACAATACAAATTTCAATTTGGCTAATTATTTAGAAATACACAAAAATGTCAACTGTTGTCTAAATTTAAGAATCATATTTTGTAAAAATATATAATAAAAATCTTCAATTTTGCTAATAATTTGTCCACGTCTGTACATCATTGAAATAAATAACATTATAAATGTTTAAATGAGACAAAAGACAAAAAAAAAGAACAGTATATTAGTTATCGAAATGTTCTGGTTCTATTATATGATATTACCTATGGTTATAGAGAATATCATCGTAATGATAGCCGTCCAAATCTTGGATTAAAAATATCGGCATTCTAATCAATTCAAATGAACAAAAATAAAATGCATTTTTTTATTTCAGTAGGTTATTTTACGACGCTTTATCAACAGCTTTGGTTATTTAAGCGTCTGAATGAGATGAAGGTGATAATGCCGGTGAAATGAGTCCGGGGTCCAACACCGAAAGTTAATCAGGATTTGCTCATATTGGGTTGAGGGAAAACCCTGGAAAAACCTCAACCAGGTAACTTGTCCCGACCGGGAATCGGACCCGGGCCACCTGGTTTCGCGGCTAGACGTGCTAACCGTTACTACACAAGCGTGGACCAATAAAATGTAAATTAATGTTAAAAAAACACACAATGAAATTAAAAAAATAATATTCTACGACAAGATGTGGTAGCTATCAAAACGATAAAAATTTATTGAAAATTAATAATATACATTGAATATTATAAAGATGAATAGAGATGGTGATTGGTGATGTTCAGTGAAGATTTTAAAATGGTTGATGCAATTGTCTGAAGAGTCTTAACAGGAACCTTTAATTTTCTGAGGATGTCCAATGTAAATTTGGGAATTGTTCCTCACGCACCAAACATAAGTCCAATGACATTCCAATCTTTAATATTATATTTGTAACTGAGATCATCACAGCATGGAAGGTAAATAGCGCGTTTCTCTTCACGTAGCTGCTTTGGTTGATCTTCATTAATTTCAAACCTTACAGTGGGGTCAAGAATGAGACCAGTTTTTTTATCTCGGTCAATTATTATGATGTCAGCACGCCGTGTAGATCCTTCCGTTGAAAGACATTGAACTTCCTCATATACTTTGTATTCACCATGTTCCTTAATCTGTTAGCAATTATTGAGCGGACTGTGTTATGTCTGTCAATTCGCAGTAATTCGCCCTGAGGGCAGAAACCTAGCACGTGGGGTAACGTTTCAAGTTCATTGCAAAAAATTCTCAAATAAATTTGCATTTCTAAGAAACATAACGTTAATATATTTTTACTTGAGATTGCACACTTGATCTCAAAAATATGAAAAGAAAATTCCTAGCCTTTTAATAAGGACCTAGTAATTAAATAAAGACTGGGGAACGGATTATTATACACTGAAAGGTAGAGATGATGTTTCAAATAGGCTACTTCAATGTTTATAACAATTGCCAAAGTAGATAAAAGTTCAGTCAGGTATAAACAACTGTGGCGATTCAAGACCGCTTGACGTTCAGGACTTCAGGAGTGATCAATCTCGGCGTCTCGAAACAATCGCAAGCAGTCTTTACGTCAGCAACGCGACGTATAGCGGGTTTTCGGCTTTTCGGGCGCAGTTAGTCTTGCTTTCTCGATCGTTGTTCTTCTCTAGTGAGTACTATCACTCACTGTAAGATAATTACTACACGTTTGCATGTTTTACATTAACTTCTGTATGAGTATCATATGACAAGTGTTTCATCCCTGTTAAAAATCAAACTTGTCTTCCAAATTTTACATCACGTAAAGTAATAATTTATAAATAAACATGAACGCGCACTCTTATCATTACACACGTGTACGTAACTACTCTATTTGAAGTTCGTGTATCTGCTTCCAAAACTTGCTTAAAACCTGCTCATAACTCCTTGTGGCACTGTTCTGTTGCAAAGACTATACCACTGTAAATATTGAAAGAGTAATTGCAGCGAAAATATATGCAGTCCGCATAATACAATTTACGATCACACTCCAAAGAGGAAATTGTAATGTCTTTTCCACTGAATCTCAATGGTCCATTTACCGCAACACCAAGGGAAAGATTACAATGGGAATTGGACCGAACAATCACTTAGATCGTTCGCCGAAGCGAGCAATGAACCCCACGTAAGCTACCATTATTTTCGTTCTCCTCTAATCAAATTGCCGATAAAAATACAGAATCACTCTCAGGAGCAACGAGAAAGAAAAAGTGCCTACTAACATCTCTCCCCGTAACGGATGTCCTCTGATACCTGACAAGTTCAGAACGGGAGGAGATTCACGGCCTTCTCTATCAGCCGCAGCAACTTTTATTAGTGTGTTCACTTAGGATAGTTGTAGGTTTCTTTTCTACCTTGCTTTTCGCTCATTCCTTCCTTTCCTTTATTCACCCCTTATTTCTTACTTAAACTTTACATCATCTATTACCTTAATTCTTCATTCATTACCTTCTGTTCTGCTTTAATACATAGGCCTATATTTTCTTATTGTAGGATTTTGAATTTTAGACAGTCTTTCTTCCATTTTTCCTTCATTTCATATTTTCCTTTGTAATCCCTTTTTCTTTATTTCATATTTCCTTTATATTCACTTTTCTCTATAAATCATCGTATTCCTTTCCTATATCTTGCTTCTTCTCTGATTCCAAAATGTTCGGAATATGTATGGTAAGACTTTGCTGTGTTAAATTTCAACGTACCTCGTTTACATATTTCGACCTATTTATGGGTCATCTTCAGAACTGGTCGTTGTTGGTCTTGGCGCCTCTTGATCTGTTTGCTGTGAGGGTACGTTCGTGTGGTATAGTGTAGAGTCAAAGAGTGTGTGTGTTTTGAAGTTGAGTTGTGTGTTGAGAATTTCGTTGGGATGTGTTTTCGTGTCTCTGCATATTTCATATTATTCTAGTGTGTTTAGTTTCTGGATTTTTGGTTGGATGCGTAGTATTTCCATGTCTGTGTTGATGTCTCTGTAGGTGTGGTTAGCATCTGTGATGTGTTCTGTATATGTGGAGGTGTTTTGTAATTTTGTTATGGCTGTGATGTGTTCTTTGTAACGTGTTTGAAACGATCTACCTGTCTGTCCTATGTAGAAGTTGTTGCAGGTGTTACATTTGAGTTCACATTACACATTACAGAACACATCACAGCCATTACAAAATTACAAAACACCTCCACATATGCAGAACACATCACAAATGCTAACCACACCCACAGACACATCAGCACAGACATGGAAATACCACACATCCAACCAAAAAGCCAGAAACTAAACACACTAGAACAATATGAAACATATACTTGCTGAAACATTTATTCAAGATATTGAAGATAAAGAAGTCAATAATATTCTAAAACACACAATATTACATTTTACAATTGATACGTAGATGATATTTTAATAATTTATGAAAGCCAACAAATCAATAAACAAATATTAGAATCTTACAATAATTTGTATAATAACTTAAAATTCACACAAAAATTGAAGTTAATAATATTATTAATTTTTAGACATTATGATAAAAAAACATAAAAATAAATTAGAATTTAATATTTACAGAAAACCTGGAATTACTAACCATAGCATCCCCATAAATTCAGAACATCCTACTGCAGATAAATTAAGTAACTTCAATTACATGGTTAATAGATTAATACAATTTCCACTACGTAAAAACAATCACAAGAAAGAATATAATAAAATAATACAAATAGCCAACGAAAATGGCTATAGTACTAATTTGATTAAAAACTAATAAACAAGAATAAAAGGAAAAAAAGAACTAAGTAATATATCTACATTAACAAAACAAAACAAGACCAACAAAAATACTTTAGTTTAACATATAATAAATATATATCTAGCAAATTAGCTAACTTTTTAAAAATAAAATATTTCCATAGCGCACAAACCAACTAATAAACTCAAAACAAGAAGTTAACAAACTCCACAATAATGGTATTTACAGATTGGAATGTTTTACATGTAAAGGAAAATATATAGGACAAACCAAAAGAAATTTCAAAATTAGATATAATGAGCACATTTCTGACTTCAAACATAATCGTAAGAAATCTACATATGCATCTCATCTAATAGATACTGGACATGAATTAGGCCCAGCAAATGAAACCTTAAAAATATTAAAATCAGGAATAGAAACTAAATTGATAAATTCTGCAGAAGAATATTACATTGCTAAACAGATTCAAATAGAGAACAGCATTCTTAATGAAAATTTAACCCAAATCCGAAATCCCCTGTACAACCTCTAACCCCGTCACCACGCAGTATTCTTCCGCGTAGTTGTTTACACGAATATACACTTCCCCACGTCATACCAGTTACAGTCCTAATAGCAGCAGGTCGTCTCACCTACGTAAGTACCTCCACATTAGCCCTCCAATTTTTCAAATTCTACTAAATTTGATATTAATTATTATTTCATTACAGATAATTTACATAAAACACAGGATGTTATAGTAATCCATACAGTTGTTAACTATGCAGTTGTCACATTTTAAACGACGTGAGTACTTTTAAATATCCAATCCGATTACAATTTACATTTGAAATTCCCATTTCTATTATATTTTTATACATTTCAGATATTCACCACTCATTGGACTGAACAAGAGTTCCACATATTATGAAGTTTAATTACTAAATGGTTTTTAACATTTTAACATTATTAAGTTTACTATCTGTAATATTACATTTTAATAATGTAGATGGCTTGTACATTATTAATTAAAATAGTACTCACCACCAATAGCTACGTATGTGACATTGAGATATTGTATAACTATGCCTGAGGATGCCTGAATAGGCGAAAACGTTCGCAATTTTGTAATTCATGTATATAAACTTAATGACTATAAAATAAGTCATTTTTTACATTGATTTGTCATTGACTGAGTAATAAAATATTATATTGTATTCATTTATAGAACAAGAGGTGCCAAGATCAACAACGACCAGTTCTGAAGATGACCCATAAATAGGTAGAAACATGTAAACGAGGTACGTTGAAATTTAACACAGGATAATCTTACCATACATTTTCCGAAGTGATACAGTGTTAAAGTTGTGTAATCAAGATGTATATATCCAAAATGTTATCTTCCCTTTCATTTCTTCTTCCGTACCATTATTTTCCTCTGTCGTCCAGTGTTTCGTTCTCCTTTCTTTCTATCCCTCTCTTCCTTTTATTTTAAATTTCCGTTTTCCTTTCTTTTCCATAATTCTTATCTCCTTGAGTACTTCTCTGAAATCCTGCTCTTCAACCTTCTCTTCTGAGTCACGTCGACGAGAACCTCCGGATTTTTTGTTCACACTTTCATTTGTCAGAAACTTCTCACAACATGCCTTAATGGTTTTCCCATCAGGTGCATTTCCCCCATATTCTCTCCGGAAATTTCTTTGCACTGAAATTATTGATTTCGTCCCTGAGTACCAGAAAACAGTTTGTGCGCGTTGCTGCGGAGTCGCCATTTTGTTTTATGCCATTGTTGCCCAAACATGTGACAGGTGAATGAACTTCAAACAAATGAAATAACAATTCTTTGAATTTCTTTCTCTTTTATTACCAGTCTCATTTCATAATTTCGCATACTTAGTTAGCAATGATTAATTAAAATATTGGAGGTTTGAA
Source organism: Periplaneta americana (assembly GCA_025594305.2). NCBI lineage: Eukaryota > Metazoa > Arthropoda > Insecta > Blattodea > Blattidae > Periplaneta > Periplaneta americana. The sequence continues at coordinate 20,591,383 of JAJSOF020000005.1, forward strand.
AGGGATACGGTGTATATTGTTTTAAGATTCTTTTCGATTAAGGCGTCATTCAGGAGTTAGCAAAGTAGTGACGTATAATATTTCTATTCAACTGTAACTCCGTCAGTTGGATGGTGACTGCCAGTCAGTCCGCTAATATGTCAGTTTCTAACCTATCGGTCGAAAGAATAGTTGCTCTGTCTGTCCACTTAATCCGTTCATACACCGTGGAATCTGTAGAGTGCTTGTCACAAAACAAGACTTCTACGCAAATGGCGCCATAGCTGGTTGGTCAAATGAGCAGTCAGTGCGTGAAAGGAATGACGTGAGAGAGAAACATTATGTGAAGTCTCGCCCGCTCGCTAGCTAGCTTGGGGAAGAGAAGGCAGCTTCGCTCCATTCTCTCCCGAGTGGGGTCGTTTGCAAGGTTACTTTACAGAATTAATGGACGGATTATAGTAAGTCAGTTCTAACAATCCGTCGTCGGTTGATCAGTCTGTCGGACTGTCAGTCGGTCGGTATGTGAACCCAATTCATCCACTAGGCAGTACTTTAGTCTTGCAGTCCGTACGTCGCCCGGTCGGTCAATTTATTTTTGTCGGAGTGTCAGTCGATCGGTCTGTCAACTCAATCTGTCGATTAAGCATTACGCCAGCCTAACGGTTGGTCGTTCGATCCATCAGTTGTTTCTTATTCTGTCCTTGCATCACATGATCGTTCTTCAGTCGGTCAGGTATACTTAGGCCCGATTGTATAAAAATCCCTGACTAAAGATCAACTTTGATCGTAGATCGAAAAGTGAACCGAGTTCAGACACTTCTTCTATTGTATAAAACTTTTCTGCAATCAAATTACCTTGGTTCAAATGCAATCTAGTTCACGTGCAAAGGATTTGGCAACATCGCATAAACAGGTGAAATACGTGATGCACGGACAGGTTTGTTCAGTGTTGCCAATCTAGCGACTTTAACTCTTTTTCAACAACAATTTCTTTTAACTTTTATATTGCTTAAATAGGGATTTAGTGACCTTTTAGCACCCCAGTCACAAAATTTAACCTTTCTTTATTGATAATGAGAAATCTAGCGAATTTACAACTACTTTTTGGCGACTTTCCATACACACTGTTGGAGACACTGGTTTTTTGTGCAATGTAAATAATGGCGGACAATAAGAAGAAGGTTGACTGTTCTCCGAGTTATCATGTTATGGTGTTTGATACTGCTAAACATAATAAAGCTTTATAAAACGACAATTTTCGTTTAGTAATACAGTTAATTGAACATTTATGAATGTACCCATCATATCCATTAATAATTAATGGTTGTTATAAACATAATATAATTATAGGTTATGTTATTTGATACTGCTGAACACGATAGAGCCTTATAAAATATAAGAATGTTTGTGTATTAAGGCAAGAAATTGAAAGAAATATATATAAATGTATCTATCATATCTATTAATATTAATAATAATGGATATTTTATTTGCACAACCTGTCACTCGTATATTTCAAACAGAAAAGAAATAACTGAACTTGGATCATCTAACTTAATCGGAGAAATTTCTTCAGTCAAAGTTGACTTTAGTTTGAGACAAATTAATCTCAGATTAGACTTTATACAACACAAAATTCCAAGTTCAGCAGAAACAAGGATCAATTTAACCTCTGATCTAAGATTAAAAGGTTTATACAATCGGGCCTTAGACAGTTAGCCACTGAGGATTAGTCATTCATGAAGTCCGTCCGTCTGTCTTTCAGTCATTGTCACTCATCAAAATACCCTCTATCGACCTATCAGTCAGTTACTCAGTTCACCATTCTGTCAGTCCTCCGTATCTTGGTCAATCAATACTTTATACCATGTTTTTAACTCTAAAGAATTTGAACTTAAGTCCATGTTGCTCTGACATCCTGAGATAAATCAGCAAGGAGGCTGATGATATTCAGTTTGCGCTTTCTCTGAATCCGAACATCACTGTAAGCATTAAAGTAATTGACTACGCAAGTCAATTAGTGCCTGCGTTCCAATTCGTTAGACGGTGCTTCTCAAGCAGTGTATCATCTCTGAAAGGAAACTCACACTCTCTCTGCTTCCGTTTAAATTTGAGCTACTTTTTTCTGGTAGGAATGGAAACACATCAGCAAAACGTAGCCTTTGATCGAATATTATTTAAATAGTAAACAAATTGGCTAGTGCTGTACTCGAAGTCCCAGACGATTTCTTGTGTTTACTTACTAGATACAAACACACATACTTATCCCGTGAAATTTTACATTTACACGTAATATAATATGCAATGTAGTATAACTCATTGTAATTTATTGAAATATAACAATTCCCAAATTTACATTGGAGATCCACAGAAAATTAAAGGTTCCTGATAGGACTCTTCAGACAATTGCATCAACCATTTTAAAATATTCATTGAACATCATCAATCACCATCTCTATTCATCTTTATAATATTCAATGTATATTATTAATTTTCAATAAATTTTTATCGTTTTGATAGCTACCACATCTTGTCGCAGAATATTGTTTTTTTTTTTAATTTCATTGTGTGTTTTTTTAACATTAATTTACATTTTCTATTTTGTTCATTTGAATTGATTAGGATGCCGATATTTTAAATCCAAGATTTGGACGGCTATCACTTCGATGATATTCTCTCTCGTTGAAAGATGATGATATTGCTGCACTGCAACAATAGTGTCACGTAATGAAATTTAACATAAAGTATTGTAATGTAACTTAAGTAAGATCATTTGCAAAGGAAACGCCTGTTAAAAAAGAACCATATTCCAAAAATAAATTACTACTGAGGGAAAATAAAACAGTGTTCAGAGTTGTCTTTGACTAGTCCTTAATTAAACCCGATTTTAATTAAACTTAAGGGTTTAATTTTATTCTCTTTGCAATGAGAGTTTACTTCATGAAATGGACGCTAATGCGGGCCATTAAAAGACGGTGGATTAAAAAAGGACGCTTTGGAGTGTGTCTGTTTTTGTAAAAGACGTATAAATATTTAATATGCATTTTAGTTTAAAAAATCTTTTTAAAAACGACAGTACTTCGATAATATAACTTAAGAGAAAGAAACTCAAAGTAGCAAAGTAATGAAAAGTAAAATAATCTAATTTTACTTTGAATGAAATTCACTGTAATTCTTTAACTTTCATTTCAAATAACAAAAACTACTCACAAGGGAAGGGTTTCGGCTCGAACAGGAATTTTTGGTTAAAATTTGTACAGACGCTTACCTCACAATGGTGATGAAGACCGTAAAAGCATTAATTTGTGTAACTCTCGGTTTGGTTGGTATTGGTTAATATACTTCTTTAAAAATGTAGCCTACATGAGGATTCTCTACAAAATGCATGAAACAGCATGGAGCAAAGCAATAAGCACAACACGTAGAAGCAACACCAGAACAATCTTCTGAACCACACTCCAGTGCTGAAAAATCAAATGCCACCTGAATTACATTTTTTAAGTCTGAGACTTGTTCACGATTCACGAAACCAGCTGACTGCCAGGAATACTCAAGCATAGGGCGGTACACTGGAGCAGACAACAGGTTATGAATAACAGAGTGCATTTTCATTATAAGCACTCCATTTCCCAAGTTAAGTTCTTGATTCTCAGCAAGAGTCCTTATGTAATCTGTTATCCTCCGAACATATATTTTGTATTGCCTAAGGAAATATATATTCAGAGGCTGGATATATTTAGTTTTTTAGGTGGAATGATCATACATTCCATGTCCTAGGCTTGGAATGATTAATTTATTAAGGTTGCGTCCTTGTGCGCATTCACTGACTCACACAATAATATACACTTTGATTAGCTGCAATACTTCCAGACAGAACGTTGGAGGAAAATGTTCTTGAATGGGCTCTAGACATTTTACCACTGCACTAGCTTCTAGGCTAGGCTTACGGATAAGGTGTCCCATCCCTTTAACTTGTGCAGTGCTCTCCCCACCCCTCAACTTGTGCAGTGCTCTAACAGACAAACCATACATTACACAAACGAATGCTTTTTGGGAGCTTTCCAGATATGTAAAGATACAAATTTTGGATACGAAATTCCTGTTCGAGCCGAAACCCTTCCCTTGTCAGAAACGATACTATATCTATAATAGCAATATAAAATATATTGTGACAGTGACGTGAGAATCGAACTCACGACCAGCGTCCCGCAAGAGAGCAGATCGCGCGGAGCACTGAGGACGGTGCGCGGCGGAGAGAAGAGGGGGTGTATTACGTCAACGCGACGAGGGGAGAGTGCGCGCGCAGCTGCTACTTACGGAGTAAAGGGGACGGACCCTCCCGAATCTTCTAGAGAAGTCCGTCCGAAGTGGAGATAGCCAGATAATTCGAGAAGTCGTACTTTCCAGAAACTGTGTGTGAGTATAAATTACGCGCGCAAGTGAACGCAGGGCAGTTTTCAGTTGATTAGTCAGCCAGTCAGTGAGTAAGCCAGAGCAAGCAAGCAGTCTTGTGTACCGGAGTTCGGCTCGAGTGTGCGTCCGCAACTGTTTCAGCACCCAAAGGCCTGAGTTCGAGTGCAATTGACCGCAGTTGGAGGGACCTGAGTTCGAGTGCAGTGAACCGCAGTTGGAGGGACCTGAGTTCGAGTACAGTGAACTGTCTCTGAAGGTCTGTGGTTCGAGATACTGTGAACTCGAGTGACTGAGCTAGAAGAACTGTCAACTGAGAACTGACAGTTCTGATTTGTAAATAGTGCTTTGTAAATATTAGTCAAGATTAACAGTTCATTGTTGTTCGTAATAGTCCAAGTATATTGTCATTGTCGTCAGTGGAGTGCTATAACGAATACTGTGTTGAGTGAAAATCCTATTGTTGACGAGAGCGTTTAAGGTGAATTGTAGAAAGGAATTTTGTTGGAAGAATAAAATCCTATTGTTGAGTTGAAATAAATTTACAATATTTTCTTTATGAAAACAGGTTTCGCTTAGGAAAACGCCGTTGGCCTTATGCTGTTATATATCGAACACGAATGCCCAAGAAATAGCGTGTACATTCTCCTGGTAGGGACAGATAACACAGGCTGAAGAAATGACAAAGTTAGAACGTTAGTATACAGCTAACTTGCATTCAGTGCAGTTCAATTTATTTCGTGGCAGTACAGTTGGTTATACATTAGAACAGAGAACTTCCTTCATTCTCGATTACAACATTTAAACACTTATATAATGATTGACGAACTAATAAGTTAATTAGATTAAATACAGGGACATCATTTTATTTTTACTTCAATTTTTATTGTGCCTGAGTTTTTGAATGTACTTCACTCCCACCCTTCTACTAAGGAAGTTCCAACTCCACACAGAACCAAGACCGCAGATAGTAAGCAGTACTGAGTTACTGAGTATAATACGTTCCAGAAATATGTTCGCGTTTTCCAGTGACGAAAGAGCTTTCAATATTGAATCATATTATCGCACAGGTACTGTCCGTTTGCCTACGTCGCATCCTGATTTCCCCACCTGCTTCTGCTCGCCCCTCTGTAATAGCTGGGCTGGCTTAGCTCTTTTCTGAAAACATACATTTCTCTTAGGAATTGGAAGTTTACGTAATAATATACAGCTGTTTAATTTAACTTAAATAAAAGGGCCTCGTTAAGTAATTAACTGTCACGTGATTTCCTCCTTTCTACAATCCTGCGGCATAACCACTTGGACGGACAGTAGATAGCATGTCTGAGTAATTTTATATTTTCGGGTCGGGCAGATGTGAAGATTGAATTTACAGTACGTAGAGTAGGTACAGAATTATTTCAACATGAGTTACTAGTACGAAGGACGAAACTGGCAATTGGAATTAGATGCAGTAGTCTATAGTGCGATAATATGCACAAAAGAACTGAAGCCTGTATCGAAATGAACGGCCACCATTTTCAAAATTGTGTTTAAATATTCAAATTATGATTATTTTTCAATTTAACTTCTTTCTCTATATTGTACGCCAATGTGCTGTAGACAGTATAATATACACTGCATAATGAATACGTTCGCATGGATAACTCACTTCGTGAGTAAAATCACTTATTCTTAATACAGTACTGTACTTTGATTAAAGAAAATCCTAATGAAAATTATCAAACTCAAAATAGCGATATATCCTAGTTTACGTAAATAGATGAACTACTTTTCTTCCTTCCTATACCTAGTAGAGTGATTTGTGTTTTACGCCAGTAACATCGAACTCCAGTCTTGGAGGGGGAGCAAGCGGTGTTTCCGGTTCTCTAAAGGTATAGACAGGTTAATATTAAAAATGTTAGTAAAAATAAAATGATGTCCCTGTATAATCATTATTGACGAACTAATAAGTTATTTATATTAAATAAATAAAAACTTCATTGAGTTAAAATTTAAATTATGGTGTCATTAATTTTAACTGATAGTCTGGTTTCTACTTGTGATTGAGGTTCTGGCTGATATGTTTTCTATTATCAGGCAGTACATCTCATTTGACGATGTGTGTCGGAGGAAGAACAAATTGTTATTATGCATCTGAAGTCTGATTAGTGAAATACGCAGCTAATCGGCGTTATATGCATTGGAGGGGTAAAGGAACTGGCCACCGTACCCCATAATCTCCTGGCGTAGTTTCCTCATGAGTGATGCCTTATTGGTGTTATTTATGAAATTCAAACCTGTCTTCGGACAACAGTCTGGTTTCTATGTTATTTTCATCATCTTCTGAATTGTAGTGAGTTTCCGCGCTATATGCTGTTTTCTTCTTATGGTGAGATGTGTTCATGATTGTATCAAAAAGAGTGTGTGTTCTAACATTAAAGTGAGTATTGAGGATATTTTTTTGGGAGTCTATAAATTTCGTATTGTTCTAGAGTGTGATGTTTCTTGTAAGATGATGCAATTTCGTATGTCTTTTAATTTTATCCGAACAAATGTAACTTTTCGTTCTTCAAAGAAATTTTAAACTGTTACATTTTTGGGGGTTAAATTTCTGCACATTTAAAGGACAAAACTAAAACTCTTTCAATAATTTATGATCATATTACACTGCTCTCTTGAAATGACAGAAAATATTGATAATCAAATCAATGCTTTTCCCAAAACACGCTATGAAATTAAGAATTTCGAGGGAAAAATTGTTTCGGGGCCGGGTATCGAATCCGGGACCTTTGGTTTAACGTACCAACGCTCTACCAACTGAGCTACCCGGGAACTCTACCCGACACCGATCCAATTTTTCCCTCTATATCCACAGACCTCAAAGTGGGCTGACAATCGTCAAGCAACCAACTTCGAGTGCACACTAACTCCGTGTGACTTAAATTGTGCTTTTCTGTTAACGAACAGTGACGTGTATTATGCAAATCAAGATTTTAGGCATAACTCCCTGTAAAGTTGATAATTATTCAAATCAACTTTACAGGGAGTTATGCCTGAAATCTTGATTTGCACGCTATGAAATGTTTCATATAAAACAGTTTTTATCTCGAAAAGGAAATAAAAACGAGCAAAATTGTATTAAACTTTTCTTGTTTCAAATGTCTCAAAGAATAAATCCTTGATATAAGCGATATAATTTACAGTTAACCCTGTGTATATGAAGAACGGTCTATCACTACCAGAGGTATGGTATACGTATTAAAAGAAAGGATAAAGGCTGGTTCACAATAAACCGGGAACGGAAACAGCAACGAGAGCGAGAACGGAAATATTGTTAAAATAAATGTATTTAAATGTGAGCGTTCACAATAGTTAATTGTGAATCCTCCCATTTAAATACATTTCTTTTAACTATATTTCCGTTCTCGTTCTCGTTGCCGTTTCCGTTCCCGGTTTATTGTGAACCAGCCTTAAGAATGCGTAGCGTGGCGGATTTAGAGTCAGCTCAGCCGCGCAGCGAAGTCAGCACGCATCTTATTCCATCACAGGTGCATAAAAAACTTCTTCAGGCCGCAGTGCATAGGCTGCTCCATGCCCCATAAACATCTCTATTATGCTTATCCATAAACAATAGCAATATTTTAAATCGATAATGGAACGGTTTTGAAATACATATGACAGAAATATAATAGCAGATTACTTGCTGAAAATAGACTTCTCCACCACAAATATCACAGAAATAGAGTTCTGCTTCCTTCGGACAGAAACCGTTTTTTTATTTAATGGAGTAGCATTTATCTGTTATACCATAAAACGATTCTGCTCAATATCGTAACACTGAAAATAAACAGTTACAGAGCTGACCCATTTATGAGACTAGGTAAGGAAGAGAAAATCTATACTTTCTGTCGCTGCCAAGAATTCCAAGTCAGCTCCTGACAATGGAATCAATTATGCAAATTATCCTTGCATAGTCGTAACTGATAATGGAGCTGACACATAACCCAAAAACGATGAGTATTTTTGCTTGCAAGGTACGGTACATGTACCCAAGAACTTAGCATAAGATTAAACACCGCTGTAAGTCTAAATCATATAATGTAATTTTTCTCTCGATTAGATTTCAAATTATTGTTTAGGCCTATTTCAAATTTACGTAAAATGCATCGGAATATGCTATAACATAGTCAAGTACAAATGTACATAATATTACAGAAGAGAACATATAATACAGAACAATACATCAGATTACAGAACATAATTAGGCCTACAATAATAGAAATAGTATACTACAATCAATATAAAAAGAGGATACAATAATATTAAGAAAATTTGAGGACCGAATGAGCAGCGCTCGTTTTCGGTTGCAGTTCAGATATATTATTAATATAAGAGGAATATAGAAAATAAAATAAAATAGGAACTAAAATTAAAATTACAGCTACAATGAAATTATATAATATAATATTAACGTGGACTGGTCCGGCGGGGTCAGGAATTTTCATATAAAATTTCTACCACGGAATCAGGAGAGATGGCGGTGCACAACTTCTAATCACTAGATTGTGCATCAATATGCCTGAGAATAATGATATCGTACGTGAATAAAGTAGGACAATTTATGAAAAATATATATTCCGAAATAATAGAATACAAAATAATATAGGCTGATTAATTCATACACATACACTGGTGGCCATAATTCTGGAAACTTTTTGTTTTTGTACTGAATTATTATAACATCTGCATTGATTCACATATTTGTACAATTGAAAATGTTACTCGTGACTGATTCGTTAATTATGGGGTTATAATAAAGGTATTATATTAAATCCTGACTATTTTAACAATAAATCTTTGGTCCACTGCTGTGTAGAACTTCCTGTATCTCTTTAGAAGATCTTCCAATGCTAATAGACAAATCTGCCTCACATCTCTTGGACTTACTTTAGGTTTTCTACCAGTCCTAGGTGTTGTTTTACAAGATTTTGTGGATTTGTACTTCTGCCATACCTTCTGGACGCCAGACACTGTAGCACCATTACCAAGTTTTCTTGCAATTTTCTTGATTGTGTAACCTTTTTCTCGCCGTGTGACTGCACTAGAAGGTGTTCAGTCCTTTCGTGGAGCCATTGTGATAAAATGATCAATAAAGTTTGTTGTAACGCAATCAGGTGTTCACATAACGAAATCTTAAGTCAGACTAATGATAGAAACAAATTAATAATGTCCATATTTTTTGCTAACAGTGCTCAAGAATGCTTCTACTGATCAACAATAATCTTAAACTCAACAATGGACCAGTTTTTATTATAATAAATAATGGGAAATTATAATGAAATCTGAAATTAATATTTAGATCTTAAACGACAAGAACATAATTTCCCACTCAGTAATGATTACTTATTGTTAAAATATTCAGGATTTAATATAATACCTTCAATGTAACCCCATAATTAACGAATCAGTCACGAGTAACATTTTCAATTGTACATATATGTGAATCAATGCAGATGTTAGAATAATTCAGTACAAAAACAAAAAGTTTCCAGAATTATGGCCACAAGTGTAGGCTATCAATTTATTTAATAAAATTGAAGACATTAACATGTTTCTAATTTTCTTATTATGTTAGTGGGTTACATGTTAGAAGTTATGGGTGTAAAGAATTATAAAACCGAGGGCCAAAATTAATGCTATGCTTTAGACCAGCAGATGTGAAACATTTAGGTTCTACTAATGTTGAATCATTATTTCGTCTTTTGACATGATTATGTGACTGTAATACAAACTTATTACGATTTTTATGATAACATTTTAACAGAGTATATTTATAAATTTGTTCAGTATTAAATATATTAAATTCAGAATAAATTAATTTAGTTAGATAATAATCAAAACGTTTCTCCAAATAAATTTTAATAAAATTATTCCTTTTTGTAGTAAATTTAACGGATGATTCACACACATGTTCATTTAAGTTGGTGTCTGTACAGATGATGATTTGAAAAATTTGAGAAATGATAGCGAAGGTAATGAGAGTATATAGGAATATTTATTGCTCGTATATCTAACTTGCCGTCGTCATATTAGACAGCAGATATCCAGACTAGAAAGCCAACGCTCTAGTTGTCAACAGCTTCAAATTTTATGTTGAAGGATATTAACTGCTTTATTCGTAAATCGTGTTAAAATTTCTTTGCATTCATTGGAAGTCAGTTGCCGGTTTGGTAATGTGGAATCTCTTCGCATAACTACACGAACAAACTTCTTCTTTGCATTGAGTTGCATCCATAGTTACTGTCGGAATAATGTTTTATTCAGATTATTAAAAGTTTCGCAGCTACGCGCCGACTGGTGAATCACTTCTAAGAGTTAGGGTGATTACAATGTGTGTAGCTAAGATTCCACACACTCAGCCATACTTTATTTTTTAGTTCTTTCTTTTCTCTTTGCTGTTTTCCTATACTTTTATTCATTTTTCGTCTCATTTCTAAGAGTAACCTAGGATGGATTTATATCTTTCTATAACATTGCGTATTTTTAAGCGTCAGTAACCGTCCGGGAAATTTCACTGCAACTGATAAACAAATTATTACATATTATCATACTTAAATACTTACAAATGGCTTTAAGAGAACCCAGAAGTTATTTTGCCGCCCTCACATAAGCCCACCACCTGTGGAGTAACGGTCAGCACGTCTGGCTGCGAAACCAGGTGACCCGGGTTCGAATCCCGGTCGGGGCAAGTTACCTGGTTGAGGTTTTTTCCGGGGTTTTCCCTCAACCCAATACGAGCAAATGCTGGGTAACTTTCGGTGCTGGACCCCGGATTCATTTCACCGGCATTATCACCTTCATTTCACTCAGACGCTAAATAACCTGAGATGTTGAAACAGCGTCGTAAAATAACCCAATAAAAAAAACATAAGCCCACCACCGGTCTCTATCCTGAGCAAGATTAATCATATCCCACCTCCCTCAAATACATTTTAATATTATCCTCCCATCTACGTCTCGGCCTCCCCAAAGGTTTTTTTTTTTTTCCCCCCCCTCAGGTCTTCCAACTAAAACTCTAAATGCATTTTGGATTCGCCCATACGTGCTACATGCCCGGCCAATCTCAAACATCTGGATTTAGTGTTCCTAATTATGTCAGATGAAGAATACAATGCTTGCAGTTCTGCGTTGTGTAACTTTCTCCATTCTCCTGTAACTTCATCCTCCTTATCCTGAAATATTTTCCTAATCGCCTTATTCTTGAACACTCTTAAACTCTGTTTCTCTCTCAAAGTCAGAGTCCAAGTTTCACAATTATATAGAACAACTGGTAGTATAACTGTTTTATGAATTCAAACTTTCAGTTTTTGAAAGCCGACTAGATGACAAAAGCTTCTCAAGCGAATAATAGCAGACATTCCCATATTTATTATGCGTTTAATTTTCTCTCGAGTTGTCATTTATATTTGTTACTGTTGCTTGAAGATATTAGAATTCTTCCACATTTTCAAACGATAAAATTTCAAATTTTATATTTCCATTTCGTACTATGTTCTGGTCACGAGATACAATCATATACTCTGTCTTTTCGGAATGTATTTCCAAATCTATCTAATTACTTGCTTCAATTAAAATTCCCGTGTTTTCCCTAATAGTTTGTGGATTTTCTCCTAACATATTCACGTCATCCGCATAGACAAGAAGCTGATGAAGCCCATTCAATTCTAAACTCTCTTTGTTTTCCTGGACTATGGGAAACGGGTAAGCAGTGCATCGTAATATGCCCCGTCGTGCAGCAGGAAGAGGGAGAGAGCATACCCGCCAGTAGCCAGGATGCACCATAGTGCATTCTCTTATCCGCGGGTAAGAGACGCTAGCCAGAGGGTGTACTGTGCTGATGACCGTTGTTCTACAGTAAAGTTAAAAAGTAAAGGTGATAGTGCATCACCTTACTTTAAACCGCAGGGAATTAGAAAATCGTCAGACAGAAACTTGCCTATAAGGACTCTGCTGGACATTTCTATGAGACACATTTTAATTAATCGAACCAGGTTCCTAGGAATACCAAATTCAATAAGAATATTATAATAAAACTTCTCTATTTACAGTGTCATACGCCTTTTTTAAGTCTATGAATAACTGATGTACTGTGCCCTTGTACTTCCATTTTACTTCATTATCTGTCGAATACAAACAATCTGAACAATAGAAAACTCGCACCCATTAAACTTAGAATGAACAAAGATCCCTTAATGCAAAGTCCATTTTGCATACGAAACTGAAGGTACATCAGTAAAGTAAACAGCTAACGTCAACCTACATTCTGTGTTCATTAAACCTGTAGCCGTGTCTAGGCAATGTTTTGGTGTCTCAACTTCGATCCCTACTGATGACCTAAGAGAACTGGGAAGAAGACTAAAATGTTTAAGAAAAGGAAAATAATTGGATCGGATATGATTATAAATATATTAAATGTTATGTTTTATTTAACGACGCTCACAACTGCAGAGGTTATATGTACCGGATGTACCGGAATTTTGTCCCGCAGGAGTTCTTTTACATGCAAGTAAATCTACTGACATGAGCCTGTCGCATTTAAGCACACTCAAAAGCCATCGACCTGGCCCGGGATCGAACCCGCAACCTTGGGCATAGAAGGCCAGCGCTATACCTAAATAGATTAACTATTGACCTAAATAAAGAATGGATAACAAAGATTGATCCTTCACTTTTAAAAGAATGGATAATAGGATAAACTAGGGTCTGTTGGACAGTCCAACAGACCCTAGTTTACCCTATTTATATTTCTTTTTTTACTTTAACATTTTGAACTGTGGCCTTGGATTTGTCTCTTTCACCTATCTTCGTCATCCCAGAGCCATCGTCAAGTTCCTTGTTTTTCATTCCCTCAACAAATTTTACGCTCCACGCAAATCGAGGGCATCCTTTCTTTTCCTTCCTCTAATATGTTTTCAGGCTTTCGCATTTTCGGTATCCGTTGATATCCAAACCGTTTAAGCTTTCGGCATTGCAGACGATGAACCGCCTTAACTTGGATGTTAGATTTTTCCATTACGGGATAATTTCGCACTTTTCCAAAACAAGACGAGCGCAGACTTCGGCGGTGCCCAGCCGTGAAGAGATTTTCTGGCGTGCCGTCCATTCCCAAGCTTCATCCTCATACGCCAAGGTTAAGTAATATCTGTTGGTTTCTTGTCTGCTGCCATAGTTCCACAACACTCTATTGAGTTGCTTATAAATTGGACAACTTTCAACCTCTTTCTCACATGTCTTCGATTGGTGAAGGATAAATTCTAGATATATGAAATTGTCTATTGTCTTGACAATGCCTGCAGAGAAATACAGCGTCCTACCATTTTCATTAACGACCAGATAGTCTGTCTTCTTCAAATTTATATTTGGGCACTTTGAGCCATAAAAATCAATTAATCAACTATCTCATCATGAATTTCACGTCAACCCGATGTTGAGCGATACATACTTGGTCGTCTCTAAAGTTTTTGAGTGAATAACATTGTTTTCTATCTCATTTCACACACACATCAGAAAGAATAATAAACTTACACAAATCTGTCTTCTCAGGTATATCTCCCTTTAAAACTGACTGGAATAAATTGAAGGGAAAAATTGTTCCGTGGCCTGGTATCAAACCGGAACCTTTGGCTGAGCGCGTCAATGCTCTACCGACTGACCTACCCAGGAACTCTACCAGACCCCAGTTCAATTATTGCCTTTATATCCATATACCTCAAGTGGGTTGACAAGACGTCAGAGACCCATCATTGAGTGCACACTTTCTTCCTAACTTAAATTTGTGGTTTTCTGTTAACGGAAGTTAGTTCCTGGGTAGCTCAGTCGGTAGAGCAAAACTAATAATATCCCATTCAATAAAATAAATTATATCATTAAAAATTAAATAAAAACCTATAAAACCAGAATAATTCTAAAAATAAATAAAAAAATAAATCTAATAAACAAATTTATTTATATATCAAAATGTCATAATCATATACAAATAAAATAAATTATTAATATAAATATATTTGTTTAATAGATGTTCAGCATATAAAAATAACAACAAAAACGAGTATCTTGAATATTTCCTTCGAAGTAAAGGCGAAAATATATAGCAGTGATACCGTGTTTTTATTAATGGCGAATATCTGCAAAGGAGAGAGAAACAGCCTTCTAATCTGTGGACCTCCATGATTACAATAGGGATAAAATTACCTTCACTTCATCTTTAACGAAAGCAAAACATCAAAAGAATCGAAAATTAGTGAAACTTTTAATATCAGAAAGGAAAAATTCGCTCCGACGCTCTCACCATTGAGCTACGCCGAAGTCCAATCCACAGCATTGGATCGAACTCCCCTCCTCCAGTGTTTTTCCCTTTGTGGCCTGACTCCATGTTGGGCATGTATGTTGACATTTTATTAAGTCAACTACCATTATACAAGGAGCGAAAACCTGGTTTCGCGGCCAGACGCGCTGACCGTTACCCACAGGTGCGGACACTCAGTTGAGTGGCATGGTGGCCGGGATTCCACAGTAATGTGCACAGTAATCTGTACAGAAATATGAACTGTTGGTAGAAGAATTTACTAAAGATTATTATTTTTCTTTGTCCTACAGAATATATCTGTTATGGTAACAATTAATATTAGAGAAGAAAAATTCGCTCCGGCGCCGGGACTTCGGCGTAGCTCAATGGTTAGAGCGCTTGGTACGTAGAACCAAGGACCCGGGTTCGATCCCTGGCGCCGAAGCGAATTTTTCTCCTCTAATATTAATTATTGTTACCTTATTGGATATGTTCTGTAGGACTAAAGAAAATAATAATCTTTAATAAATAGTGAAACTTTGCCAATGAGCACAAGAAAGGGAACAGAAATGATATTAAAAATTACACACAGTTAAGTGGTAGTGTTTTATTTAATGATGCTTTCTAATCCAGAAGTTACTCCGCATCAAAGTATCAACAGTGCATTCAGTAGATTTCAAATGTAAATTGAATGCGGAAAGTAAAGATGACATCGAATTGCACTAAAGTGGATCCAGGACAAATACATTTTATACCTTTAAATTAATCTGAAACAGCTTTTAGAAAAGGGAATTACGTTAGTGAAGAAACACATTTGGCATAATTGATTTAGAAAAAAGCATGCGATTCAATAGCAATTAACAAAGTATGAGATGTTTTACAGAATGTAAATGTAAATCAATGTTGATGCAAGCTACAAGAGACATATATAACAGAATAAAACCATACAAGCGTGTTCGAAAATTTTTGTCAGAAGCAACAGAATCCTTTCGAATTGAAACCTGCGTGTGGTTGCTCATCTTTGTTACTGAACGCTTGTGTATAACAAGTTATTGCATAATATTAATCACTAATATTATTTTAATGCACCGAAGTACATATGATATTTCCATGCAGATGATGAAAGAGTAATGGAACGAAGAAAAATTCTCTCCGGCGCCGGGATTTGAACCCGGGTTTTCAGTTCTACGTGCTGATGCTTTATCCACTAAGCCACACCGGATACCCACCACGGCGTCGGACAGAATCGTCTCAGATTAAGATCCAACTCTTGGGTTCCCTCTAGTGGCCGCCCTCTGCACTACGTCATAGATGTCTATGAACGTAGGAGAGAATTTTTCTTCGTTCCATTACTCTTTCATCGTATGATGACGCAGAATATCTGCATGGAAATATCATATGTACTTCGGTACATTAAAATAATATACATTATATGCGTAAATCACTTCGTGATTTAAGACGGCGCTTATTCTGTCGGATCCCGGCCAACTAGTCACTCATAACGAGTGCACCTCAGCACATGTGTGGACTTCAGTCCTGCGTTCATAGACATCTATGACGTAGTGCAGAGGGCGGCCACTAGAGGGAACCCATGAGTTGGAACTTAATCTGAGACGATTCTGTCCGACGCCGGGGTGGGTATCCGGTGTGGCTTAGTGGATAAAGATCAGCACGTAGAGCTGAAAACCCGGGTTCAAATCCCGGCGCCGGAGAGAATTTTTCTCCGTTCCATTACTCTTTCATCGTATTAATCACTAAGTTATTTAGCGTAGATGGAATAAGTAATAGCGAAATGGTATTGATGAGATGAGACCGAGGATTTCCCGTGTGATTACCTGACATTTTCCTTACAGTGGAGGAAAATCTTGGAGAAAACTCTATCGGGTAATCAGCCAAAGAGGAAATGAAACTCGCGCTCGAGCGCAACTTCAGAACAGTAGACAAACACACTACCATCTGAGCTACGCTGGTGGATGAAAATTAAGGAGAAGTTATTAAGAATGATTTAGAAAATTCTATGAAAGTCAATTAAGAGGGACTGAAGTAAAAAGACAACAAAAAGAATTCATTTCTACAGCTCAGTAAGAATTATATACCTGTATAGTCTACCGACAAAATCAAGTACTACATCATTCAGTTATTTTTTAAATGTATCACGTAATCACTTGAATCCATTCCATTGTAAATCGATTTCGAACAAATGAGTCAAGGGAAGTGATTATGCATAGCCAACGTAATAATAAAATAAGTCTATACAGGGTGATTCACGAAGGTCTCCCCCGGTTTATGAAAGTGATTCCTGAAGTTATTTGGAACAAAAACTCTAAATAAATAGGATCACATTCATAATTAAGAGTTACGGTAATTTGAAAACGGCAGAAAAAAACTTTTATTTCAGGATTTCACTAACAAAAATGCAAAAAAAAAAAAGATTATTAAAATATAAACAATTGATTGTTTATGTATCAGTCTCTTTCGTGTAGATTGGATTTTATTTTTTTTTTTCAAATTTATTTATTTATGTATTTAATACATTACACCTTAGCTACATTAGGCAGAATCACATATTCGAAAATGCCTCCCTGAATCTCAAGACAACGGTCCGCAAGAGTGTGAACCGCACGTGTAGCATTTCGCAGCTTCACACGTTTGTTCCTTAATTGTAGCTGCGACATCCAGAATGCGTTGAAGCAACTCTTCACGTGTTTGTATCTTAACCCAGATGTTCCCAACTGGTGTGTCGCGCAGCTCCATGGACTGTATCGCGAAATTTTGAAATTGAAAAATGAATTTTATGCCATCCGAAAATCTCTTTACAACACATTTTTTATTTTCAACGAAGTCTTTGATATGGTACATTTTATTTTGAGATAGACTTTACCAATGAAACTTGAACACCTGCAACAATGCTCATTTCAGTTCTTCAAACATAAGCCAAGAATAGAGAAACTCCGTGCAACCCACCAAGCCAGGGCTGGGCACATTACGTGATTCTGAGAAATGAGCGCTGTGTGCTTTAGGTCAATGACTGTACGTCATTCAGTGTCGGTGCAGTGGTGACTCTGCAGTATGATGGCGAACTATGAAGACGGAGCTACCGCGGCCCGCTACTCCCAATGCTTTTAATGTATCATGGGAGGAGGAGTTCTCTTTTGGTGGAGAGCAGTGGATTAGCAAAGTGTTTAATTTGTCATAAAACACTCCAACTGATTAAGAAGTTCAATATCCAACGACATTATTCTTTACAACATGCTACTGAATATGACAAATATGTTGGTAATGAACGCCATAAATTAATACGACTTAAAGAAAATATTTCTCAGGTACATTATATTAGAGTATCTATTTGATATTTATAATGCATTATAGTTATTATACATTTAGTAATATATAATTTTGAATTATACAAGTATTATGATATATCAAGGTATAGTATATTACAGTTCATGATATATCATATCATATCATATCATATCATATCATGTCATATCATATCATATAGGCCTACTATGAATTAACAGGATGACAATAATGCACTTAGTGGATCAGCTATGAGAATTAGCTACAAAAATTTGCCACGAAATTGCAAAGGAATTGAAAACATTCAACGAAGGTGAATTCATCAAGCGATGTTTAATTACATTGGCAGATGAACTCTGTCCAAAGCAAGTAGGGGAAGTGGAAGCCATATGCCTGTTTCGCAGAACCGTGGTGAGGAGATTGCAGTATGTGCGTATGGGTTATGTAAATAAGCCTAATGATTTGTGTGTGTGCATAGAGCGAAGTTTATTTCATTAAATTAATAAGAGTTTTATAAAGTCTGTACTGTACAATGGATTGATGTAATATCCTTATAAACTATTATATACTGACAGACTGAATGACTAGAACAACCGTGGCTCTTGTTATATTAATGCAGGGAAGGTAGCTGTAATGTGAGTCCGCCACTGCGTGAGCGTTCTGCTCTGGCTTGCCTTGCGGAGCGAGAGCAGCTCTGGCCGACTATATGGAGCCGCTCTCATGCCCGGCCCTGCACCAAGCGAACACTTCACATTAATTTAAACAGGAGAGTTTTAAAATACGGTAATAAAAATCTTTTATCGGACATCCAGCATAGATAGGTTGGGATATATTTTACACATACCTTTGTTTTTTTCTAAAGCCACTCAAGTTGTTGCTTGTTCTTTAAGAATTTTCTATTGCGTATTATCATCAACCTATCTACAACACTGGGTGTCCGACGCTACATAGAAGTTTTTATCAAGGCTTTGTTTCTGGCGGAACGCGCTGGAACGGCGTTCCGGCATCTTTTTTATTGCATTTTTCATTGTAAATAACGATGTTTTGAATATAATTTTTCTTTGAATTCCGCTCAGATCTTGAAAGTCTTAATTGGACGAAAAGAAGGTCAAAACGAAACATTCCCGTGTAGTGAACAGTAATCATCTCTCCGTCCGATATAAAATATTCTACACAGAGTTTCAACACCTTTTTCCTCCAAAGAAAAGTACTGATTGTTGTTATTATTATTATTATTATTATTATTATTATTATTATTATTATTATTATTATTATTATTATTATTATTATTATTATTATTTTATTGCAACAACAACAATAATAATAATAATAATAATGATTTATTTTAGCGAGCAGAGTTAATAAGGCCTTCTCTTCCACTCAATCAGCAAAAAGTATACATACATATGTATCAACTTACAAAGAATTCAACAATTTGATTTAGATAAGAGCTACATGGAAGTAAACAACAAAATACTATGAACTATTAATTAAACACTGAAATACAAACTATGTAGCAGAATTAAGCTAAAATACATAGAATGTTAATATATTTCAAATAATGTTAGATAATAGAAAGAGATTATTATGAGACAATTTTGAAAATTCAGCACTATCAGGATGCATGTCTAAAGGAAGGAGTAACAATGTAGTCAGTGATAGTTTAAGTCAGTATGATTGGAGTGAAATGCTAAGCTGTTTTTAAAAGTGTTTATTGTCTTGTAGCCCCTAATACTTTGTGACAGGGAATTCCATTGACGCCAGGTGGATGATGAAAAACGAGATGTTCTATGGAGTATACATAACGCGCCACAGATAAGTGATCTGGTATTTACGTCGTGGTTAGAGTATAGATAAGAGAAACGAGACGAAAGGTAATTTGGTGTTGAAGTGTGCAGATTTCGAAAGAACAATGACAAGGAGTGTAAAGTTCTACGTTCTTTAAGTCGGAGCCAAGAAAGACTTGCGAAGGACGGTGATATGTGACCGTATCGTCGGATGTTGCATACATATCTGACGCACATATTCTGAACTCGCTGTAACTTGACTGACAGTTCAGAATTTTTGATACACTAATAAGTGGTTCGTGATATAGTGGGCGTTTAGTAAAGTCTGTCGTCAGTCAAGAAAGGTTGGGAACCACTGCCTTAACCTGATACACCAGGGATGTCGAACAGCGCTCTCAAACTGTGAATCGATTAATACTGTTGCCTACCGTAGCTGAGCTGAAACGACATTCAGTCAGCTCGCTTTAGCAGTGTTCTGAACGCAGTGTGTTTATCAACTCTGGCGGCTGGTATGGATGTGGAACGACGATTCAGTAGTGAGTGGAGAGATAAATATTTATTTATCTTAAAGGATGGAAAGGCACGTTGCTTAATATGTAGAAAAGAACTTGGATGCATTGGCCATCATAATATTAAAAGGCATTTTAATTCTACAAGTCATGCGGAAGCTTATGGACCAGAAAAGTTATCCGGTTTCACTCGTGAAAAGGCTGTAGAAGAATTAAAATCAAGATTGAATTCAGAAAACCTTCCGTCATCATCGGGTGTTAGTAGAACAAGCTTGGTTCGTGCTAGCTACAAAATTTGTGAAATTATTGCAACGGCTTCAAAGCTATTTACTGACGGAGAATTTGTGAAAGGCTGTCTCATACCTGTTGCAAAAAGGGATAGGTCTGGAATACGTTAATGATTTTAAATCTATATGTTTGTCTCGTAATATTGTTGTAGAGCGCGTATCATAAATGGGAGGTAACTTGGAGGAACAACTGACAGCAAGAATGAAAACTTTCACTTATTACTCACTAATGCTCTTGATGAAAGTACCGACCGGAAAGATACGGCGCAGCTAGCTACAGTATATTCATAACGAGTGTCGATTCAGATTTCAATGTTTATGGAGATCTTGTAGATGTCATTTCACTAAAGGATCGAACTCGAGGGGAAGATATGTTTGAATCTATAACAAAAACTACGAACAAATTTCAAGTTACGCTAAAAGTAATTAATTATATGCATAAAAAAATTTACGTTTCTGAACTTGAAGTTCAACTGCTACAACACATACACACTAAGTTGATGTTTTAAATATGATATTAACAACAACATTATTATTATTATTTATTTTTTTTTTCCATCACTAACGAACAACATTTATGGAATGACCTAGTAGATAAAACTCTATTATTATTATTATTATTATTATTATTATTATTATTATTATTATCATCATCATCATTACCATCATTATAATTCATCCTCAGGTAGGCTACATTCTTTGTTTATCAGAATTCGTCAAGTGCAAATCTAAACTGAGTTCCTAATCAATTGGTAAGCTGCATAAAAGTTATCAAAGTACTAGCCGCCGCAGTTTCGCTTTTGTTTACGATCATTCGGCCGGACTGTCTGCTGCCTGTGTTCAACCATTGCACGGTAAGGGAGGAGTGAAGGCTCTGCAGTTCACAGCTCGAGAGCGCTGTTCGACATCCCTGTGATACACCATGTCTTTCATCCACTCCCAGATGTAGTAATGAAAGGGTGTTAAATCTGGGAATCAGGTGATAGGGTCCCCGCGAACAACCCATTGCTGTGGGAATTGCTGATCCAAGTGAGCTGTTACTGCGCGGTAGAAGTTAGCAGGCGCACCATCATGTTGGAGGTACATTCGGCGTCTTCTTGCCAGAGGAACATCTTCAGGAAGCTGTGGTACCTGTTCTTGTAAAAAGGGGAAGATATATCTCACCAGTTAAGTGTCCCGGGAAAATGAACGGCCGCAGCAGCTGGTCATCCAGAATACCACATCACAAACTGAGACTGAATCGGTGTTCAAAATTAGATTCTAACGTGACATAGGCATTATCGTCTACCCAGACATGTAAATTAATGCTTATTGTTGATTCTGTCTTAGCGCTCCATGCACTATGACGCGTTTCTAAATAGTGTTGTAACTCCGTAATTATGAATATGATACCATTAATGTATTTACATTTTTTGTTCCAAATAACCCCAGAAATTACCTCCATAAACCGGGGGAGAATTTATTAATCACCCTGTATATTAATTTCATATATTCATGTGAATCATAAATAAAGAAACTTAAACCAAAATTTAAACCCAAATAAACATATCTGTCAGATAACTATAATTTATTCGCCATAACCAATGTTCAGTGCACTACAACAATTTATTTTCATGCACATAATTGATCTACACAATACATTGCATGCATCTAATCACAACGGTTAATTACCGTACCTATCATAAATTTAATAGCCATATTGTTCACTATATCGTTTGGAAGCGGGAGTTTATACTTTGAGATAATTTAAAGCTCGGTATAAAATACTAAAATTTCTTCTACTATGGTGACATTTTGAATCAGTACCATAAAGATAATGTTTGCGTTCGAGTATGAACACAGTCTGCGTAGAAGAAGGACATATGATACTGGCAATTCTAACTTCAATAATATCAGTGTATTGTAAACAAGTAACAAGCTGTCTGGAAGGAATGTTTCTTTTGTAAATGGAAGTAGAAAAGTAGAATTACCACAAAGGATTATCAAAAATTAACATCTATAAGTTATAAAGCTTATATGCCATTCCATTTTCAAACTTCCTTGTTCAGTGAGGATCAAGAATCCACCAATGAAAGTAACATCTGACATCATTCTCTGGGAAGAGCTAATCAGATCCAATTTTAAACAATAACATTATAGAACCGATAAAAATTTCGCACTTTTAATTTCGCATACTATAATTGTACTATTGGTTTTAATATTTTTTTTACCATAAAATAATGTTATAAATTTTCAATCAAAGACACAACTATCTGCAAATGTTTATTTGCTACATGAATATAAGTTATATAAACGTTTTCGCCTTGTGGGGAATCATCAGATATATTAAAATTATGTGATCTGAACTTAGATTAAATTAGATTTATAAAAAGCATATACGAACAGTATGTAATGCATGGTGATAAAATTTCATGAGTTAAATGTATACTAATTGTAACAAGAAATGAGATAAAATGATGAATTTCAATTTAGTGTAAATTAAAATATGATTAAAATTGGAATTGTGTGTACATATAACTCATGTTACATTATAATACATATTTATCAAATGTTATGCAAATTATAATCATGTTAAAATGAATAAATGGATAAAATCTTGGGTTATAGTTATTCAATGTTTAGAAAATATCTGATGATGTCCCACAAGGCGAAAACGTTTATATACCTTATATTCATGTAGCAAATAAACATTTGCAGATAGTTGTGTCTTTGATTGAAATGTATAACATTATTTTATGATATTACTAGACAAATGGAAATATAAAATGAACTGCAAATTTTTTTACGGTTAGGTATTTGATTTATAATTTTGAGCCATTTCTTGTAATACCTTCTTATTGTCAATTGTTGTTACTAAACAATGTATTTAATTCGTAAATTTTAAGTCATCTCTTAGTATAGCTATTTATTGCTTCTAAAATGATGTTTTAATAGCTATTTTTATTTTTATTTATATATATATTTCTTATATTTCTTCCTATAGCCTTTACAGGTTGCCATTGACAAAGAGTACCATGATAAATAAATATAGAGAAATTCCTTGAGGCTTTATGAAACATATTTTTGTTGTTACAGTGAAAAATAACAAATTGAAATAGATTGAAACACAAAAATAATATACGAAGTAACGTCAAGAAGATGTGAATTAAAGTCATGGCCCATGTATATAATGCCTGAAAATAGCTATTGATCCTTTGAGTGTTTGTTTTTAAAATAATGAGTTTAATCTGTAACTACAATCAGTGTATTGTTATTAGTATCTCTTTGTTGTTACCTATTGCTTTAAAAAGAATATGTTTAACTTGTAATTTTAAGTCAAGTTTTCGACTATTTCTTTACTGTTTATATTTGTTTTTAAAACTTTTGTATTTCCCCTAATATTATATATTGCCCTTCAAGAATTTCGTTAGTTCTAAATCATTACTCGTCTTATTATTTTGATTATTGTACTTGTTCCTGAATCATGCATGTAATTTGTAACCGTAAATCAGTGCTTATAACATCCCTTTATTACTCTTAACTGTTCCATTGTTCATGAATTAAGTATTAATTTGAAAGTGAAAGTCAAACTTTGTTATATTAATCTACTATTGATTATATTTTAAGGTCGTTTATTTACTCTGAAACTGTTAGACATTCTTGTATATCTTTTGCAGTGATTATTCCTCAAACATCTCATTAATCTTTAACAGGATCCATTCTTTCATTAAGGTGCATTCTTTCACATAACTCATGTGAATTGTAACTGTGACCACTATTTTATATTATAACTTTACTATTGTATATTGGTTATAGAATATGTGTTTTGATGAAACTATAGCCCTAAAATACCTCAGGGTAAAATAGAGCTTATTAAATTGGATAATAAAAAACCGGTAAAAATCGTCTTTTAAGTAGGCAGTACTATCTCTTTTAATCCTGATAGAGACCTGACACAAAAATGTTAACTATTTAAACGTGGATGAGATCATCAACAATCACTAGGAAATTAATTCAGAAATGAATGATAAAATCTTACAGAGTAATGACGGTTACCTAAATTGATGTATCACCACCTCCACCAATACCATCCAATCAAATAATTGGCCCAACTGCCTGTTACGGTCTCGTTGCTTATTTAAAGTCTATTTCTTTTTTCGATAATCCAAGGATCGTTTCTCTTGTAGACGGATTGAAGAAATTAGAAGTTCAGACGCAAGAAAAAAATGATAGATAAAAACTTACAAATCCGGTCTCTAGTCATTATATACTTGAAAGAACAGAATAAGATAGAAATACTTACTTACTTACTGGCTTTTACTTAGGAACTTACTTACTTACTTACTGGGAAACCGGAGGTTCATTGCCGCCCTCACATAAGCCCGTCATTGGTCCATTTCCTGAGCAAGATTATTCCAGTCTCTATCATCATATCCCACCTCCCTCAAATCCATTTTTATATTATCCTCCCATCTACGTCTCGGCCTCCCTAAAGGTCTTTTTCCTCCGGCCTCCCAACTAACACTCTATATGCATTTCTGGATTCGCCCATACGTGCTACATGCCCTGCCCATCTCAAACGTCTGGATTTAATGTTCCTAATTATGTCAGGTGAAGAATAAAATGCGTGCAGTTTGTTCTGTGTAACTTTCTCCATTCTCCTGTAACTTCATCCCTCTTAGCCCCAAATATTTTCAAGCACCTTATTCTCAAACATTCTTAATTTCTGTTCCTCTCTCAAAATGAGAGTCCAAGTTTCACAACCAAACAGAACAACCGGTAATATAACTGTTTTATAAATTCTAACTTTCAGATTTTTTGACAGCAGACTGGATGATAGAGCTTCTCAACCGAATAATAACAGGCATTTCGCATATTTATTCTGTGTTTAATTTCCTCCCGAGTATTATTTATATTTGTTACTGTTGCTCCAAGATATTTGAACTTCTCCACCTCTTCAAAAGATAAATTTCCAATTTTTATATTTCCATTTCGTACAATATTCTCGTCGTGAGACATAATCATATACTTTGTCTTTTGCGGGATTTACTTCCAAACCTATTTCTTAACTTGCTTCCAGTAAAATTCACGTGTCTTCCCTAATCGTTTGTGGATTTTCTCCTAACATATTCACGTCATCCGCATAGACAAGCAGCTGATGTAACCCGTTCAATTCCAAATCCTCTCTGTTAACCTGGACTTTCCTAATGACATACTCCAGAGCAAAGTTAAAAAGTAAAGGTGATAGTGCATCTCCTTGCTTTAGCCCACAGTGAATTGGAAACGCATCTGACAGAAACTGACCTATACGAACTCTGCTGTACGTTTCACTGAGACACATTTTAATTAATCGAACTATACAAAGAAAATGCGAGGACGATGTTTGAAACAGAACAGGCCACGTGGGATATAACGACGCTGCTGCTACTGTGCCTAATACTAATGATGATGATGATGATGTTGATTATTTAAGTAGGCCTACTTATTCATTAGTTATTTCTGTAAGTGGCACGGCAATGTACTTAATTACCTCAAGCAGAGCTCCCTTCGTCTGATGTGAGCGTGAGGATACGTGCATGTCAACTTACGACTCTGTTTAGGTAGCATTAAATCAAATTAATTTCCTCCGCAGCGTCTAGACCTGTTTTCAACACACCACCACCATATTAAACTTCCGCATGCGGTAGTGCTGTACAAACCTAATTTTCGCAAGTGACCAGTGTACTGGATATTCGAAACGTTGTACTCTACTAAACAAGTACACAAATTCGATTATGAATGAGGTTTGTATTTTACTTCTTTGACAAAATCCATGATATTATGCTTCTACGTTTGCTGTAGACAGAAAATGGAAAATGATTATAAGGAACATTCTTGTTTTTATGCAGGCCTACAGCAGTGGTGTCAAGAAATCGACAGATTTACATCAGATTTACTGAAATTCAAAAAACACAAATTCAAATATACCGGATATCTATAAAATAAGTAACTATTTTCGTATTTCAGCCAACGTACAAATTTCATTTTCTACAGCAGTGATGTCAAATCAAGCGCATTTTTCTGACCTTGACGTCGTGCGCGGGCAGCAATCGCTAAGTATGGAAAGAGGAAGGGTTGTGTATATGAATAAGCAATCTGTTGGATTAAGAAAACAGTGGTGGACAAACTTCAAAAGGAACGTGAAATTTTATGTCGTTATTTTTATATGGCTTCTTTCTGTTTAATATTATCTATATTGTCTGTAAAAC
The DNA here is from genome assembly GCA_025594305.2 of Periplaneta americana. Taxonomy (NCBI): domain Eukaryota; kingdom Metazoa; phylum Arthropoda; class Insecta; order Blattodea; family Blattidae; genus Periplaneta; species Periplaneta americana. The sequence continues at coordinate 20,618,209 of JAJSOF020000005.1, forward strand.
AAAAGTACTAACACTGATTTCTTAATATTGCACTTGTGTTTTAAATCTTAATAACATAATAGAGAGTTAAGAAGGAATATAGTAGTATAATATTATACTATATTAAGTGGATGAAACACATCATTCATAAAGAAAGTGATATTCCAAAGGAAGAGACTGAGTGTGACATGATAAGTTGGAATTTATATTGATGGTGTCCTTAGCCTTACAAAAGTAATCAATAAACTAATCAAAATAATATTACAGTAGAAAGCAAAGTTACAAGGTACTGTATCTGTTTTAAGTGTAACTAATATTACATAACAAAACTCTTATCGCATTATGCTTTTAAGGTGATATTTGTGAGCAACTTCCTATCATCAGAATATTAAATTATTTTCTCGAAATCTGCTGAAGCTATAGAGCTGATATTTTTACAACACATGGGCACGTATCTTTTGCTGATGATGTAACAGTAGTTGCTTTGTTAATTCATTTCTTACAAAGAATATCCATGCAAATATTTTCAAAATTTTCAATACAGTATCTTCAGTAATAAGTATATACAGTATATTAGATTTACGAAAACATTCTGTAAAGCTACTAAATAAATAGGCCTATTCAAAATTTCACTTTTCTATACGAAAAGTTGGGAAAATATTTCTTTTGAATAAAAAAATCTAACTTGTGAAAAATGAGCATTAAGATTAAAACTTACATTCTTATAATGCACTTATACTTCTCAGGCAAATCTAAAAATTAACATGGATAGAGTTTTAATAAGTTCTCTTCCCTTTATCTATTGAATCAGTGCTGGCCATCCCTGAATATAGCTCGACCAAGCGGCATATACTACCTCTTTCGTCTGTCTCTTTCCTTTCCGATGTAAAGCGCTCAGGCTCTCCTGAGCAGCGCGCTTGCTCCTGTGGGCATCAATTGACATGCCCATGGGTGGGCAACTCGTGTTCCCAAAGTGCTAAAAAACCTTCAAAGAGAGAAAGGCAGACGGAGCCAGCCGCAGCAGTTACAAGTTGTTTGTAGTTTCGCTGCAAAAGCAACGGTGCGGTCTGGCGGCTCATGCAGGTGGTCGTGATATCTATTCCATGATTTGAATTTCAGAATGACGCATAGTACAGTAATTATAGTAATTTTAGACAGACTGTACCTGAATACATAACAAAATTATATTATTTTCTAGCTTTGTAAATTAGTTTAGTACTGGAAACACAAACTGAATACAACCTTTTCAAGATACAACAAATATAGCTGCAACACTTATTTATTATTACACTATTTGTTAGTATTTCTTATTATATGTCTTATTTGAAACGTAGAACGCTAGAATTTACAAGTCTTTATACATTAAAGGGTATTCCTCTGTTCTCAGAAAGGTAATAGTCTGCATTCGCAAACAATAACAAATTCAAGGAAGTATTTTTACGTCACGCAGATGAAATAAGCTTACTTCTGAGCTCTTTCTTTACTTTGAGAGCTTTTACACTTCTTTCTTGTATTAAACTCTGCCTCAAGCACATACAGTATATATAGAAGCAAAGAGTATATTTGGAAATTCTGATATAGGCAACATTACGAACAGTTCGATTCCTGATTTTGCTGGAATCTGAGTGCCGTGCTGTTCTGTAGATTTATTAATTCAAGCTATAAATTTTAAGGATTTTCTATCGGCGTAGGCCAAAAAGATTTCTGAAAAATCCGATTCCTTGTCAATTGTCACTGTTTCTCCAAACTTAGCAGTGATTTCTGCTGTAGGTCTTGAAGTAGGGTCTTATATTTGATAAGAAGATTTTCTTATCACTCTTCAATATAGTTTATAGTCAAAGAAAGTGAAGTTGTCTATGTTCTACGTGATACTACCACATTTCAAATTTATCCATAAATGTTCTTAGCTGTCGATTATATGTCGTGCAATTCTGTAACTCGCACGCACAACGTGCTAACGATATTTGATATCAGTCTCACCTTCTTGATATCCCATTTTTATCTTTAGCTGTTCTAAAGCAGATGAAGACAGTATTTCTTTACAAAAACCTTCACTGTTTATTTGTAACATAAAATGTCATGTAAGAAAATGTAATAGAATAAAAGCTTTACCTTTCTTCTTAATTAAAAAAATCTCTTTTTACTCGTAACTAAAGGAAATGAACTGGAAATTATATTGTTTTTCACTTAAAACGAGCCGCCACTTACTGCAGACGCGATCGAACTTGTGTCTTGAAACAACCGCACACAGACAGTACAGTTAGTGCGGAGTCCGTTATATTAGGTTACTGTTCAGTCTACACTCATCATTTTTATACAATGAATTATATCATTGAGTGTAAATATATTTTATTTTATTATATGACGTACAGGAGAACTGGAGAGGTCTACTTGTGAGTTTATTTTTAATTACATACAAAATACAGACCGCAGCCTGTGGCAGTCACCGGTGACGGTGGTTAGTAGCTCCGCTTTCTCGGGCCAGCGCTACATAACAAGCTAAGGCTAAACAGTATCAGAAGTAGGCATATTTATACCACAGTCTACTATATACAGTCGCGAAGCTTGAGGTGTTTTTTTGCAACTCTCGTGATAAAGCGCTCCAAGCGGTTAGCAACTAGAAACAATAGACTGTCCATGGTCGACTTTGGACTGTGTCGTATTTCTATCGAGTGCTAGCTCGTTGCGTATTTCACATTGATGCTTGTGAAATGTTCGTTATTGGTTGTAATGAAAATGTTAATGGATAAAATATAATAATTGGAATAATAATATGGGACAAGGAGGAGATGTTTGTAGTGCTATAAATTGTAGCAACAATAAGAGAAATACGCCAGAGTTATCCTTTGTCCGATTTCCGAAATATTCCGAAAGGTTCCTGGGTTTCCACAAGAATGTTGTGCAGAAACAAAACTCTTAATTTTGAAGTTCTTTGTGACTGTTAGAATACATTATATCCTTAAACTTCACAATGAAATGTTTCAGTCTAACCGAAAGGACATTAGATACCGGTTAAAGTTCTGTCACTTAGGCTGCTAAATTTTCAGAGAAATAAAAGGTTAGGTCTACTTTTTTTTCAGAGGATATATTTTTAATTGTAGCTATTAATTTTGTTATTATTTTATGTGTTATTTTACTAAAGACGTAGAAAAATTAAGTTTGGTTTAATGAAATTTATTGATCACGTTTTATTTTCAATTCTGGTGGGATTATTATTGCTTAGGCCTACTTTTTTCAAAGGATATGTTTTTAATTACAGCTGTTAATTTTGTTATTTTTATTTGTTGCTTTACTAGAGACGTAGAAAAGTCTATTACAATAAAATTTATTGATCACGTTTTATTTCCAATTCTGGTGTGATTATTATTGCTTAACCTCATCCCACTTTGTTAACTACGTAAGCCTACACTACATGTACCGGTACGCGTAAGTTACTCCATTAATTCATATTTCCATTATTATTGTTGTAAAGGGAAATGTAAATTGATATTTATTGGTTTCATAGTTAATTATCGCTATAATCTTGAATGAGTGAAGCTATTATAGTAAATTTCAGTTCGTTTTGCACAAACAAAAATTATATTACTTATTGCTTGCAGGTATCTTCGAGTTTATGGTGGAATTTAATATACTTCATTAAAATAGTAAATTTACTTTACGCATTTAATATTTCAATAATGGAAGGAAGGTGTTAATTTTTCCAAAAGAACACGACAACGAAAGTGTAACATATTTTGTCGTCTGCTAGGAGAGATCTGCGATGATGAGGCGATAGTAGCGATCCTAGTGGTGGGCAACTACCCATGTTTGCATTTTTACTACATATTGAGCTTCGCGACTGTGTATAGTAGACTGTGATTATACTCTATATTATTTCAATGTACCGAAGCACATATGATATTTCCATGCAGATATTCTGCGTCATCATACGATGAAAGAGTGATGGAACGGAGAAAAATTCTCTCCGGCGCCGGGATTTGAACCCGGGTTTTCAGCTCTACGTGCTGATGCTTTATCCACTAAGCCACACCGGATACAACCCCGATTCTGTTCGGCGTCGGGGTTGTATCCGGTGTGGCTTAGTAGATAAAGCATCAGCACGTAGAGCTGAAAACCCTGGTTCAAATCCCGGCGCCGGAGAGAATTTTCTCCGTTCCATCACTCTTTCATCGTATAATTATACTCTTATGTAAAACTTTAATTCACTTGTTTGCGATTGCCATGGTAGCCTCCGGATTAATATTGTTGTAAAAACGTGAGTGAATGCTAACTCTACAACAATATTACTCATCTTATGTATTAGATGTCATTTACTGCGTGTTTTTTTACTTCGTTATTTAATGATGCAGTATCAACTAAGGTTATACTATTTAATGTGGATAGAATTGGTGCTGGTGAGCTGCTATTTATTTATTTATTTACTTATTAATTAATTAATTAATTAATCTATTTATTTATTTATATATTAATTAATTCATTAATTTATTAATTAATTTATTAATTTATTAATCTATTAATTCATTAATTAATTTATTCATTCATTCATTCATTCATTCATTCATTCATTCATTCATTCATTCATTCATTCAATTATTTATTTATTTATTTATTTTAACTAGCTAGCTAGTGAGTACAAATTACATTTATAAAACAAAAATGTTTCAACCGTAAGAGCCAGGCTTGTGTACGGTATGGTCTCAGTGAATAATAAAACATAAAATTTACAAGGACTTACTTACTTACTTACTTACTTACTTACTGGCTTTTAAGGAACCCGGAGGTTCATTGCCGCCCTCACATAAGCCCGCCATTGGTCCCTATCCTGAGCAAGATTAATCCAGTTCTATCATCATATCTTCAAATCCATTTTAATATTATCCTGCCATCTACGTCTCGGCATCCCTAAAGGTCTTTTTCCCTCCGGCCTCCAAACTAACACTCTATATGCATTTCTGGATTCGCCCATACGTGCTACATGCCCTGCCCATCTCAAACGTCTGGATTTAATGTTCCTAATTATGTCAGGTGAAGAATACAATGCGTGCAGTTCTGTGTTGTGTAACTTTCTCCATTCTCCTGTAACTTCATCCCTCTTAGCCTCAAATATTTTCCTAAGCACCTTATTCTCAAACATCCTTAAATGTTCCTCTCTCAAAGTGAGAGTCCAAGTTTCACAACCATACAGAACAACCGGTAATATAACTGTTTTATAAATTCTAACTTTCAGATTTTTTGACAGCAGACTGGATGATAAAAGTTTCGCAACCGAATAATAACAGGCATTTCCCATATTTATTCTGTGTTTGATTTCTTCCCGAGTATCATTTATATTTGTTACTACTGCTCCCAGATATTTGAATTTCTCCTACAAGTACAGTTTACTAAATACAATAAGTAATTTAATTCAAACCAATAAATATAACACAATATCAAGAATAAAGAAGAAAGAGAAAAAGAGAGAAAAATACACATTTAATATAAGTTTACAATCCGACAGAAGCCAATGATATTCAATAAAAACATAAATATAGTCGGCAGAAATAAAAGGTAAAAAAATATATTTGTTACTATTATACTGTATATCATGGATAATTTTACAAATTCTTTTTTAAAAGCTTCAATTTTAAAATATTTCAAATTTGGAAAATGGTTTGTAATTTTATTATGAAGACTTGGGCCGAAACTAGCACCATGTTTAAGAGCTGTACTTGTATGGCATTTAAGCTCAATTAATGGGAAAGTAGACTTTTGTCTTCGAGTACGATATTCATGTCGATTATATTTGTGATTTATTTGATTTCTGTGGTAGTAAGTTAGTAAACTATATTTATAAATTTCTTCAATAGAAAACACATTAAAATCTGTATGAATTAAATTTGTTGAGTAATCCATATTTTTGGTCAGACAAATTTTTATTAATATTCTGTGTAATAAAATTAATGGATTAAGTACAGATGATGCTACTCAACCCCAATTTATTATACCATATTGTATTAATGATTGCACCAAAGCTAAAAATATTATTCTTAATGCTTTCTTAATGACTATTACACTCTTACTACGTGATGCTACTTTTGACCAATAAAACGGTACGAAAGGACGTGTTTCAACCAATCATGGCTGCTTATCGCAGAATTTTATCGCGTCCCTAGCATTTGTTTAATTTTATCGCGTCCCTAGCATTTGTTTCTTTGTTTGCCAACATTTGAAACTGCGCTGGTCTGGACGTCAAAAATATATATAATTTACAAACCACTCCAGTCGATGCACAGCAGTTTCAAATATGACTCGCATTGGAATTCAAGAACAAGAATTAATAAAAATCACTGATCATACCTATGCATTTCCTGAAATCCGATTTACAAATAAATGAAGAGCACCATTCGGAAATCCTGAATAATTTTAATACACCATGTAGGCCTAAATCAACGAGTTCCACTTCTATTACGCACACGTCCAATATAACATCAATTGAACCACCAACCACATTCAAATTTGAAAATTGTACATTCAATAATTATTCCTTTTAAAATTATTCATTCGGAAATTCTGAATAAGTTGAATACACCATGTAGGCCTAAATCTACGAGTTCCACTTCTATTACGCACACGTCCAATATAACATCAATTGAACCACCAACCACATTCAAATTTGAAAATTGTACATTCAATAATTATTTTTTAAAATTATTCATGTTTATATTTTATGTCATCGTCGTTAATTAAAACTTTTCTAACACTTGTGTACAGTATATTAGGTTATGTTATAGCTTCTGCTATATGATATTATGGATAGTCACGCATCAGAGATTGTTTAATATTAAGATTTATTGAAAATCATCTGTCAAGTGACGTTGATTACTGGGATTCGGATAATTGAAGTGGAAAGTTGCATTTTAATAAAAATAAAACTGAATCAACAAAGCCTTCTTGATTAGTAACATTGCCATCGTGTATAATAGATCGAGAACTTCTCGGCGAAAAGGCATTGCTCACTACTGCCATCTAGCATGCATCTAGTGTAATATTTGTAATGTTGAGATGGTACAATAATACATTTGAAGACAGTTGTATTTTCGTAAATCAATTAATATTTTATTGTATTGGAGTACTTCTTTACTTCTAATCTTTATATACTTTCTTCTAATCGTGTAATAGTCAATTAAATCCCACTCGAGTTTTAATTTTCTCTAGATAAATCAAAATGTCTAGTGAGATTACTGTTGATAAAATTTCGAAGTACTCGTATTATGAATTTATAAATTGTCTTTCTTATACTTGTACATATGAAAACAATTTATTATCGAGAAAAGGAAGATAATTGGCCATAAATTACCTGACATTCGCCTTGCGATTGGAGATAACCTCGGAAAATACCCAACCAGCGGGAATCGAACCCACGGCCAAGCGCTACTCCAGATCAGCACCCAAACGCGCTTCCGTCTGATCTACGCCGGTAGCCTACTAGTTTTTAATAACAAAGTTGTCACTCCCTTCTTAATTTGAATACTGATCCCGATTAAAAACAGGTTAATTTCTAGGCTAGAAGGTTAAGACTGCGCTGACACCACTTAGTTCAAAGAAATCTCCGATTTGTTCTACTTCTGATCTATGCCACAGCGAAGAAAAATAATGCCTACTAAATTACAATAGAATGCCAACTCAAGTTACCCGCGAAAAAAGCGTTGTGGTTATTTGAGTTAAAGAGAATGGGATAACAAGGATGCACAGTTCTCGCGCTCATCGGGTATGTCTCCGTAGCAAGATTTCCTCGAAAGCAAGGGAAAAACGACCATTGGGGTAGTAGTAATGCTGTGGTAACAGGAAGATATGCAGTGTTGAAATTGATTTGCCCGTGTAACGTATTTTCGTTCTTAGAAATTCATTTATTTAACTTAGTACAAGTAAAGTCATCAGAACTTGTCTAACCGTTTACACTGGCGTCCAAATATATCTGACCTACGATTTTCTGATCGTGTAAGCGAACTTACTAACTACGGGATAAGTCAGAACCAAAGATATAACAAACTGACAAACTTTGAAATAGTTCCGCTAGTCCTCAATAGGTGACACTGTTATTGAGACGGGTAAAAATGTGTCTGTGAAAATAGAAATGCAGAAAAAAGTATTAATAATTTGTTTAAAAAAGCAGAAAGATTACCCAACTGAATTGTTGTTTAAACACTTAAAAGTTTTCAATATTAAACAAATGTATTATTTTATTTTATTAAAATATTTTCATAGATATTTTTATAACTTTGAAAGGTATATACATAAATTTAGAACTAAAAATATGAATTCTCTGCGTTTGTGTGGACCCAAATGTAAAACCAATGCAGCTTTTTATCATAGCATGAGTCAAGGTCCCAGGTTATTAAACAAATTTTATTCCAATATTATTTTAACCACGAATTCTCTCCAAAGTAATAAAAAAATTGTTTTGGATTTATAGTTTGGGTTTTAACATATTAAACACTTTTTAATCTGTATTCACTCTCAATCTTAATTTTATTTTTGTCTGTATTGGAATCCCCTCCTGAGCACGAGTCTTGCTCATTCAGGAATGGGCTAGTTTATCTTTCATTGTATTTATTAGTTTGTATTCATTTCAAACTTACTAGCAATAAAAATAAATAAATAAATAAATAAATAAATAAATTATTATCCTAATTTTATTGACAGTATCAGCAGTTTCCCACTAAACCTAGTGTTTTTTTTATAATCCTTAGAGGGGGATAAAATTTTCAATTCTATAAGGCGGTTATATTATTGTGACTTATTCTTCTTTAACCACCACACCTGACAACAATGTGACTTTATTTTAATAATTCACCCTACAACAATAGGTATTCCACTCAACATAGCAATACAAAAGTCGTTATTTCACTCCACATGACGTGTGTTATTGAGAACAAAAATGTACTCCTAATCTCATTTAAGGTTCACAATGCAATATGTGCAGAAAAAACTTCAGTTCTCACTTCACAGTTCGCTTGCCCTGGCTGGTTCTTCTAACTCACTGTTCAAGTTCACTGCACGTCGAACCCAAGTCTTCCGAATTGCGTCGCGCTCACCTGGAAGCTGCCACAGTTACGGACTCACTCACTCAAGTTCACTGCACATCGAACTCAGGTCCCTGTCGCTCGCTGCTGTCCAAGACAAGACTTGAAGACTCAAGACTGACTGACTGACTGCATGTCGGCCACTCACGGTGTTATTTATTACACCACTTGTTCTGGAATCTTCAATTCGCATGGGTTTTAGAATCTTCGAGAGAAACCCGCTTCTAGATGTTTCCCTTGCTCTCTCCGCTTCGCGCCGTCACCGTAGTTCTCCTCCCCTCGCTCCGTACCTTACTACAGCTCCTACCGAAGTTCGAGTTTCCGTTTCCTTGCGCCTCCCTTCTCGCTAGATGCGCGCGCACAATCCTGAGGCAACCAGAACAATCCAGACTGGTGCCACATTATGTACTATTGGCGACACTATTATTTTCGCCATTTATTCGCAGAAGTAATAACTGAAAAAGCCACATTTAAACGAGCAAATTATCGATCACTATCGATTAGTAGGGCCATGTATCTGTGAACGCCAGTGTACCAGGGAATTACAACTACAACATTTAGAATACAGTTAAAATTAAGATTACAAGATAGGAAATGTATTAATATTTCACCGAAGCTATCAAACAAATGAATTGCTATTTGTTAAAAGAACGGAAATCCAAAAATACATATTTTATAGGATAGACAACAAATTGTCTACGACATCCGTCCTTTTAACATAAACTACAAAATTTTATATTGCATTTTAACCATTTATACTGAGTTTGTTAAAGCCCTTTTAACATAAATTTATGCGTCTATGGTAAGAGAAACATTTCAATTAAAATGAATTGTGGAAAAAAATGTGACTTCTGCCCTTTAACAAATAACCATTAAAATAATGAAAGCTTTTTGCAGTGATTTCTTCTTTTGGGATACGAAATGTCTATAGTTATTTCAGAGAGCATGTAAAACACTAAGATGAAATTATAATGAATAATAATGCATATCCAGATTCAAAGACATAGGCCACACTCCACGTAAGGTACTGAATTAGATTTAGGAAGGGGTACACTACGACCCGGCACTGCGACCTTTCAAGATTTATTGCGCTGACCCTCAATCTAGGCGCAATTTCATACCCACACCGGTTCACTACACTAAGATTCGCTGTGTACCCAAATTTCGGGCTGGCATCCCACTCGTTTCTAGACAAACCCTCTCCGTGCGTCGACATTCGGCATTCGGGGTATGCCATGGAATGACGACGGAATGGAGAAAGTTTGAAGAAAATGGGAGAACTCCGAGAAAACTCCCAACTGCGACCTTGTCCGCCCAAAGTATCACCACAGTCTAATATATACAGTCACGAAGCTCAATACTTACTAAATATACAAACATAGATAGTTGCTCACCACCAGGATCGCTACTATCGCCTCATCACAGACAAGGTGGGCAACTGGTACAGTAAAAATAACTTATAATTTTAACATATCTAAATATTCGTGCGGTGCAACTGAAAATTATTGAATCGTGCGTAAATGAATGTACAAGAATTTAGCAATATTTAATCGAAATAAAGGCAGGTATTACACATACGAACAACGTAATTTTCACACCAAAAGTAATCTTAACTCGCAAGGAATTATGTCTGAAGTGTCCCCTAAGCATTATTTTAAATTTTATTAATGCAATTACACTACATTTTAGAGAAATGTATGTTACTCTTTATGCATTCCAATTAATGTATATGGTTGAAACGCCTCGCTCCGTGATCGGGTTAAGCGAGTCACATGGTCTGCCTTACGGCCTGTATTAGATCACGATGGCAGTGACACAGTCTATTGTTCCTAGTACTCACAGCGCTCCAAGCGGCTAGCAACTAACGCGAGAAATGCAACTCATTGGCAAAAAATCATCCCAAGCTTCGTGACTGTATATAGTGGACTGTGGTATCACTATGGAATGCTCAACGAAAATTTCCAGGATTGATCAGAACACGAATTCGAACCACTTGCGAAAAACTATTACTTGAGCCAGAACTTCGGAGTAAATGTATGAATTATAGTCGTTGAAATGTTAACAGATACAAGTAATAACGCAATTTATAACAATATACCATACAGTTTCAATTTTCTTGCTATTTTCACACTTTTCCTTTTCAAGTTGTAAAGTATTTAGTGTTTTATTTATAAGCAGTGTTTGTTTTAAACACACTGTATTTTAGCAGATTAATTACCAGTGAGGCCTGCACGCAAGTCAGAGTCGCTGAACGTTTTTTACGAGGTTAATGGATCGATAATTTTTTTTTCTTCACAGCGAGGAAGCCAGACAAGATAATAAAGCAGAGATATTAGATTTCACAAGAAACTTCGTTAAAGAGAAGAGTACAATGCACAATGCTAACCGCTGTAATTAATTGTGTGTTTTGTATTTAAAGAGCTACAGGAAGGGAATTAGGCTTTTGGGTAATCCAGCGTGTCCTAGAACTAACATACATACACGTGCTATCATCAGGGTAAGAACAGAGAGATCGTCTACTCTGTTGGGCTCATTACGACAGAACTGGGGAAGAGAGGTGTGGAAGCATGGGGAAAGAGTTTGTTCCCCCGTCCACAAGGCCGGAGCCTTCAATGACGTTTCTGTGACATATCTCTTCTCCTGCTACCCTACAATGACGCGAGGGTTGAAGGAAAGGGATGAGTTACGTGTTTTGGCTTGTGACGTCTGCCTCAATTGTAGCACAGTTTTGCATCGCTGCGCCAGACTAATCCGGACGACTGAGCCCAACAGAGTGGGCATAGGCAGAGTTATGGGGGGTATGGGGGAGCACTACCCCCAAACTTGGTTGAACTCTTTTTTTTCCTATGTAACGTTAGAAAATATTGATTTTTTTTTATTTTAGTAGGTTATTTTACGACGCTTTATCAACAGCTTAGGTTATTTAGCGTCTGAATGAGATGAAGGTGATAATGCCGGTGAAATGAGTCCGGGGTCCAGCACCGATAGTTACCATCCCAGCATTTGCTTAATGGGTTGAGGGAAACCCCCGGAAAAAGCCTCAACCAGGTAACTTGCCCCGACCGGGAATCGAACCCGGGCCACCTGGTTTCACGGCCAGACGTGCTAACCGTTACTCCACAGGTGTGGACATATTGAATTCAAAAGATTTTTCTTGCTTTTGTTTATGAGTAAGTTTCTGTGCTTAAATTGACCAATTAATGTCTTCAGACCATGTGCCTGGACTTACTTACTAACTTATGGCTTTTAAGGAACCCGGAGGTTCATTGCCGCCCTAACATAAGCCCGACATCGGTCCCTATCCTGAGCAAGATTAATCCAGTTTTTACCATCATATCCCATCTCCCTCAAATTCATTTTTATACTAGTGGCTTGTACAGCAAATGCTACAACTAAGTTCATTAGACGTTGAAATAAACATTTTTCAGATTTATTTTCAATGAAGAATACCAGACTTTCTGAAAGTTATTTGCTTCCGTAATAATGAAAGATACTCTCTCTCGAGCCAATAGTGAAGAGAACCACGCATATAAATATCTACACCACACCGCCATTAAATATATGAAAAAGACCCAACCCCACTTGATTAATAACTATACAAATATTTGATTTTTTATAATATTATTATCTTACGTAAGTTTTATAGGTTTCAGTAACATATACTATATGTACTATATAGCCGCCACTCAGTAACATATAGACATCAAAATCTAATTTAAGTTATTTCCTACATCTACTTATATAATACCAAAACGTTTCACTTTCATATCATCAATAGCATTAATGAAAAATAGTCACATCATGGCATTAACTACAATATTTCATTTCTAATGGTAATAATGTCATCAAACCACCTCAAGTTTTGTAGTTTTTAATATCCAATACACAGCTGTACCCAGAAAATTACACAACACAGAATCGAACCTGTAAATTATTTTTAGTAAGTTAAGTTTTTAATAATCAATTTAATTTGAGCTCTAAATATGTCAGCATTCTTGCAGATCATTTTTTTTAATTTAATATTGTTTACTGTAGTGTGTGTTTTGTTTTATTCTGAAATGGAATTAGCTAGTTCTCAAAACTGACGACAGATGGATGTTGGAAAATGGGAAAATTATTTTGAAAAATTGACATTTCACTGAAAACTACTATTTTTATGAAAAAACTTTGAGTTCCAAGACTTCAAAAATGAGGGGTCATTTATTAAAATCCGCAGAATTATTTATAATATATTTTTTTTTATTTTCAAGCATTTTTGCAGTTATTTATTTTCAGCCGTTTTCCCGTAATTTCCATTACCAGTTCAAATTATATATATATATATCAAATATAAATAAATATAGATTATCTTCCCATCTACGTCTCGGCCTCCCAAAGGTCTTTTTCCCTCCGGCCTCCCTACTAACACACTATATGCATTTCTGGATTCTCCCATACGTGTTATATGCCCTGTGAACTACAATATTTGTTTTAAATTTATGAATGTATAAGAATTTCTATACTTCATTAGAAATGGAAGCACTGTAATGTTTTTTTGTAACTGATGTGTTAGAACTGTGCAGGTTTGGAGAAATATGAATAACAAAGCACAGCAATAGAGTAAAAAAAGTTTTCCCGGTAAACTTAAAGACGGGATTAAGTAAAATAATTAGAATTTACATTTCATATGACATCTTGCTTTTTTTAAATAAACAGATAAAGTAAATGTAAAATTGGTCCACCGGTGTGGAGTAATGGTTAGCACGTCTGGCCATGAAACGAGCGGGCCCAGGTTCAAATCCTGGTTGGGGCAAGTTACTTGGTTGCGGTTTTTTCTCAACCAACTGAAGCATAATTGCTGAGTAACTTTCGGTGTTGGACCTCGAATTTATTTCGCCATCATTAATTCACATATCATCGTCATCATCCATACAATAGGACGGGTTAAGTTCACGGTGCAGCGTGCTGTAGTTGTACAAGAGCGCGGCCGTTCGGCTACTCAATCATTCACAAAATAGAAGTGGTAAGCACAATAATCCTCAGGCTGCAGTGCAAGTCTTCGGGTTCCTCAGTTCTGTACAAATGGAACAAAAGAAGTGAAATTGTTTCTATAGGCTACTCGTATTTTGTTACAATTTTACTTTATTTTACAATACCTTCATTAAATGATCATATTTCGATACCAAGGTCAAGCTATAACGGGGAAGTAGATAAATGATGTCTCTCATAATTTCGTTATATCGAGATTCTATAGTTTTCCTTTGCCCCCCTCCCTCCGAAGGAAACGGTTCTCTCTGCCTGTGAGAGTGAGCAATGTCTGTGGTCTTACCCTGATAAAGGAATCTGTATGTAGTTCCGTAACGTTTGAAATGTCTAGTTCCAGGATACGGTGAATTTCCCAAAAGCTTAATTCCAATCAGAGTCACCATGAAAGTCTACAACCTCGTCTAGCTACAGGAAGGTTGGGCTAGTAGACCCTATTTACATATGAACTGTATTTGAAACGATTAAATTTTAATTAACCGGGATCTGACGGAATAACTTAAATCACGAAATATATATATATATATTATTTTAATGTCCTTCATGTAGATAGGCCGGTATGGTATATTGTTTCTTTATTAAGCCACACCGGAATGTTTGAAACACTACGTCATAACATTATGTATTATACGATGAAAGAGAATAATGCAACGGAGAAAATTCTACATATGATATTTCCGGCGCCGGGATTTGAACCCGGGTTTTCAGCTCTACGTGCTGATGCTTTATCCACTAAGCCACACCGGATATGTGTGGACTTCGGTCCTGCGTTCATAGACATCTATGACGTAGTGCAGAGGGCGGCCACCAGAGGGAACCCAAGAGTTGGAGCTTAATCTGAGACGATTCTAACCGGCGTCGGGGTTGTATCCGGTGTGGTTTAGTGGATAAAGCATCAGCACGTAGAGCTGAAAACCCGGGTTCAAATCCCGGCGCCGGAGAGAATTTTCTCCGTTCCATTACTCTTTCATCGTATGATGACGCAGAATATCTGCATGGAAATATCATATGTACTTCGGTACATTAAAATAATAATATATATTATGTATTATTCTTTCACCTTTAGGTTTTCTGTAGTGTGGTTGTAATCTAAATCTGGTTGTGCATTGTTGTCGCTGTTTCTTATTACTTACTTACAAATGGCTTTTAAGGAACCCGAAGGTTCATTGCCGCCCTCACATAAGCCCGCCATAGGTCCCTATCCTGTGCAAGGTTAATCCAGTCTCTATCATCATATCCCACCTCCCTCAATTCCATTTTAATATTATCCTCCCATCTACGTCTCGGCCTCCCCAAAGGTATTTTTCCTCCGGTGTTCCAACTAATACTCTATATGCATTTCTGGATTCGCCCATATGTGCTACATGCCCTGCCCATCTCAAACGTCGGGATTTTATGTTCCTAATTATGTCAGGTGAAGAATACAATGCGTGCAGTTCTGCGTTGTGTAACTTTCTCCATTCTCCTGTAACTTCATCCCTCTTAGCCCCAAATATTTTCCTAAGAACCTTATTCTCAAATACCCTTAACCTATGGTCCTCTCTCAAAGTGAGAGTCCAAGTTTCACAACCATACAGAACAACCGGTAATATAACTGTTTTATAAATTCTAACTTTCAGATTTTTTGACAGCAGACTAGATGACAAAAGCTTCTCAACCGAATAATAACAGGAATTTCCCATATTTATTCTGCGTTTAATTTCCTCCCAAGTGTCTGTTTCTTATTAAATTATGTAATTATTGTCTCCTATATTTGTCGGTCTCACAGACCGTATATCTTATTACGTAGTAGTTCATCAATTTCAGTATTGATGTATGTTTTGTATTTAATTTGTTTTCGGTAATAAGTTTATATTATGTCCCACAGTTATTGCAAACATATCCCACCATGTCAGTTATGCGCACTCATCCTGATTTTTGGAAAATTCACATTTCGATGATTTTGCCCAAATCCTAATTTTATCCCTAGTGCTAATGAGACTTGAACATCAGATTCAGAGTCAGATCAGTTGTTAGAAAGAGACATACAAATCGCTAATGAATAGAGATGTAACAGCCCTATCTCGTTCTCCTAATCCTTATCTAATAAATGGAGTATGTATTGGAGAAGACAAGTTTGTACAGAATTGTCAACCCCAAGGAAAAACCAGAGAAACGCCTTCACACAATATTATTCGAGGTTTATCTGGTATTACTGCATCTGCTGAAGACTTCGATATTACAGCTGCTCCTGTAGACATCTGTGACTTGCTTCTGGTTAATTGATAAAAATAAATTATGTCGAATTATATAGCCTAGGGTATTTAAAACGTCAGTTCAAACATTAAACCGCTATAAATATTACAATATTTGGCATAGGGAAAAAAACAAAAACATCACAGTGTTGGAAAAACAACGGGGTTTACAAAACATTGGGAAGATGTCCGCCGTTCTCATGTTCAAAGCATTCTGTCTGCGACACCATGCACAGCATTTTGCAGGTAATGTCTTGGAATATTGGCAATTTCTTGCGAAATGGCACATTTCAGTTCTAGTAGGGTTTTGGATGTGTTAGGACAACTCGTTCTTTAAGGTAACCCCACAACCAAAAGTCGGCCAGGTTGAAATCTGGAGATCGCGGAGGCCACATTGTTGGAAAGTGTCTACTGATGACACGATCGTCAAATATCTGGGTAATTAATTGTTTTGCAGAGATAAATATACGGGGTGGAGCGTCATCTTGCATGAAGATTATGTTTTCCATATCGTGATTCCTCTGTTTAGGGATGACGAAGTTCTGTAACATGATGTAGTAGCGCTCCCCCTTTACTGTAACAGTCTGTGTTATTCCATTATTGTCCACACCTGTGGAATAACGGTTAGCGCGTCTGGCCGGGAAACCAGGTGGCCTGGATTCGATTCTCGTTCGGAGCAAGTTACCTGGTTTAGGTTTTTCCGGAGTTTTCCCTCAACCCAATATGAACAAATGCTGGGTAACTTTCGGTGCTGGACTCCGGACTCTTTTCACCGGCATTATCACCTTCATCTCATTCAGACGCTAAATAATCTAAGATATTGATAATGCGTCGTAAAATAATCTACTTAAAATAATAATGCTGGAGTTAACACGCGTAATTGAGGTTCGTTTTCTGACCAAAGTCATCAGTAGGAATTTTTCAATAATGTGGCCTCCGCGACCTCCAGATTTCAATCCGGCCAATTTTTTATTGTGGGGTTACCTTAAATAACGAGTTATCTGACACGTTCAAAAACCCTACTGCAACTGAAAGATGCCATCTCGCAAGAAATTGCCAATATTCCAAGACATTATCTGCAAAATGCATGGTATCGCAGACAGAATGCTGTACGTTCAACAAGAAAACGGCGGACATCTTCCCAATGTTTTGTAAACCCCGTCATTTGCCCAAGACTGTGATGTTTTTGTTTTTTTCCCTATCTCAAATATTATAATATTTATAGCGGTTTGAACTGACTTTTGAAATTACTCCATATATTTTAAATTACATTTATTGTAAAATATGTATTTATTGACAAAAATATATTATACATCTTGATTACACAACTTTTAACACTGTATCACTTCGGATTATGTATGGCAAGACTTTCCTGTGTTAAATTTCAACGTACCTCGTTTAAATGTTTCGACTTATTTATGGGTCATCTTCAGAACTGGTCCTTGATGGTCTTGGCGCCACTTGTTCTGTTTCCTGTGAGGGTGTGTTCCTGTGGTATAGTGTAGAGTCAAAGAGTGAGTGTGTTTTGAAGTTGAGTTGTGTGTTGAGAATTTCGTTGGGGGTGTGTTTTTGTGTGTCTGTATATTTCATATTGTTCTAGTGTGTTTAGTTTCTGGCTTTTTGGTATACAGGGGTATACAAACTCAAATGTAACACCTGCTACAACTTCTACATAGGACAGACAGGCAGATCGTTTCAAACACGTTACAAAGAACACATCACAGCCATAACAAAATTACAAAACACGTCCACATAGCTATGCAGAACACATCACAAATGCTAACGACACCCACAGAGACATAAACACAGATATGGAAATACTGCACATCCAACCAAAAGCCAGAAACTAAACACACTAGAACAATATGAAATATACAGACACACGAAAACACACCCAACGAAATTCTCAACACACAACTCAACTTCAAAACTCACACACTTTGACTCTACACTATAACACGAGGAACACAGGAACAGAACAAAAGCGCCAAGACCAACAATGACCATTTCTGAAGATGACCCATAAATATGTCGAAACATGTAAACGAGGTACGTTA
The DNA here is from genome assembly GCA_025594305.2 of Periplaneta americana. Lineage (NCBI taxonomy): Eukaryota > Metazoa > Arthropoda > Insecta > Blattodea > Blattidae > Periplaneta > Periplaneta americana. The sequence continues at coordinate 20,636,563 of JAJSOF020000005.1, forward strand.
AAATTTAACACAGGTAAGTCTGACCTTACATATTCCGAAAAAATATATTGTATTGAATTTAATATGTATAAATTACTCATGGGAACAATAATTAAATATACCCGGTCTCCTAGACCGATCTTTAAGTGTGATTTTAATATATTTTTCAGGCTAAGTGTTAAGTATTAGTAGTTCTGCTTTTCCCAACTATTTTATAGCTGTGCTCGTAGTTCGTAATGTCTGTTCTCAGAACCGAATGTTCTGAGTATCGACCTTCTACAAAGAGGTAAAAGGAAAGAGATTTCTAATGCAGCTATTTCAAGATTTGATTCTGTCAGAATGAAGTTAAGAAAGAGCTTCCATATAGTCCCTTAGGAAAAAAAAATAACTCTCTTCTTTATTCCATATCTTCTTCTCCTTCTATCCTATAGTTCCTTTCCTTCTCGCCTCAATCCTTGCTTTCCTTGTCTATTAATTCTCTTCCCCGCTCCTCGTTTACCTTCCTATTCCGTTTGTTCTCTTGTACATCTCCTTTTCTTTCTGCTTGCGTTACTTCATTCTATGAATGTATTTTTCTTTCTATTTTCTCCTATAATCGTTTTACTCTTTACCGCATCGTCTGTTTTCCTTTTTCCTGTTTTACAGTGGTATTAATATTATTAAAGAATGGCTGGATGCTCTTACTTTCTTTGAACGTTTCTAAAACCCATTTTCATTAACATCAATCTTGAGCAACTAAATAAATAATAATATAAGTATAACTATACATGTTGTAACACATTACTTGCTCATGTAACGCTTTGGTATATCCTCACAGTTAAATATTTAGGCATTATTATTGACCAACATTTAAAATGGGACAAGCATATCTCCGTGTGTAACATTGTAAAACAATCCACAAATTTTCCATTTTACGCTCTTATTTACCTGGGCGTACTGGTACTTAGCTCTGTTTCAATCAATAATTCAGTATGGTATTTTAGGTTGGGAGGAACGGCAAAATCGACTCTCCGTCCTTTAAATCTGCTCCAAAAAAGAATTATCAAAATTTGTCTATATAAACCTTTTGATTACCCTCAAAATTAATTTTTCAGGAATTTGGCGTATCAAATCTTGAACAAATTTATAAACAAAAATTGCTGATTTACTTCCATAAAAACCACAATAAATTTAAATTTGATCCTCATGAATACAGACGAGACAAAACTACAGTTTCTTTCTAAATACTCCCAAATTCAACTGCTGGATTCAGAAATTTTACCCAAAATATATAATACATTAATTAGAGCTTACCTGAGCTAATTACATTAACACACATAGATTTAAGAAACAAATCAGATTAATTATTTAATTGTTTAACTAATTGAGTTAAAAATTGTTAATCTAATATTCATGTACTTCTGTATTTTCTATTTGTATATAGACTCTGTTATTACATGCTGTATGTATTTTCTGTTTATTAATGTGATTTGCTCAATGAACTCTCGTAATTTTGTGATATATTTTGTATAACTGATCTGAACTGCGCCCGAGCACGAGCTTCTGCTCTTTCGGGCTGCAATCCCCTAATGTAGTCAAGTGTATAGAATTAATAAATTTATTATTATTATTATTATTATTATTAATTATTATTACTATATTTATTATTTTCGTACTCTTCTTCGTTTTAATCTTACATAAATCGTAATCTTAGACAAGAACAGTTCAAACACATTACGCAACAGACGTGGACGAGTCCATGAGTTCAGTTACGACCCCAAGGGACGCACGTGTTAGCATTTTTAACCCAGGGCCGGGCATGAGAGCGGCTCCATTTAGTCGGCCAGAGCTGCTCTCGCTCCGCAAGGCAAGCCAGAGCAGAACGCTCACGCAGTGGCGGACTCACATTACAGCTACCTTCCTGCATTAATATAACAAGAGCCACGGTTGTTCTAGTCATTCGGTCTGTCAGTACATAACAGTTTATAAGGATATTACATCAATCCATTGTACAGTACAGAATTTATAACACTCTTATTAATTTAATGAAGTAAACTTCGCTCTATGCACACACACAAATCATTAGGCTTATTTACATAATCCATACGCACATACTGCAATCTCCTCACCATGGTTCTACGAGACAGGCGTATGGCTTCCACTTCCCCTACTTGCTGTGGACAGAGTTCATCTGCCAATATAATTAAACATCGCTTGATGAATTTACCTTCGTTGAATGTTTTATTCCTTTGCAATTTCGTGGCAAATAGCTAATTCTATAGCCGATTCACTAAGTGCATTATGTCATAATGATATGATATATATGATATGATATGATATGATATGATATGATATGATATGATATGATATGATATGATATGATATGATATGATATGATATGTTATGATATGATATGATATACGATGCGATACGATATGATATGATGCGATGATATGATATATGATATGATATATGATATGATAGGATAGGATACGATATATATCATGACCTTTAATATACTATACTATGATATATCATAATATTTGTATAATTTAAAATTATATATTACTAAATGTATAATAACTTATAATGCAATATAAATATCAAATAGATACTCTAATATAATGTACCTGAGAAACATTTTCTTTAAGTTGTATTAATTTATGGCGTTCATTACCAACATATTTGTCATATTCAGTAGCATGTTGTAAAGAATAATGTCGTTGGATATTGAACTTCTTAATCAGTTGGAGTGTTTTATGACAAATTAAATAATTTGCTAATTCACTGCTCTCTACCAAAAAGAACTCCTCCTCCCATGATACATTAAAAGCATTGGGAGTAGCTTGACGCTTTAATGTATGAGCGGAAGCTCCGTCTTCAAAGTTCGCCATCGTACTGCAGAGTCACCACTGCACCGACACTGAATGACGTACAGTAGGTATACGTCGCAGCGCTCGCAAGACTCGCTCTTTAAAACACACAGCGCTCATTTCTCAGAATCACGTAATGTGTCCATCCCTGGTTTAACCTTTCACAGAGTGCATTTCATGGGGTGACTCTCCCTGATATTCTACTGATGTAGCTGAAAAACTACCTGCTATTATATTCCCAATTGAAAAGTTAATTAATCACATTTTTGCACAGTGAAACTCGAGCAGAGAGAAGTGGAAATGGGAGATACCGTTAAATTGACACCTTTCAGGAAAGAGTAGCCGAAGTTCCGCCCATCGAATAAAAGATGAACTGGAAAATGTCAAATCCGATGAATTAGGGACTTATTTAACGCCTCGCAAAGAAAGATCCAGACGGCCGAGAAAGTCGTCGTTGAAGACGTTTGATAACGATGAATTTCGTCCAACAGTTAATGACTTTTACATAACGGGAAGGTAGAAAACGATCCTGAAAAAAAAATCATGCTCAATTGATATCGTCTGTTACTTTCAACTGTAACATATTCACTCTACAGTAACAACTAGGGCCTACATCATATACTTAGATTTAAATAAAAAAGAATGATGACAGGCAATTTTTACTTGAATACAGAGTGTTTCAAAAGTGATTGTCAATAATTTATAGATAAACATTACAAATAAAAACAAGCAAAAAATCTCCAGTGAACATTGGTCCGAAAATTATCAGTTATTCCCTTAGGCAGAGGAGGGCTAGTACCGTGGCCTCCTAGATCACCGGATTTAAATCCGATAGATTACGGTCTCTACTCATAATTTTTGCAACAATGGAAGGAACACACTCTGGATACCTATAAGGATTTGGACTCCCAACAAGATTCAACAATACATCAATATAGGGAAGTTAATAGTTTTTAAATGTTTTACTTCTCCATCAAAGTGGAACGTATAAAATGGGTATGTATTCGAAAAAAATGTTTTAATATTTAGGCCTATATAATTAATATTCTACGTTCGTCTGACCTTTAGCCAGAGCGCGCAGATGCAACTCGCAACACAGCATCACCCCGTGGCGACAACAGGCCCACTCAACCCGCAATATAGCGTATATGATACAAATAAAATACAGTAACTCTTAATAATGCAACATGCAAAATGATCTAGAATTTATTTTGTACAAATTATTACCTACAAAACATCTAAAACCATACACTCACACAACCACAAATCACTTAAATGTTCCAACCAATTACAAGACTTTCACAAGTCTCCGTCCATCTTTTTTCAGTGAAGACTTTTTTTTTTATTTTAAAACATTTACTTTTACGTTAGGCCTATTTATTATCGATAGGTCTACTAATGAATTAACCATATATAATAATAATAATAATAATAATAATAATAATAATAATAATAATAATAATAATAATAATAATAACAAAACTTACTTACTTACTGGCTTTTAAGGAACCCGGAGGTTCATTGCCGCCCTCACATAAGCCCGCCATAGGTCCCTATCCTGAGCAAGATTAATCCAGCCTCTATCATCATACCCCACCTCCCTCAAATCCATTTTAATAGCCTATTAACTTCCCATCTACGTCTCGGCCTTCCCAAAGGTCTTTCTCCCTCCGGCCTCCCAACTAACACTCTATATGGATTTCTCGATTCGCCCATACGTGCTAGATACCCTGCCCATCTCAAACGTCTGGATTTAATGTTCCCAATTATGTCAGGTGAAGAATACAATGCGTGCAGTTCTGTGTTTTGTAACTTTCTCCATTCTCCTGTAACTTCATCCCTCTTACTCCAAATATTTTCCTAAGCATCTTATTCTCAAACACCCTTAACCTATGTTCCTCTCTCAAAGTGAGAGTCCAAGTTTCACAACCATAAAGAACAACCGGTAATATAACTGTTTTATAAATTCTAACTTTCAGATTTTTTTGACAGCAGACTGGATGATAAAAGCTTCTCAACCGAATAATAACAGGCATTTCCCATATTTATTCTGTGTTTAATTTCCTACCGAGTATCATCTATATTTGTTACTGTTGCTCCCAGGTATTTGAATTTTTCCACCTCTTCAAAAGATAAATTTCCAATTTTTATATTTCCATTTCGTAGAATATTCTGGTCACGAGACATAATCATATACTTTGTCTTTTCGGGATTTACTTCCAAACCGATCGCTTTACTTGCTTCAAGTAAAAGTTCCGTGTTTTCCTAATCGTTTGTGGATTTTCTCCTAACATATTCACGTCATCCGCATAGACAAGAAGCTGATGTAACCCGTTCAATTCCAAACCCTCTCTTTAATAATAATAATAATAATAATAATAATAATAATAATAATAATAATAATAATAAAGTAAGTAGAGTAGTAGTAGTAGTAGGGTTTAAAAAGGGCGCGTCAGCTACTATGGCTACTTGCGCCCTTAAATAAAATTCATAATGAAACAAAGACATAAATAATATAACAATCAGAGTGCTAAAGGAACTAAAAAGCGTTGTCACTGAGACGTAGATGGGAAGATAATACTAAAATGGATTTGAGGGAGGTGGGATATGACTGGATTAATCTTGCTCAGGATAGGAACCAATGGCGGGCTTATGTGAGGGCGGCAATGAACCTCCGTGTTCCTTAAAAGCCACTAAGTAAATAAGTAATAATAAAGTTATAACTTTTAAAGCAACATTATACTTTCTTTGTAGGGAGGGAGGGAGGGAGAGAGAGAAGAAGAAGAAGAAGAAGATTCATAGTGGTTCCTCATACTCCTACACCCAAGGAAGGAAATGGCTGTCTTTGCACATAGACGATGAATTACGCTATTCAAATGAGTGGTAGATAGTGTTAAAGTTTAAAAAAGTTTTGATGGATGGGTTTTTCAGAATCTAGCTTGTTCGTCAGTCAATATTTATTGGCTGCCTTTAACTATTGGAAAAATTTCAGTCATGAATGCGGGCAGTAAATGGATCACGTGCAATGCAAAGTTTATTCCGGACTTGAAGAGTGTTCCGTAAAATTATACTCCTTGTATTAATTACACTAAAATTTCGTATTTACTGACGCAGCATACGCCCTAGCTATAATCTGGATAACAAAACCCGGGAATTTAGCTGTAAATGATAACTTTATGACGTTGAAAAATGAAAATGTCTCGTTCAATGTAAAAAATAAATAATGTTTTCATACTATTCTTGTAGTGAATTAGCCTATCGCCTATCCTATTTCTTTAATCACTTATCCAACATCAAACATTATCATTCATTCATTTAGGCCTACTATTCCGGTCAAGGGCAGGTCTTTCACTGCAAACCCTGTTTTCTCCAATCTTTCCTATTTTCTGTCTTCCTCTTTGTCTCTTTATATGATCCATAAATCTTAAAGTCGTCTATCATCTTTCTTGTGCCCCGCATTCATTTCCCGTTCACCATTCCATTAAGTTAATCCTTCAGTAGGCAGTTTCTTCTCAGCCAGTGACCCAACCAATTCCTTTTCCTCTTCCTGATCAGTTTCAGCATCATTCTTTATTCACCCACTCTTTCCAACACAACTTCATTTCTTATTCTGTCTGTCTACTTTACACGTTCCATTATTCTCCATATCCACTTTTTAAATGCTTCTATTCGCTTCTTTTCACTTCGTCGTAATGTCCATGTTTCTGCACTATACAATACCACACTCAACACAAAGCACTTCACTAGTCTCTTCCATATTTATTTTTCCAGAGTTCCGCTGGTACAATTCATTTTCTGGAAATAATAAGTTAATTAAGAGTAAAATATCGCAGCAATCGAAAAGTATTGGGAATAAATTTGAATAAGGAACAAAAAAAAAAAGTTTCCTTCCCAGGCAGGATTCGAACAACGAAAGTCTTAGTTACCAGTCTATCGTGCTCTGGAGTGAACAAGGCTCTGAAATCAGCTACATGGGTCGGTCCGGTTTTTTGGCCACTGCTATACAGTACGGTTTGAACTCACGACCACGAGCGTTTGCTCATACGGGGGTGAATTCTTTAAATTATAATTCTGTTTTGTTTAAATATTTAACATGTTCATTTTTGTTTGATCTATATAATAGTTTATGCTCGACCATGCCGAAATGTAGTAATTATACACCTGGTAGCAGTCCTTTAATGCATGTCATTAAAGTACACCTATTCATTAAAGTTCAGGTTTTCGATTATTCTCGGATATGCAATCGAAAGACAAATATCGAAACATCACGGAGGCTAGAAATCCAATACTGTCGCAGAAGGATATGTTCTGTTACTACAATAATTAGCGATAATTGTAAATAATATTCAAATAAATTCTATTTGTCATCTCGTTTTTCAATGTAGAATCCAATTTCAAGGTTATATCAAGTTTAACGAGATTATATCAAGGTCGTCGACATTCGTTTCGGGGAAAAAAATCAATACTTTCGCGTCTGCGTACATCTCACAATTTACGAGATTGCACAAGGTCAGTTCCCTTCCCATTCACATAAGAATAACGTGAATAGTTATGAATAATTTCAAGTTAGAAATCTGGTCGAGCATAAAAAGTCGTATGAAACTTGCCTATAATGGTAATTAAGACGTTCGTATGAAAATTATGAAACTCGCTTGCGCTCGTTTCATAAACATCCTCGCGTCTTAATTACTACCATTATAGGCTCGATGCATAATGTACTATTTTAATGTATTTTTGTTTCTTACTTACTTACTTACAAATGGCTTTTAAGGAACCCGAAGGTTCATTGCTGCTTTCACATAAGCCCGCCATCGGTCCCTATCCTGTGCAAGATTAATCCAGTCTCTATCATCATATCCCACCTCCCTCAAATCTATTTAATATTATCCTCCCATCTACGGCTCGGCCTCCCTAAAGGTCTTTTTCCCTCCGGTCTCCCAACTAACAATCTATATGCATTTCTGGATTCGCCCATACGTGCTACATGCCCTGCCCATCTCAAATGTCTGGATTTAATGTTCCTAATTATGTCAGGTGAAGAAAAAATGCGTGCAGTTCTGCGTTGTGTAACTTTCTCCATTCTCCTGCAACATCACTCCGCTTAGCCCCAAATATTTTCCTAAGCACCTTATTTTCAAACATCCTTAACCTATGCCCCTCTCTCTTAGAGTGAGAGTCCAAGTTTCACAACCATACAGAAGAACCGGTAATATAACTGTTTTATAAATTCTAACCCTTAGATTTTTGGACAGCAGACTGGATGATAAGAGCTTCTCAACCGAATAATAACAGGCATTTCCCATATTTATTCTGCGTTTAATTTCCTCCCGAGTGTCATTTATATTTGTTACTGTTGATCCAAGATATTTGAATTTTTCCACCTTTCGAAGGATAATCTCCAATTTTTATTTTTGTTTCTATTATATTTAATATGTATTTTTGTAGTTTCTGATTGTAATAATTGCAATAATAATAATAATAATAATAATAATAATAATAGTAATAATAATAATAACTCTATGCTTGAAATTCCTGAGAATATACTTGTTACTAGGCAATTTCTAATGATTACATATTTTAATGACATGCAACCTAAATGCAATTTTAGGGTATTTGGAAACCCCTGTAAATTGTACATAGGAATCAGCTTGTTTGTAATGCCCCACCACCACACCCAGTCTTTCATTTGTCTTGCTCCGCCCCGATAACAAATTACTTCTCGGCAGATTAAAATTATTCCCGTTTCCTTGTGTCCCTCCTACGCCACGCCGAATCGGTTTTAGATTGCAGGAAGCTGGGAATTAATTTCTATCTCCCTTATGGCAACGAGAAAAACCTCTCTTATACCCTGCCCTCATCCCAATTTGAACGACGACGGTTCCCAATATCTTTTCCTTAAATGTCTTCTATTGATTTTCGTTTTATTTCATCAGATTTTCACCCAAATACTTAAGGAAGGGAGATAAAGCACGAACCCTTGTGAATAGCTCATTATAATATTGCAGCCTCTACGCTTTTAATAGCTTGCAGTTGCTTACATGTTTCTTTTGGAAGCAGTTTCTCTCTTATACAAGGTGTACTCGTTATTAGGATACAAACATGGCACACAATACAACCATAAGCCCACGCGCATGATTTATTTTATTTCAAGTTTGTGTTGAAATTTATACTTAGTTTGGTTCTATTCATACACTTTAAATACACGATATAGCTTATACTTCAACGTAATTTTAACTATGTTACGAACGTCTGTCCTAGATTATGTAACGTTATACAGAGTGTTTCAAACATACGGGGCATAATTTCAGGTATGTATTTCCCACATGTAGACAATCAAAATAGTTCATTACAACATGTGTCCGGAAATGCTTCATTTCCGAGTTATGGCCTTCACAACATTGAAATTCACCGGAACGTTTTTCTTTCTGCAGGTCGTTGTCATTACAGAAGATGTTCAAAATGTCCATCTCCTGCTTGAATACAGACTTCACATCGATGTCTCATTGACCTGCGAACACGATCCCAAACTCCAGGATATTGCGTATGTCCTCAGAACATGCCACAATTCGATTCCGAAGGGATTCCAAATCAGGCACCGGAGACGAATAAATCAATGATTCTAAATGTCCCCTCGACTAGAAATCGAGAGGGTTCAGATCAGGTGAGCGTGGAGGCCAAGCAATTGGGCCACCTCTACCTATCCATCGATCAGGAAATCTTCGATCCAAGTACCGGCGAGCCGTACGACTGAAATGTGCAGGAGAGCCATCATGCAAGAAGTGAATGTGTTGACGATTGATCAGTGGAGTGTCTTCTAAAACATGAGGTATGGTGTTTTCCAGGAAGTTTTGTGTACGCCTGTAAGTCTGTTTACAAGTACATGGGGTCCAACTAATCGATCACCAATGATACTTGCACACATGTTGAGGGAGAACCGCACCTGGTGATGAGATGGAACAGTTGCACGTGGGTTTTCATACGCCCATACATGCTGATTGTGGAAATTTGTTTTGCCATCTCGTGTGAACTGTGCTTCATCTGTAAATAATACTAAGGCAGGAAAGTTCGGGGATTTACACCACACTGCTGCAAGAACCACTGACAGAACCTAACTCGTGCAGGGTAATCTGCTGGTGACAGCCTGTACACGTTGCAAATGATAAGGATACAATTGATACTCTTTCAACAGTGTCCAGAAAGTCGTATGAGGAACATTGACTTGCAACGCTACCCATCGTGTGCTGATAGAAGGAGTCGTGTTCACAGCCTCCAGAATCTCTTCCAGTACTTCTGGAGTTGTAGATCTTGGTCGTCCCCTTCCCAAACCAGGAGAGTTAAATTTTCCATACTCGCACAGACGATAATGGAGACGTACAAATGTCTTCCGATCTGGACATTGTCGCTGTGGGTACCTCTCCTGGTACAAACGACGAGCCAGCGCAGCATTGCCGTCCGCCTTAGCGTACATGAAGTGTATCTCTGCCAGCTCTTGATTTGAATACATGTCGCACAGTCTAACGCCTACACAACACTGAATGTAACCTTCGCCTCGGAATGAACTTCAGAGTGCCCTCTTAATGTCTCCTTTGACGGCAACGAGCTGCGGAAAGAAAAACGTTCCGGTGAATTTCAATGTTGTGAAGGCCATAACTCGGAAATAAAGCATTTCCGGACACATGTTGTAATGAACTATTTTGATTGTCTACATGTGGGAAATACATACCTGAAATTATGCCCCGTATTTTTGGAACTCCCTGTATAAGGGGAGTATGAATGACCTATGCCACTAATGTTAAATTTGCTAATTTAACCCACCTACTCAAAAACTACCTGATGCAACTTAATTAAACTTTTGCAGGTAACTTACTCTATATGAGTTTTATGAACTTACTCCTCTACTTTTATTGAATTGCGTATGTTAGAAGTTAGGATAGAATATTTTTTGAGTTGTATATACAGAGTGTAAGTATAAGTGCCATAATTTTAACTAATGATTATTCATGTCATAAGGAAGAAAAAATATCCTCACAATTTTTTTCTAATTGCAATATTTAACTAATATTAGACGTTTGGCAACGTTGTTGGATGGAGAGGAGAGGGTTTACAGGTACACAGTACAGCTGAAGCTGGGACAGACAATGCAGGGGCGGACCAGGCCAACTATTGTTTAGATAAAACGCGCAGCAAATACAAACTTTCAATCTCATTAATACAGGGACATCATTTTATTTTTACTAACATACCTAATATTAACCTGGCAATACCTTTGGATCAACGGTCGAGAACTGGAAACACGTTTGCTACCCTCTTCCATGACTGGAGTTTGATGATACTGCGTAATATACAAACAAATCACTCTACTAGGTATAGGAGGGAAGAAAAGTATTTCATTCATTTACGTAAACTGGGAAATACGATCACGCTTTTCAGTTTGATAGTTTTCATTAGGTTTTTGTTTAATGAAAATACAGTACTGTATTAACAATGAGTGTTTTTACTCACGAACTGAGCTGTCCATTCGGGCGTATTAATTATGCAGCATATATTGTACTGTTACAGAACATTAGCGTACAATATAGAGAATGAAGTTAAATTGAAAAATAATCATAATGTGCATATTTAAACATATTTTTGAAAATAGTGACAGACTTCAGTTCTAATGTGCATATTATCGCCCTATAGACTTTTATACCTAATTCCAATTACCAGTTTCGTCCTTCGTACTAGTAACTCATGCCAAAATAATTCTGTATTTACTCAATAAAAGAGTACCTTACGTACTGTAAATTCAATCTTCACTTTTGCCCGATCCGAAAAGATAAAATTTGTCAGACATGCTACCTACGTCCGTCCAAGTGGATAAGTCGTAGGGTCGTAGAAAGGGGGGAAATCACGTGACAGTTTATTACTTAAAGAGTCTCTTTTATTTAAGTTATTTCAAACAGTTTTACAATATTACGTAGGCGTCCAATTCCTAACAGAATTTGATGTTCTCAGAAAAGAGCTAAGACAACCAAGCCACTAGCCTTTACAGAGGGACGAATAGAAGCAAGTGGGGGAAACCGGGATGCGACGTAGGAAAATGGACGGCAGTACCTGTGCGAAAATGATTCATTATTGAAAGCTCTTTCGTCACTGGAAAACGCTAACATATTTCTGGAACGTACTGTTTACTATGACCATAAGGCTTCGATGACTGTATATGCGACCTTGGTTCTGTGTTGAGGATGGTTGAACTTCATTAGTAGAAGGAGTGGGACTGAAGTACATTCAACATCTCAGGTACAATAAAAATTGAAGTAAAAATAAATTAATGTACCTGTAGAATACTATGGAAAATTCTCATTTTACAGTATAACAATATTGCCCCATTTTTATTGTACGTCTAAAAATAAACAATGGTTTACTTCACAGAATCACATGTACGTTTCTTTCTAATGCAAAATTTTAATCTCTCCCGCTTCCATAAAGCAGTATCATTTTTCAAGGAACTTAAAGTTTGCAGTTTGTCATATTTTAGAACATGACACTTAATTTCTTACAGATAAACAATTCGTAAGTGATTGTATAAGTTCAGTTTGTTTTCGTATCAATACGTACTCGTTAAATTATATCAGCAAAATTGTACATACCGATTTATATCAGATTTTCCACGTGTCCACCGTCGTTGAGGTCCACGACTTTCGAAACGGGGTAAGAGAATCCCAGTTTCTAAGAATCGTTGAGAAACTGCTACAAAAGTTCGCCGATTAGATAACCTTCTTTGCGGAAAACGTTGACGGTACATCCTTCTTGCCGCACTTGAATTACGATGACTTTCTCCATAAATTATTAACATATCATGATATTCCTAAAATGTGAATGACATTGTAAGTTGTTTATCGAATACCTGTACTGAACTGCCATCCGCTCGTCAAGAAACCTATGGACAGGGAGTTTGAACTCAGCTGATCTGTACATCTGTGCAGAATACGTCAGCTGCATGAATCCTGCTGAACGTTGCCACGTTTCTCACGCCAGAATATTAACAAATGAAGAGTCCACTGCAAGAATGATGGTTGTCATTTGGAATACATTTTGCAGGAGAAGCAATTGAAAGTTTGAAATGCTTAGCGCTCAAAGCTTAACTGTGATTTTCCGATCATTACTGGACAATGACTATCAGTAGACTTCGTTGAATTGCCACACGAAGCATGCAATCAGGTTGCCGATGTACGGTAGAATAGAGGAGATGAGCGGCCGCCCGGTCTCGTAGTATAAGCAGTTGATGTTAAGAGATGTGACCGGTCCGAATAGATAGAGCAGTTACAGCTAATGTATACCTATGTAAGCACTTGTTTTTGCATTACTGTGGCTGGAATAGTCAAAGCTTAACATATGTTCAGTGCAGACAAGAATTCAATCAAACATACCACAATGAGAGTGTTGCTGTTCCAAACAATTACCCCTGGAATACCCTTACCCCCGCAGCCAGTCTTCACCCGTTGGAAAACGTGGTTGGATGCTGTTAATTATTATGCAGAATATTACTGCAAAATAATGAAGATAATTGATGCATTGGATAGCACAGACAGTTCTGCTCTTGCAGCTGTAAAATCATTGCCTTCGGAACAGCTATTGGAAGATATTCTGTTCATTGATTCTAATTTTAAAATCGTGTCCAAAAGCATCATCCTATTAGAATCGTCTAAACTACAACTACTAGAAGCCCTTAGTGTATAAAGTATCACAAACCGTTATCCAAAATAACAATTCACTAATTTCAGAAAAAGTGAAATGTAAGTTGAGAACATTATTGCTAAAAATTCTGCCTATTTACAACTTCGTATTATAAATGATGTACTATCAGGTCACGACAAGACGTCTGAAATTGATGTACTAAAAGGTAGTGACTTTCCGTTCTTCAAATATGCAGATATTACATCGTGTGATGTTGAACGTACATTTTCCTAATATAAAAACTTTTTGAGTGACCATCGGAGGAGGTTCACTTTGCAGTCACTCAAAATATACGTAACTCTTCACTGCGATGCACATATTCAAGGATGATGTGAGTATATTAAATTAAATTTTAAGAGTTCATATATCTCACTACAAAATAATTGTGTATTTACATGTTTAGACATTTCCTACTTCAATGATCATTCATTATATTTCTAGAATGCAGGATACAGGTTTTATTTTAACCGCAGTATAATGCTCAGTGTTTACATCAGAGGCATACTCCAACTGTCTCTCGTCCCCTTCTCATACAGTCTATACCGCGTGCGTAGTAAACCTTACGATTCTCGTGGCAATTCCACGAAGTCTAACTATCAGTGTTAATGCCATAAAACTCTCTATGTACATTCTATATCTCTTAAGCTATGCACTGACACTCTTGGTTCATTTTCGACAAGAAAGTGACATCCATCATTCTTGCAGTGGACTCTTCAAATTTAAGCATGCATTATTATTTAATTTCACGAAAACGTAATAGAACACACAAATATTTATTTAAAGTAATATTAACTCTTTGCTAGATGTACCTACTGATATAATTGTTTTCGTAATTTTACTAACGATATAGCCTCAGCAGTATAAAGCTAACAAAATAAGGAAGAAACATATTTTTTTCTCGGAAAACTACAAAGTTTTGTCCCTATGTTGTTGTGGACATTTTTTTATCTTGTAGACCGCCCCCTACGACTGTGAAAAGGATGCCATTTATCCCCCTTACAACCTGTATATGTATATATAACCTTTATAAGGGGTATAAGTGTCATTATTTTAACTGGTGATAACTCATGTCATAAGGAATAAAAAAATGTCCTTACAGTTTTTGTAATTGCAATATTAAACTAATTATTAAAGTTTAAAATAATAGACTTTTGCAACGTTGCTGGATGTGGAGGAGTTTAGAAGTACACAGTACAGCTCAAGCGGGTACAGACATACTGGTACAAAACAGATGCTCTGTTCTAATGCAGGAGCGGACCTTGATAACACTGTTTTTTACATAAAACGAGCAGCAAATACAAACTTATAATCTAATTAATAGAACATTAGGATAAATTTACATTTTATGTAATAATATTGCTCCATTTTTTAATTGTACGTCTAAAGAATAAATAGTAATGGTTTTCTGCACAAAATTACACGAACTTTTTTTTTATTGTAACATTTTAATCTCTCCCGCTTCCGTAAAGCAGTATCATTTTTAAACATATAATCTGGTTATGTGATTGTCGAAACGGGGTAAGTGCTTCTAGTTCTTAATAATCGTTGAGAAACTGCTACAAAAGTTCGCCGATTATGTAATCTTCTTTGAGGAAAACGTTGACGGTACATCCCTTCCTGCCTCACTTGAATTACGAAGGCTTTCTCAATAAATTAATAATATATAATATTTCTACACCGTGAATGACATTGTCGAATACCCTGTTCTGAACTGCCATCCGCTCGGCAGTAGAGCTATGGACAGAGAACTTGAATCAGCTGATTCGTACTTACGTCTGTGCAGAGTACTGCCTGCTGAACGTTGCCACGTCTCTCACGCCAGAATATTAACAAATTAAAGCATGAATTTTTATTTAATTTCACGAAAACGTAATAGAATACACAACTGTTTATTTAAACTAATATTAACTCTTTGCTAGATATATCTACTAATATAATTGTTTTCGTAATTTTACTAACAATATAAGCTGTATAACGCGAATAAAATAAGAGAAGAAATATTTTTTCTGGGAAAACTATTAAGTTTTGACTCTATGTTGTATAGACATTTTTATCCTGTAGACCATCCCCGATGACTGTGAAAAGGACGGCACTTGTACCCCTTACACCCTGTACATATATTACTTTTTAATTTTTGTGCATTTAACTTTAAATTCTTTAGCTACTGTACATGTACCATCCTAGAGGACTAGGGATAGGCTACCTATGTTATAAAGGAGCTAGAAAAGTTTAATTACTTTTCATACAGTAATTCTTCAGTAAATGGGTAATGAAATTAGTACATTTAACATTAGCAGAATAGACTATTCATACTTCCCTTAAATAATTTAATTATATACGCGTTAAATTTCTTTAGAATTTCAAACCACTGATTTTAACAGACGAGCCACAATAAGATTTATTAAAAGCTGTACAACAAATTGAATTAAATAGCATAACCTCAAAACACCGTGGTTTTCTTATTGATTCTTGTGTACTCTGATGTCACATGTCTTCAAAGCATCTCTTCCTTCCACAAAGAACTAGCTACTTTAATGTGTCAATACTGTGTTTTTTGTTAGCATCGTAAACACTGTTATTAATCCCACCCTTGCTTGCCTGCGACCTAACTGTTCTCATATCCACCATGGCCAGACCGACTAAGCTTCAGAATCTGGATTAAGGTCTTCACGGTGGTATATGAAGCCGGGAAAGTCTTCTTAAGGAAAAGAATATCCCTTGGGGATGCTGGGTCTCTATTCAGAGACCGACTCTACACGTGCTTGCCTTCATAAACTCTGTTTCAAACTTAATTCCTCTTTCAACTTTTAAATATATGCAAGAAAAGTTGTATTAAAATTTAGTAATGGAGTTCTTAATAATAGAATTGATAGGACAGTCGATTAAGTAAGCAAAACAGTTATTAGATAGACCAGTGATGTCAAAGCAAGCACATTTTTCTGACCTTGATGTCGTGCGCGGGCATCAAGCGCTAAGTATGGAAAGAGGAAGGGTTGTGTATATGAATAAGCAGCCTGTTGAACTAAGAAAACAGTGGTGCACAAACTTCAAGCGGAACGTGAAATTTTATGTCGTTATTTTTATATGGCTTCTTTCAGTTTGATATTATCTATATTGTCTATAAAACAAAAGTACTAATACCAATTTCTTAATATTACAGTTGTGTTTTAAATGTTAATAACATAATAAAGAGTTAAAAAGGAATATTCACATAAATTCCATAGTAGTATAATATTATACTGTACTATGTGGATGAAACACATCATTCATAAAGAAAGTGATTTTCCAAAAAAGAGATTGAGTATGACATGATAAGTTGGAATTGGTATTGATGGTATCGTTAGCCTTATAAAAGTAATCAATAAACTAATTACAACAATATTACAGTACAAAGCAAAGTTACCTAGGTCCTGTATATGTTTTAAGTGTAACTAATATTCCATAACAAAACTCCTATTGCATTATGCTTTTAAGGTGATATTGGTGAGCAACTTCCTATCATCAGAATATTAAATTATTTTCTCGAAATGTGCTGAAGCTATACAACACATAGGCACGTATGTTTTGATTATGATGTAACAGTAGTTGCCTTGTTAATTAATTTCCTTACAAACAATTTCCATGCGAATATTTTCAATACACTATCTTCAGTAGTACGTATATACGGTATATTAGATTTACGAAAACATTATGTAAGACTAAATAAATAGGCCTATATCTGAAAATTTCACTTTTCTATTAAAAAAAAATGTGAGGAAATATTTCTTTTGAACAAAAACTTAAGCTTGTGAAAAATGAACATTAAAATTAAAACTTACTTTCTCATAATGCACTTATACTTCTCAGGCAAATCTAAAAATTAACATGGATACAGTTTTAATTAGTTCTCTCCCCTTTATCTATTGAATCAGTGCTGGCCATCCTGAAATAAAGCTCTACCAAGCGGCATATACTACCTCTTTCGTCTGTCTCTGTCCTTTCCGCTGTAAAGCGCTCAGGCTCTCCTGAGCTCTAAAGCGCGCGCTTTCTCCTATAGGCATCAATTGACATGACTGAGATAGACAAGTAAGTGGCAGACAACTAGGTAGAAAATAATTCGACAGAGAGCTAAATGTATACAAAACACACAGTTACTCACTTTAATATTCGGTCAGATCATTTTTTCAGGTTTTGTTGTCTTTATTATGCAGTAGAAATTGAACTAAGTCTGAAATAAAAATTGAGAACGATATGCTGATACTTAATCGTAATTTATATCAAATACACAAATTTTTCAGACCATTATACAAATGAATTAAAAATATGTTTCTATTAACGGGCATAAGAGCGCGTCAATTTAATATTCGGCCACTTCATTTTTTACCTGAGCATGGGGTTGCTGCCTCAGTAGGCTCAGTGTTTCTGTGCTTGCTGTTCTGGCTGCATCTGCCGCTACAGTATGGGGCGTAAAGGTAGGAATACAACATTTGAACAGAGACAACTCGTAATTTTCCATCATGCAAAGGGGAAATCTGAAAGAGAAATCAATAAAATATTAAATATATCAAGAAGCATAATTGAGGACGTAATAAAGAGATATAAGGAGGAAGATAGATTAGAGTTGATACCTCGAAAAGGACAACCAATAATACTCGCTGACTGGGAAGAAAGAATAATATTTAAAAAAATAAAGAACAACCCAAATCTAAATGTTCCAAAATTAACAGGTGAACTCTTTGAAAAGAGCAGAAAAAGTGTCCTCCCAGAAACTGTCCGAAGGGTAATAAGCAGGCTTCGAGACTTCGGACCCAATAGAGCAGTTCAGTGGGAAATCCGCATAACGGTGTGCTGAGTATAGTGGTAAAGCGTACTGTGGGTGGGGGTACTGTAGAATGAATGCCAACAAATACGCAAACAAAAACGCTTTGGATTTGAAAGTTCTGACGAATAATTTGGTTTTCATACAAACCCGTTTTCAAACTGTGTCTGAAACTATTACACGGTTAGAAAAGTCAGATCAAGAGATGCCGGAAGCACTCAAATTAATTTAGAAAATGACGCAGAGAATTAATGAGACACCAAGTACACCCGTTATTGACCGTGTAAAACAGAAGTGGAAATCAATTTTAAATAAAAATAACGGATATGAAACTTTGTGTAACATAAACAGTATAGAGTCACCCGAGTGTCTTAGAGACTGCAATGATGTTAGGTTTTTTCGTTTTGCTCCTATCACGTCATGCGACGTAAAGCGCAGCTTTCCACAGTACAAACTTTGGCAGATAACCGAAAAAGATTTACGTTTGAGACACTCAAAATGTATCTTGTAGTACATTGCAATGCGGTACTGTAACTGCACTTCCTAAAGACGACCAATAGGATAAATGAAGAAATTAAAATTGCTACATGTTTATTTCCACCATTAACACTGTGTATAATTAAACACAAATGCTTATAAAAGGCAGGAGAATAAATGCTTTTCACATTCTTTTGAAATTATCATTGTGTAATGTACAAATGTGTGTGTTTTCCCATACTACCGTACTCTACTCTAAATAGCAACGTTGTTACCTCAACATATCTCTACCTACCTATAGTGCATGCACAGTAAACTTATTGTATCGGGTCCAAAGTCTCGAAGCCTGGTAATAAGAAAAGCTGAGGTCAATGGCAGAGTGGCAAGAAAAAAGCCCTTCTTTAGTGAGGTGAACAGAAAAAAGAGGCTGCAGTTTGCCAGGGAATGCATAAATAAAATTGTTTCTTGGTGGAATGGCGTAATTTTTTCAGACAACAGCAAATCTAATGTTTTCGATTCAATTGGCAAGATAAATGTGTGGCGGAAGCCGAACGAAGAACTTGGAATGAAGAATTTTCAGCCCACTGTGAAATATGGAGGAGGCAGCATCATGATCTGAGGTTGCATCTCTGCAGCAGGAGCTGGAAAGATGACAAAAATCGAGCGGATAATGAAGAAGGAAGACTATCTTCATATACACAGAAGTACAGACAAATTGGGCATAAGGGAAACATTTAAATTTTACCAGGATAACGACCCTAAACACAAATCCTATCTTGTGAGGAAATGGCTCTTGTATAATTGTCTCAAAGTTATTGACACCCCTCCTCAAAGCCCTGACCTGAACCCCATATAAAATCTCTGGGCTGAGCCGAAATCACGAACACGAAAAACACCTTCAAAATCAAAAGGTGAATTAGAAGAAAAAATAAAGAAGGAATGGACTAAAATACCCACTAAAACATTAAGAAATACATGTCTAATATGCCACAACGCTTGAGAGAGGTTTTAAGAAGAAGAGGACATGGGCTATTCCATATGAAATCGATCAGTAAAAAACCTCGCATTTTTTTATACTCCAATTTTTTCCCTATTTATACAAGGTGCTGAGGAGAGTGATTTTTCAAAAATATACTATCGAAAGTCAAACGGTTTTCGTATTATTGAGCGACAAATTTAGCGTATTTTATAAAAACAAGCCTCTTTCAGCGCTCAGAACTCTGGAACCATTTACTGCAGGACATTGAACGAGAGCTCATTTTGAAGCCGACATTTGGTAGGTTATGTTAAGAAGTAATCCTTACTTTTATTGTATACAGAAAGACAATAATCTGATTTTACTTACTTTTAGGCTTTTTGCCAATTTGTAAAAATGAAAAAAATATATATTGAGAAAAATCCTTGCATTATTAAAGAGGATTCAGCATTGTTTGGTTAGTGGTACGGCAATAAGTTTCGAGGGTATTAAATATTTTCACACGCCTAGACTTGAACGGCGCAGTACCACACGCACTGGCCGAGAGCTGAAGATAAGCGAGCGTTGGGCGTCATTTTACTCCTGTGTTTATGAAAACCTGTGATAAAGCTAGCACAGCCATGACTGCTAGACGACACATAACGTGTTTATGTCTCCTGGCCTTGCTTACCTCGGCTAGCTCCCGCCTCACAGTCAGCTAGTTACTTCACGCGCGTACTATTTATTTTCTTTATATTTCATATTTTCAATACTTTCTTATCAACGTGCCATTAGTAAAAAATATGTGTTTATTTGTACTTTGAATGCGGAATCTAACTATATATTTTTAACATATTTTTTCCTTGGCAAAGGCGCCTTAATGAGGAAAAATCGAAATTTCTCCATTTCCATAAAAAGTAAGAAAATCTGTTTATATGTCAATATAAACTTTAATTTCTCAGCATCAAAATAAACCATGATTTTGATAATTGGGTGAAAGGGTTTCGGAGCTACAACAGTTTAAAGTTTGCTAATTTTATGAAAATACGATAAATTTAAATATTTATAATTTAAACACTATGAAGTTCTCATGCCTCAAATTTTGCACAAAGCATTGTATCACAGTTCTCTACGAACAAAAAAGTTTTATTGTATTTAGAAATTGTAAGGTCAATTTTGTCTATATTTCGGTCGATTTGAGATGAATAGCTCATATGTTACAAATCACTAAATGTTATTTGTTTAGTTTCTACAGAGGATGAATTTAGTTAAAAGTTGAAGTGGCTGAATATTAAAGTGACTGTGATAATTGTCAATTTTTGTTATGAATTTATTTTTAGTTTTATCTTGAAAGAGGAATTGTCGACTTTATGTTTTTGTTGTTTATATTTGCCAATAAAATAATCACAATAAACATTGATTTGGTTACAAACCTAAGTGGATGAATATTAAAAGAGAGTAACTGTAGGTAGTTATACACCTACAGTGAGAGACAGCAATGTACGAGTAAATAAACAGCTAGAAGATTGACAGGCAAATAATCTCACAGACAGATAAATTAAGAGAGAAATGGACAGCCATATATGGAGTCAATTAGATGTACTTACAGACATAGAGACAAGTAGACAGGAGAGAGACTGGCATCCACATAGGCAGCTAGAGACGGAAACTGGGAAGCGATAGTAGACGTATGTACAGTTACGCAGGGAATCACAAAGTATTGTAACGAAAAGGGCTCAAGCCTTATTTCTGAAAGAAATAATCTGATAATGGTCTATAAGTGATGAAGCTCTCTACATTTCCTAACAATTGAAGTAGTTATATTCTGTACCATGGATATATGAACTTAATAAGAAGGGGATAAGTTACCCTGAAACACCTTGTGGAAGCAATTAAATCTCTGAGTAAAGAGCAACAAATGCCATTTTGCTATATTTTGAACAATTTTCCAGAGAAAAAGCATTTTAACTTGCAAACCAGTTTTGTTGCTTAGTGATATTGGAGGTCAAACTTGATCATGCATTTAAACTAATAAAGAAAAAGACAGATGATATATCATTTAGTTTTTTTTTAATATTTAGATTGACGACATGTTTAGAACATGATATTGAAATCTTGTATTAATCCTGGAATATATTTAAAGAACAACACTTTCTTGAACTCCTTTTATATGCAACTGATGATAAAGTAATTATCAGGACAGTGAGGATAAATTACAGAAATTTTTTATGATTTTTAAATAAAATAAAAAAAGAATATAATTTTAAAATTGCAGCTCTTAAAAACCAAAACAATGGCATTTAAAGCAAAAATACCCAATAAGGATAAAAAATAGTTTAATCGAACAATGAAATAATTTAGAACAGGTTAAATATTTTAAGAATATCTAGGATGCTACATTTCATATGAAAAGAGATATGGAAGACCTGGATAAAAAACTTAATAACTTTCGAAATGTCTGTAGAACAATACATAGATCTTTAAAAAACAAAACAAGAAAAGATACGCGGATAAAATTTTTCAATACAACGAATAATTGAAACCTATGTTTAACTTATGGAAGTGAAGCCAGAATAAGGACAGAAAAAGATAAATCAAAAGTCCAGGTAGCAGAAATGAAATTTATGAGAAGTACACTAGGAATACAATACAAGATAAAAAGAAGAAATAGATATACGGAAGAAATTAGAGGTGGAACCATTGCTGGAGAAATTAAAGAGAAATAACAGAAGGTGGTTTGAACATCTACAAAAGATGCCGAATTACAGACTGCCAGCTTTAGCATTGGGACTATATAAAAAAAAGGAAAATGAGATTAGGAAGACCAAGAGCGAAATGGGCGCCGGAACAGGTTCAACATAAACCTAATCCTGGAGAAAGAATAAAAAAAAAAAAACATTCATAGTACCAGGATGATAAAAGGCATATATATAGAGTGAACAGTAAGTAATGCCAATAATTCTGGTGGGTGATTCCTTGAGTAAAGAGCAACAAATGCCATTTTGCTATATTTTGAACAATTTTCCAGAGAAACGTGCATTTTAACTTGCAACGCTGCACTCTACAAGCATAGGAGTTTTGTTGCTCTGAAACCTGGATTATTGAAGGTCAACGCCATCATGCATTTAAACTCGTAAGAAAAAATACAGATGATATATCATTTAGTTTTTGTGTTTAAACTGTGTTAGATAACGGAAAATGAAGACTTCTTGTTTCGAGTTAATGAAAATCTTGGACAGTTTACCTTGTTACTTTACTGATATTGAAACGTAACCATGAGTGTATTTTCACAGAGTTCTCGATTATTGCAACAGATGGCGGCACGGACCATGAATGTTTTTTCAGCGTGTTTCCGACTACTGCAACAGAGAGCAGGCACGGACCACTTTCACGTCTAAGCAGTGTTTATTGCTTTTTTGCAGGGTTTTGGTTTGGAGATTTTAACCTCAAAGCAACACATATTAAAACACAGAAAATGAACTCAATTTATTTAGTAACATTGAACTCTTATGCCACAATTTACCTATCGAATAATTAGAAACAGAATGTTTGAAAGCAAATAATTAGAAGTAGTTTAAAGCGAATAATTGAAAATAGTTTGCAACCGAACAATTAGAAATATAAAGTTTATAGTGAATTGTAAAAGTAAGTTTACGAACGAATAATTAGGAACAGAAAGTTTGAAAACGAATAATTGGAAATAGTCTAAAGAGAACAATTGAAAATAGTTTACAATCGAACAATTAGAAATAAAACGTTTATAGTGAATTATAAAAGTAAGTTTACGAATTACGAACGAATAATTAGAAACAGTATGTTTGAAAGCAAATAGTTGGAAATAGTTGAAAGTGAATAATTGAAAATAGTTTACAAATGAACAACAGAAATACAAAATTTATAGTGAATAATATTTAAAAGGAAGATCTCGATGTTCACCGCTAGGAGCGCTGATTTAGAGTATTGTTGCCTTTACTTATTGAATGCCCTAGTATTACAAATAAAACTCATATTCTACAAAAGTTATATGTGAAGAAATATATTCTGGAGACGAAAAGCAGTCTCTTTGGCAATCGGCTTTAAAAGGCAGTCAATTTTTGACAGCTCCTTTATACACTATGTTTACCAAAGTACGCTACTTTTACTATTTACACTATCATAAAGAATATAGTCAAACTCATAAAACATATTTATGCTATTTACAATATAAATGGGTTGCATCGACTATTGATCAGGTTTTTTACATTCGAGAAATACTGGAGAAAGAATAAGAGTATAAGGTCGCAGTGCATCACTTATTCATAGATTTCAAAACTGCATGTGACTTGTTTATGAGAGAAGTTTTATATCATATTCTTACCGAATTTGGTATTCCCAAGAAACTAGTTCGATTAAGGCTGGTTCACAATAAACCGGGAACGGAAACAACTAGAACGAGAACGGAAAAATGTTAAAATTTATTTTAACAATATTTCCGTTCTCGTTCTCGTTGTAAAATAAATTTATTTTAACAATATTTCCGGTCTCGTTCTCGTTGTAAAATAAATTTATTTTAACAATATTTCCGTTCTCGTTCTTGTTGTGAAATAAATTTATTTTAACAATATTTCCGGTCTCGTTCTCGTTGTAAAATAAATTTATTTTAACAATATTTCTGGTCTCGTTCTCGTTGTAAAATAAATTTATTTTAACAATATTTCCGGTCTCGTTCTCGTTGTAAAATAAATTTATTTTAACAATATTTCCGTTCTCGTTCTCGTTGTAAAATAAATTTATTTTAACAATATTTCCATTCTCGTTCTCGTTGTAAAATAAATTTATTTTAACAATATTTCCGTTCTCGTTCTCGTTTCCGTTCCCCGTTTATTGTGGACCAGCCTTTAATTGAAATGTGTCTCAGTGAAACGTACAAATTCTTGGCAGTCAACAAAGTTTTGAATTAATAAAGTGCATTGCTGACTCTGAAAATGTACAATATTTGGATGTTGTGCTGGATGTAATTTGTGATTAAATGATCAGTTAGCGGTATTCAAAACAAGAAGCCACATTATTGTCCACTCCTGTCACTAGAACGCTGCAATATGATTGGAGCAGAAGTTACAGGAAGTGTTGATAGACTTCTTTGTACTCGCTGAATTCGAATTTCTTCACCTATCAACAATAATACAGGCATCATAATGCGACTTTCTGCTATTTACTTGCAAACATGACAAATCAGAATATTTCATTCTACTATAGTGACATGTCTTAGAAACTTCGACAGTGTGTAGAGTGCATTGTATTTTAGAACAGCTTAGCTGCAAGAAAATTATTAATTTTGAATTAGTTTCATCAAGGATGCCTATAAAAAATGTTATAGAAGTGTCCTGCTTAAGCAGTGGGTTGGAGGACATTCAACTGATGGTGTCTCAATGTTTTTATGTACAGAGTGATTTATATAGAACTGACACATTTCTTTCATTAATTGTTTCAAAACGAATTGTGCTAGCGACAATTTATTATACCTAAAATGTAGAGGAATTTTGGGAGATCATTTACCTCTATAGCAAATGTTGAAAATATCCTCCATCCTGCATAAGGCACAACTCAACACGTCGTTCCATGTTACTGGCCACTCGTTGGAGGACTCTGTTGTCAATAGCTTGAATCTCCTGTGTGATGTTGTGCTTCAGATCGTCCAATGTCTGAGGACGTGTGGCGTAAACCCTGTATTTTAAGTAACCCCATAGAAAGAAGTCCGGCGTTGTCAAATCCGGAGATCTCGGTGGCCACAAGTTCCTGGAAATTATTCGGTCGTCAAAGAAACTTGTAATTGGTTCCATGGATTCATTTGATGTATGGCATGTAGCGCCATCTTGCTGAAAATACCCTTGACTCAGCTCTACATCGTCCAGTTGCTCAACAAACTCCATGAAAATCAGTCGGTACTCTGCAGTGTTCACAGTCTCGTTAAAAAAAACTGGCCCCACTATTCTCTGTGCGGATATTGCGCACCAAACTCCGATTTTAACCGGGTGCATAGGTGCTTCATGGATGACATGTGGATTTTCGATGGCCCAATGGCGTGAGTTCTGTGAGTTCACATAAAGAGTCGTTGATTTAATGTGTACTGCATTTTCACGTTGACACAAAATGTCGAAAACAGCTGCCAACAATAGGAATAAAACATAAACATCTGCGCATCTAGTGACAAGGAATCGAAACTCCAGAGCATTCTGCTTAATTTGGTGCTAAAATTGGGTCAGTGCTGCCAACAATAGGAATAAAACATAAACATCTGCGCATCTAGTGACAAGGAATCGAAACTCCAGAACATTCTGCTTAATTTGGTGCTAAAATTGGGTCATTGAATGAATTTCCAACCGAATAATTAAAGAAAGAAATGTGTCAGTTCTATATAAATCACTCTGTATAACAGAGAAACCATCAATAATACTAAATTGCTAATTTTTTCTTTCAATTTAGAGAGTGCATATTATGTTATTTTTACTACATATATCGTGGTTTTTAAATGCATACGTGCAGGCATATTTTGCCGTTTTATAGTGTATATGTATTCGTCCCCTAGTGTTAATGCTAGCGAGATGAGTCCAGGATTCAGCGCCGAAAGTTACCCAGCATTTGCTCTTATTGGGTTGAGGGAAAATCCCGAAAAACTTCGACCAAGATTTGAGCCCGGGACCGCTCGTTTCACGGTCAACATATATGTCGAACTTGGAGTCAGGCCACAAAGAGAAAAACACTAGATGAGAAGGATTCGATCCGGTGTTGTGGATTAAACTTCGGCGTAGCTCAGTCGTTAGAGCACTTGGTATGTAGGATCAAGAACTCAGGTTCGATCCCCGGCGCCGAAACGAATTTTTCTCCTATAATAACCATTGTTACCATAACAGATATATTCTGTAGGACCAAAAATTAATCTTTACTATAATCTTTTCGCTGTAAGAAAAATCCTAATGTAAACAATAGCACGTGACTGAAGTGAGGCTTCATTGGCCGCTGTTTGGCGCCATAGATTCTCAGTACGTGTTCCCGCCTACGGTTGTACATTCTGTTTCATACATTTCCCGTTACTCGTCAAGTAGGCCTAACCTCACTACTATGCATTCGTTTGCTTAGGACACATTTACTTTATAATTATTGTAATTAAAAATCACTTAACTTATTATATACATTTAAGATTATTTGTTTTTCTCCGCTTTTGAGAGGGTTTCCACTCTTATGTTTAATAACCACACACACCGAGGATGCAGAAGCCATACTTCAGTACCACGTGCTTACGTGAACAACTACGAGCTCAAGTGATGTCAGCATGTTACAAGAACAGACTACCTCGGTATTACTGTTGATATTCATCCGCGTTCATAGTACATAACAAAATATAAAAGTAATTTTTTTACATATCATTTTACATATTAGTGAAGTTATATGTTTCATCGTATTCATTCATTCATTCATTCATTCATTCATTCATTCATTCATTCATTCATTTTATTCCATAGATCTTACATGAGCAATGAAGCTTTAAGATGTGGAACAAGTCAAAATTTTACAATATTACAATTACAATTTTTACAGTTTTACAATTTAGTAATTTTCTACAATTTTTACAATTTTTTACAATATTTTGGCGATATGTAGTGAGATGAGATGAGGTCCGAGGATTCGCCAAAATATTACCCGGCATTTGCCTTTTGGTTGGGGAAAACCAACTAGAATTCAATTTTTTTACTTTCAAATAATACAAGATTATGGTTTCCAAATACGAACTATATTTTCCTGCGTCATATGAGTGTTTCGACTGGGAGCCAATCACGGGTATGACAGCAACGTGTTTGTGTTTACATTAGGATTTTTCTTAGAGCGAAAACAGTATAGATCAGTTGCTTTATTCCAGTTGACGATAGGTTGTTGTCAGGATTTTCTCCACACTCCTTAAAGTAGGTGTTAGATAAGAGGAATGTGTGATCAATTCAGAACAGCTTGAAATCAAGTATATGCTGTGGCGTGCCCCAAGTTGCTGGAATGCTTCTTGCCACTAATTACTAGGCAGTACAGTTTGCCTGGAGACACGTAGCCGCGGCGAGAGGCGGCAAGGGGTTGTCCTGACAACCCTTCACTCCTACAACACCTCTGCTTGAACCCTCAATTAGAATGCGGCGCAGTTAACCACTGGATCAACTACATAGTCAGTTCTAACTAATAGAGGGACCCTTTTTTAGGGGTTAGTCTGTTAGGAGGGTGGGTCCGCTCACGAGGGAGGGTTGAAGGTGGCGGGTTATAGGTGAGAGGAAGTCTCAGACACTAACCTAATTTCCGGGGACGAGCGCCAGACGTGGAAGGGTGGCTCACAGTGAAACGCCTGCGAGGGTCGGAGGGAAGAACCACAGCGTTTGACGTCGGAAATATCCCATAATTCAATTCTATTTGTTAGAACGTGACGCAGACATGGTCTGGGATTTGTGCAGCCCAAAAAAAAGAGGAGGGGGTCGGGATGAAGAAAACGATAACATACCGTAAATCGATCTGATATAAAAAATGGGGGAAAGAAAAATCGAGATGTGGAGTCAACGTCAATCTTTTTATCTAGTGAAGCGTCCTCTACCCTCAAGAATGAAATGTTACAGAGCCGAGTCCTGGCGGATGAGTGTAATGGACAGCGTTAATGACGTTCGAAGGAGGGAGGGAGAAATGTACGTACATGGATTTGTATATCAATGAAATTCTACTTAAAATTATTGCAGTTCCGTATTATTAGGGACTGTACTTTGTTCCACGAGGCTATAAGATTAAGAATTACTGAAATTTTTAAGTCGATGACAAACGTGCATCTACGGAAAGAAGTACTGGACTAACAGAGCACGCGACTCCTGTTTAGTAAAGTTGGACTGATCAAAACATGGACCATTTTAACAGTTACACTAATACTTACAATTTAAATTATTTTAAAATATGTCTCATTGAAACTTACAGCAGAGTCCGTATAGGCAAGTTTCTATCTAATGTTTTCCAATTCACTGCAGGCTAAAGCAAGGAGATGCACTATCGCCTTTACATTTTAACTTTGCTCTAGAATATACTTACTGAGGCCTACTTACTGGCTTTTAAGGAACCCGGAGGTTCATTGCCGCCCTCACATAAGCCCGCCATTGGTCCCTATCCTGGGCAAGATTAATCCATTCTCTATCATCATATCCCATCTCCCTCAAATCCATTTTAATGTTATCCTCCCATCTACGTCTCGGTCTCCCTAAAGATTTTTTTCCCTCCGGTCACCCAACTAACACTCTATATGCATTTCTGGATTCGCCCATACATGCTACATGCCCTGCCCCTCTCAAACGTCTGGATTTAAAGTTCTAATTATGTCAGGTAAAGAAAACAATGCGTGCAGTTCTGTGTTCTGAAACTTTCTCCATTCTCCTGTAACTTCATCCCACTTAGCCCCAAATATTTTCCTAAGCATCTTATTCTCAAACACCCTTAACCTATGTCCAAGTTTCACAACCATAAACAACAACAGGTAATATAACTGTTTTATAAATTCTAACTTTCAGATTTTTTGATAGCAGACTGGATGATAAAAGCCTCTCAACCGAATAATAACAGGCATTTCACATATTTATTCTGTATTTAATTTCCTCCCGAGTATCATTTATATTTGTTATTGTTGCTCCAAGATATTTGAACTTCTCCACCTCTTCAAAAATTAAATTTCCAATGTTTATATTTCCATTTCGTACAATATTCTCGTCACGAGACATAATCATATACTTTGTCCTTTCGGGATTTACTTCCAAACCTATCTCTTTACTTGCTTCCAGTAAAATTCCCGTGTTTTCCCTAATCATTTGTGGATTTTCTCCTAACATATTCACGTCATCCGCATAGACAAGCTGCTGATGTAACCCGTTCAATTCCAAACCCTCTCTGTTATCCTGGACTTTCCTAATGGCATACTCTAGAGCAAAGTTAAAAAGTAAAGGTGACAGTGCATCCCCTTGCTTTAGCCCATAGTGAATTGGAAACGCATCTGACAGAAACTGAGTAATAGTAGTAGTAGTAGTAGTAGTAGTAGTAGTAGTAGTAGTAGTAGTAGTAGTAGTAGTAGTAGTAGTAGTAGTAGTAGCAGTAGTAGTAGTAGTAGCAGTAATAATAATAATAATAATTAGTAATAATAATACTAATAATAATAATAATCTTTTTAATATACAGATTTATAATACAATTTAGAGGAACATGCAGATGTAGTTGCAAGAGGATTTCAATATAACAATGGCGTCATTCCAAGATACGCCTCTCCTTATTTCATCTCACTGCACTACGACATATTGTGCCGTATATTTGCTTTGTTTTGTTATTTCTTTAACGACGAAACTTTCCTAGTTCAAATGAGACAAATTGTTTGCCAGATTCTGAAGAGATGTTTGCAAGTAAAATTTATGTGCATATAGGAACGTTATGTCCTCTCCTAGAACACAATCTGCTGTAACTTTCTCTCCCAGAAAAAAGGGACACAGAAATGTTCCTTGTAACACAAAATATGTAAAAATATCTGACTGTATTCCACAGCAAGATTCCAAGAACATACAGAGGTACAATATACTTCAATAAAATATTTTATTTATTATCTAATCCTTTTATATCTAATACAGCAATAATAATAATACACATCGAATTTATAAAATAAAACCATCTGCTCTTTAATAAGGGTGACCACAAGGATCTAGAAAACAAATGCATTTATAAAAGTTTAAAATGAAAATACATACAATAACAAAGAAAATTAAAGCGAATAATATTACTTGAAATAGAGATGAAACTGTAAAATTTGAATTGAGTCCTTTAGAATTTTGTCTAAGGATTTTCTAAACTTTGTAAAATGTGAATCCCTTTGACTTTAAAAGGTTATAGGTGTATTTGGAGATGGTACTACGAACTCCATAAAGAAGTACGTGTACGACATACCAAATATGGCCTATATAATTTATATAATTATATAATTTTATTTGGCTGACATAATTTTTAATTTTATTGTGAGCTATTCTGTGTCGCAAGGCAAACCCAAAATATTGGATCAGACTATTAAATTAAATTAATTTCAATATATATATATATATATATATATATATATATATATATACATATATATACATATACATATCTCAACTGGGACATGCAAATCACAGAAACCTGCAGAAAAGTATATTCTATTATCCATGTGCTAAAAAGGATAAATGTTCATCTCCCTCTTGCTTAAAAAAGTCCCTTGTGCAGACACTTGCATTTCCCTATTTCGACTATGCGGACATTTTACTGACAGACCTCTCCAGCGACAACAAAATGAAACTTCAACGTGCTCATAATTTGTGTGTACGTTTTGTAAGCAATGTTCGTAAATATGATCATATTACCCCATCCCTGGAAGCAATAGGTTGGCTTAAACTAGATAAGAAAAGAAATTTACATTCACTTCTCTTTCTCTTCGAAATCTTGAACTCTTCTATTTACCTGTCGTCTCGCTTCACTTACCTTTCTTCCCACCATAATCTGAACACACGCTCTCGTCATGAAACAATACTAACAATACCATCCCATCGCACCTCCTCATACTCATCTTCTTTCACAATAGCCCTGCCAAGACTCTGGAATTCGCTACCTGCTAGCATCAGGGACTGTCGAAATAAAATTGAATTCAAACGAAAACTTACTAGGCACTTGCTCAGTAATTGATTACTTGAAAATAGTTTCTTTAATCTATCACAAAATATTTCAATATTCAGTAATTTCATCACTATACAATTTTGTTATTCTAGATTTAATTTGTAATTCAGTAAATATAAAATATTCTATGTTTCTCTATGATAAATTATCTAGCTTTAATTATTCAGGTAATCTTTTCGTACTTTGATTTTATTGTAATTGTAAATTTAATACTAATTGTAATATTATTTGTAATTGTAATTGTAAATTTAATACTAATTGTAATTTTATTGTTGATATTGTAGTTGGAATCTCCTGGTAGAGGGCAGAGAAGGCCTGACGGCCTTATCTCTACCAGGTTAAATAAATAAATACTACTACTACTATATACACACACACATATATATATATATTTATAGGGTGATTCACGAGGATTTACCGTCCCTTACGAAGCTTATTTCCGAAGGCATTCTAAGCAAAAAATGTAATACAAACATGTGTTCTAATCTCAATATTTTCAAAGTTACACAATTTGAAAGTATTAGTAAAATAGACCTACTATTTTCTTTAATTGCAAAAGTAAAAAAATATTACACATAGAGATTGAACTATTCAGAAGTGTCATTTCTTTAATTTGCTAGTGTTCTGAAGCTAAAAATATGTTGTTAATTGCTTTGTGCAGATTTTCTTTCTCAATTTTTAACTAAACATTATATAATTATTACACAGTTATCACAAATATTGTTACAAATCACACGACTTTAGGAACTTGATACTTTACAGTTTAATTATGCATCCTAATGTATAGTTTTAAAGAATTTACAAGATTGACGTGATTTGTAATAATTGATGTGATAATTGCGTAAGAAAATGTAATTTTGTAGATAAAAAATTCTGTACAAAGCAACTACGGAATTCACAACACATTTCTAGGTTCAGAATACAGGGACATCATTTTATTTACTTCAATTTTTACTGTACCTGAGTTTTTGAATGTACTTCACTCCCACCCTTTCTACTAATGAAGTTCCAACTGTCCTCTAGACAGAATCAAGGCCGCATATAGTAAACAGCACTGAGTTAGTGAGTATAGTACATTCCAGAAATATGTTCGCGTTTTCCAGTGACGAAAGAGCTTTCAATTGAATCATATTTTAGCACAGGCACTGTCCGTTTCCCTACGTCGCATCCCGATTTCCCCACCTGCTTCTGCTCGCCCCTCTGTAATAGCAGGGCTGTCTTAGATCTTTTCTGAAAACATTAATTTCTGTTAGGAATTGGACGCTTACGTAATATTATACAACTGTTTAAAATAACTTAAATAAAAGGGCCTCGTTAAGTAATTAACTGTCACGTGATTTCTCCCCTTTCTACGATCCTGCGGCATAATCACTTGGATGGACAGTAGATAGCATGTCTAAGTAATTTTATCTGTGCGGGTCGGGCAGAAGTGAAGATTGAATTTATAGTACGTAAGGTACTCTTCTATAGAGTAGGTAGAGAATTATTTCAACATGAGTTACTAGTACGAAGGACGAAACTGGCAATTAGAATTAGATGCAATAGTCTATAGTGCGATAATATGCACAAAAGAACTCAAGCCTGTATCGAAATGAATGGCCACCATTTTCAAATATGTGTTTAAACATCCATATTATGATTATTTTTCAATTTAACTTCATTCTCTAAATTGTATGCTAATGTGTTGTAGACAGTATAATATACACTGCATAAAGAATACGTCAGCATGGACAGCTCAGTTCGTGAGTAAAAACACTCATTGTTAAAACTGTGCTGTATTTTGATTAAACAAAAACCTAATGAAAATTATTGAACTCGAAATCGCGATATTTCCTAGTTTACGTAAATGGATGAACTACTTTCCGTCCCTCCTATACCTAGTAAAGTGATTTGTTTGTGTTTTACGCCAGTATCATCGAACTCCAGCCGTGGAAGGGGATAGCGAACGGTGTTTCCGGTTCTCTAAAGATATAGCCAGGTTAATATTAAAAATGTTTGTAAAAATAAAATGATGTTCCTGTACTAGCTAATTAAAGAAATGATACTCCTGAATAATTCATTCTTTGTCTGTAATATTATTTTACCCTTCAAACTAAGGAATAATGGTATTTTAAAAACAATTTAAAATTAATGTAACTCTGAAAATATTGAGATTAGGACAAATGTTTATATGACATTTTTTGCTCAGAATGTCTTCGGAAATAAGCTCCTAAGGGACGGTAAATCCTCGTGAATAACCATATATTTTGTGTCTGTGTCTGTCTCTATTTGTCGGTGTCGGTGTCTGTGCATGAACCATGTTTATTTAATTTAGGCTTTTATTTTTTTTATTGAGCAATTTTTGCCTTCTATCCGTGTTTCAAACGGACTAGTCTTACACTTTCATTTTTATTTAACGGCATTTCCCTCATATGTTAAGAGCGCATCCATTTTTTTTTTCGGAATATGTATGATAAGAAATTTCTTGTGTTAAATATTATTAACGTACCTTGTTAACATGTTTCGACCTATTTTCGGTCATCTTCGGAACTGGTCGTTGTTGGTCTTGGCGCCTCTGGTTTCCTATGCGGGTGCGTTCGTAGTGCAGAATCAAAGAGTGTATGTGTTTTGAAATTGAGTTATGTGTTGAGAATATCGTTGAGGTGTGTTTTCGTGTGTCTGTATATTTCATATTGTTCTAGTGTGTTGAGTTTCTGGCCTTTTGGTTGGATGTGCAGTATTTCCCTGTCTGTGTTGATGTCTCTGTAGGTGTGGTTGGCATTTGTGATGTGTTCTGAATATGTGGAGGTGTTTTGTAATTTTGTTATGGCTGTGATGTGTTCTTTGTAACGTGTTTGAAATGATTTGCCTGTCTGTCCAATGTAATAGTAATATACGTTACAAGAGCGGTATGTTGACGTTTTCATGGTCGAGGAAAATATTGAAAAAGCGAAACGTAGTTGAGCTTTTTTAATTTCCGAGAACATGAAAACAAATATACCGCTCGTGTATCGTACATTATTTTGTGCGAAGGTCGTTTATTACATACCTGAAAGACGAATTTCTAATTAATTGCAATAAAAATCTCCATGTTGGTTTCTGTTTAATGACGGCAACTTCGGAAAAGCAAAATATCTTTCTTGCTATAAAATGTTTTCTGTGTTTACTATACTCCAGCAGGCCGTGATATACGTCTGTCTTTTTTTTCCCCCAGTTTATAAATGCGAACTTAAAACAAACGGTAAGGTTATGTAATGATTTATTTTCCATTTTAATATTTTAACAATATTATTTATATAACATATTGCAGTAATAACATCAGCATCTGGACTCTTGTTGATTTTTTCACGGCTTCCTTAATGTTATTTGTATCAGGAATGCAATAAGTTTCGTGGAGTAGTAGACTTTACTTAATTTTTGCAAATATTTAAAAACAAAATTAACATTGCAATTTAGGTGAAATTGCAGTGGTAAGTTTCAATTTATAATTATTACTATGTTAAACGTCTCTAAAAATAATATGTTAAAAGCCTAAAGCAGTAAAATGAATGTCGCGCTTAAGCGGTAAGAAGAGGGAAATTGTTATGTGTGTTACGTTGGGAATACTGAATGTGGTATTTCACACTTACCGCGAATTGGTTCTGTGCGGAAAACAAGCAAATACGCACGATCTCGCACAAAAGTTGTTGCAGGTGTTACATTTGAGTTTGTATACGCCTGTGTGGTTGTTTTTTGTTTGTTTGTGTTGTTTGTGTGTTGAGATGTTTTTGTAGAGTGTTATTTGTTCTGTATGCGATGTTGTAGTTTAATTTCTCGAATGAGGTTGCAATTTTATGTGTGTTTTTGTTTTCGTATGTTAGTGTGATGTATTTTTTGTGTTCTTGTGTTTGTGTTGTATTCTTTTGCTTTTTGTGGTTTTGTTTTTTCTTACGTATGATGTTGTCTATTATGTTGGGGTTGTATCCGTGTTCTTGTGCTATGTATTTGATTGTGTTTAGCTCTTCGTTGTAATCCTGTTGGTTTATTGGTATGTTGAGTAGTCTGTGTACCATTATTCGGAATGCAGCTTGTTTGAATTTTTTTTTTTCAGTATATTACATCACTTTCTCCTATTACAAAGTCCGACAGCAATACTACTGCAGAAACGCTGTTATTTTATGACTACAGGATATCACTGATTCCTGTTACATATAAAATGTGAAAAATTTCTATTTGTACGTCCAATAAAGACAGTGCCGTCAAAATTAAAAGAACACTTGAAAGAAATAATTCATTATATCACAGGTTTATAAGATTTAAATTTTGTTTGGATACAAAAGTGGGGGAGAAATATGGAGACATTACGCCACTGTAATAGACAATAGCTTTAAGATGAAAAGTAACACTACGCCACTGATTATTATCAATTATTCCCTACATAATAGATTCTCGTAATGTCTGGCGTAGGGGCTGAGCTCAACAAAACGGATATCGCTGGCTTATATAGAACCGCAGGACGAAGCAATTACAAGAAATCGTTCGATTAAACCTTGGTTCGTGTCACCAACAGACCCACAGTTATCCCAGTGAGAAGTAAACGGGCTGCCTCAAGACAGAATACCACACGCTATTGTCAATACTTGGGGAACACATTTCATGTTAAAATAAATTATTCCTGTCCGGTACAAGAATGGAGTAGGGACTTCATTGCAGCTTACAACAAACCGGACCTTCCACTTACTAAATGTAGTGTACACACGACAACCAGGGTCGGGATTGTGTTTACTGAGCTGGAAGATGGTGCGCCCAGGCGGTGGTGTGTATTGAACGATTTCCTTCAGGCATTGAGACCACACGGAATTCACTTTCATTTGATTTTGCTCAGTTCCTGCCTCTGTCCAGGACACTCACTAGAAGTCCATAAGGCTCGGCCTAATGCGTAAACCGCATTTTTGAGGACAGAATTTAAGATAATTTTTTCTTCTTGTGGTTACCATTTCTTATTTTTTTTTTTATTTTATTGGGTTATTTTACGACGCTCTATCAACATCTAGGTTATTTAGCGTCTGAATGAAATGAAGGTGATAATGCCGGTGAAATTAGTCCGGGGTCCAGCACCGAAAGTTACCCAGCATTTGCTCGTATTGGGTTGAGGGAAAACCCCGGAAAAAACCTCAACCGGGTAACTTTCCCCGACCGGGATTCGAACCCGGGCCACCTGGTTTCGAATTCATAAATAAACAGCAAACATTGTCTTACACTGATAACTACAACTAGAAAAAATGCTATTTCACCAGAAGCAATGTTTCTAGTAGCTTTAAAATATTACGCTCCAGACAGTTTTCTTATTAACGTTGGTGACCAAAGTGGTATTCATGTGTATACCACAAGCAAAATAGTTAGAAAAGTTGCTACAGCTATAGGACATTTTCACAGCGTTATATCAACATGCCAACAACACCTGAAGAATGGGAAAATGGGAACTTTGCCAAAATATTATTTGTGTCATGCATTCAGTTATTCACTAATTGAATTGTTCTGAGTTTAAATTTGTTACCTCTGTCAATTCAATGGTAACTTGTTAGGAATATTTTACTGAGTTATTTTACGACAATTTATCAACTGCTGTGTTTATCTAGCGTCTGAATGATATGAAGGTGATAATGCCGGTGAAATTAGTTTAGCGTCCAGCGCCGAAAGTTACCCTGCATTTGCTCTTAATGGGTTGAGGGAAAACCCCGGAAAATCTCAACCAGGTAACTAACTTGTCCCAACCAAGATTTGAACCCTGGCCAGCTCGTTTCACGATCAGACACGCTAACCGTTACTCCACAGCGGTGGACCTTAGGGATATTTTACACGAGTGTCTTAATAATATCTTTCTCGAGATACTAGTTGCGATTTTCTTCAAATCTGCAAAATATGATTGAAAATAGCACGATATTTAGATTTACAAGTCTGTAAAAATATATCGGCAATGCTGTCTGTACCTAACATCAATATTTCGTAGGGGATTAAGACATAAATTGAAACTGTTTGTTGCGAAGATTAAATTAACATTCATCACTAGGTATTGGAGCCTTTGTTGTCAAAGCGGCGGTGTGCCAGTAGTGATTTAGTGCTCGAAAACCAGTTTATATTGTGACACTCCGCGTTATGAATGTTTTCCATCCCCGTGTCATGCTGATGGCGCCGACCTCGTTTGCTGCCTTATACACATTTTCGTCCTTTGTTCCCGACACGATTTTCTTTTCGTTAAGTTTCTGCCAGAACAAAATAACACAGTTTTAGTATTTTTTTAGTATTTATTTATTTAACCTGGTAGAGATAAGGCCGTCAGGCCTTCTCTGCCCCTCTACCAGGGGATTACAACTATAATATGAAGAATAAAATTACAATTAATATTAAATTTACAATTACAATAAAAATTAAAGTACGACAAGATTACCTGATTAATGAAAGCTAGATATTTTATCATAGAAGTTAAGAACAAAGAATATTTTTGTATTTACTGAATCACAAATTAAACCTAGAATAACAAAATTCTATAGTGATGAAATTGCCGGATATTGAAATATTTTGTGATAGATTAAGATAACTATTTACAAGAAACCATGTCTGAACGAGTCTTAATTACTGACCAAGTGCCTAGTAAGTTTGCGTTTGAATTGAGTTTTATTCCGACAGTCCCTGATGCTAGCAGGTAAGGCAGGGCTATTGTGAAAGAGGATGAGTATGAGGAGGTGCGATGGGATAGTATTGTTAGTATTGTTTCATGGCGAGAGCGTGTGTTCAGATTGTGGTGGGAAGAAAGGTAAGTGAAGCGAGACGACAGGTACTAAGGAATGGAAGAGTTCAAGATTTGGAAGAGAAGGAGAAGTGAATGTAAATTTCTTTTCTTATCTAGTTTAAGCCAACCTATTGTTTCCAGGGATGGGGTAATATGAACATATTTACGAACATTGCTTACAAAACGTACACAAAAATTATGAGCACGTTGAAGTTTCGTTTTGTTGTCGCTGGAAAGGTAAGTCAGTAAAATGCCAGCAGGTTCACTTCCTCCAACAAAGAAATAGTCGTATTTGGAACTAATAGGCCTATGGCAGCGTTTCTCAAACTATGGTCCGTGGACCCCCTGTGGTCCTCGAGGTCTGCCCTTGTGGTCCTTCAAAAAAGACAGAAGAAATAATGAAATTCAAACGAATTCCCTATCACACTATAGCTGAAAATCTCAGAGTTTGGAAGTGACACATGGCAATCTCCTTTCACTTTTTCTCCCAGTACTGACATTGTATAATAGTACATTATGCAACGAGTCTATAATGATAGTAATTAAGAATCGAGTATGGATATTTATGAAACGAGCGCAAGCTCGTTTCATAATTTTCATACGAGCTTCTTAATTACCATTATAGGCGAGTTTCATACGACTTCTTATGCTCGACCATATTTCTAACTTGAAATTACCGGTATTCAGAATATACATTTTATTTGTATCTGACAAGATCGGAAGTGACCTTGTTCTAGGTCGTGAATTGTGAGATGTGCGCAGACGCGAAAGTATTGATTTTTTTCCGAGGAACAATAATGTCATTGACCTTGACGTAGTCCCGTTAAACTTGATAATATTATAATATTATAACCTTGATTATTGAATTCGACATTCACAAACGTGATGACAAATTGAATTTATTTGAATATTATTTACAATTAACGCTAATTATTGTAGTAACAGAACATAACCTTCTGCGACAGTGTTGGATTTCCAGCCTCCGTGACTTTTCGCTCATTCACTTTCGATTGCATATCCGAGAATAATCGATACTTGCGGTTTTATAACGGTACAAAGCTGACTTGCCATTGGCTGAACACATGTAAGCTGAGTTACCATTGGCTGAAGACCTGTACTTTAATGAGTAGGTGTACTTTAATAACATGCATTAAAGGACTGCTACCAGGTGTATAACTAGTACATTTCGGCATGGTCGAGCATAACATTTATTATCCTTCTCGTCTACCGAATTTCCACTCTACTCTAAGCAACAAAAGAGGAATTTAAATCACTATGAACGTGGTGTTTCCCTCCATCTTTTCCCCGCACATCCCGCGCCTGTAACCCAGCCAGGGACCACCCGAATTGATAACAGAGGACCAAAGTATCGAATCTTTTCTTGTATTTATGACTTTCTCAATAGTTTTGCCGACACTCAGTCTGCACATTGAAATGGTTACGTACTGTACATCGTACACCAATAATTGAACGTGCCAAATTGCATATTTACTTGTTGAAAATCGGGCATGTTTCTGCATTAATTCTTTTTATTTCTGTTTTTCCAGATGACGATATAAGAAATTTTAGACTCCGCCTATTTTTAAAATCCGGGCGAATCAGATCCAAAAATTCAAATTACAATATTTTTCTAATTATATTTTTTGTAGCCAATCACAAGTAACTGTGCATTGTTGATTCATCGCTTGCCTGTTAGCAGTTAGTTATTTGAAATCCTTCTTATGTGGTACACGCTAGCAGATGTTCATGTCTCTGTTAAATAGTGCCCATTATACATAATGGAAAACTGGCTTCGATCTGGATCTTTGAAAGGAAAGGAACGTGATTATACGATTCATTTAGGCAGTGCTAATAGTTCAGAAGCTGTGTCTGAAGATATTAATATCAGTGATTCTAGTGCCATTAAAGAAATATCTAGCCCTGTTCAAAGAAAAAATACTTTCGTAAATATTACAAGAGTTATTTGGAACTTGGATTTACTTGGTGTGGCAATGAGAGTGAACCAAAATCTCGGTGCGTTGTTTGTTACGAAGTGCTTTCAAACGAGTGTATGAAACCCGCGAAATTGAAACGACACTTACATACGAAACACGTAAGTGTAAAAAGTAAACCTTTAGAATTATTAATGTGAGTACCAACATTTATTTATTTTGTTAATTAATAAGCTAAAGATTATCCAAACTCTAACAGCCTTGAATTATTAAAAAAACGAAAATAAATTTTCTTCTATTAACATTAACTTAATTAGTTAATACTAATATAAAATTAATTGAAGTAAATTAATTTTAATTAATTAACTATTTTAAAATATAAGTACTGCTATTAAAATATGCTACAAAAATGATAAATTTGCTTTCAAAAGGAACAAGAGTAAGGTGGTCCGCGGAACTGTTCTGACTTAAAAAGGTGGTCCCCACTTCAAAAAAGTTTGAGAAATGCTGCCCCTATGGTATTAGAAAATTTTGCTGTACTTTATCTAAGAAACAATC
This sequence comes from Periplaneta americana, assembly GCA_025594305.2. NCBI lineage: Eukaryota > Metazoa > Arthropoda > Insecta > Blattodea > Blattidae > Periplaneta > Periplaneta americana. The sequence goes on from JAJSOF020000005.1 coordinate 20,677,301, forward strand.
TACAGTATTAAAATCTGCAGAGACATAGTACATCCACTTTGTATAAAGAATGGAAAGTAACCACTGCACCAAAGTAAAATTGGTCACGAGGAGAAGTTGGAAAATCTAAATAAATTTTTTTTCTTTCTAAAATTCACCGTTTAGATGAATTCCTTGTTTTTCTATGAAGCATTTAGCACCATCACGCCTACTACAATCATTATAGCAATAGCGGCCTCACTCTTACAGTATCTTATCTTTTCCTCCACCTCTTCTGTACTCAGTCGTAGACATGCGACAGTGAGCTACGTTCCAAGATTTTATTTTAACGATTTTCGCAATTATTCAATTTAAATTCATAGCTAAACGGTTTAATTTGTAAAAACAAACACACCAGACACTACTATTCAGATTATGTTTACCTATCTGCTTGTGTAAAAATCAGGCATTTCTCTCGGGCCGTTACAGCAATAGAGCGCTGCAAACATTGGGAAAACAAAACATTTTTTTTTCTGCTTAACGATGCTTCATCGAAGGAAAAATGTAATAAAAGCTTTGTTATATTTAAAATATAGAATTACTGTACCTCTTAAATTTTAGTGCATCAGTCCTCTTTCACTCTGTATTTAGGTCCATTACACACGGTGTTAAAAAAAGTAACCAATATTTTAGGAGGTGATAGTATGCATCAAAAAAAAAAATGTCTAATAAACATGGGTCCTACAACACATAAGCCTAATTTCTGAGATCTGAACACTTGTTCGTAGGAGGTGCTCAATGTGACGTCCATTCACGGCAATGCATTTTTCTGCTCTACAATACAGTAGGCTACCAGATAATCATACCGTAGTTGAATACTGATACGTCGCAAGGAATACTGAAAAGAAAAGTTTGGTTGCGGATATGAGCGGGGTTCAACAGAGATGGTGTTGTGAATTTTCGTAATCAGCATGTGTGGGCTGATGAAAATCCCCATGCAGTTGAAGAAACAAGGCATCAGCACAGATTCTCAATCAACGTATGGGCGAGCGTTCTTGGCGATAGATTAAGGGCCATACGTGCTACCACAGAGATTAACTGGGGATCGTTATCAGGACTTTCTTATTAACGTATTGCCTACCTTACTGGAGTATGTGCAATGTCAGCAAAGACTACAGACGTGGTTCATGCATGATGACACACCAGGACATTTTTTCCGCAAAGAACGTGAACACCTGACGCTGACATTTTAGGACCGCTGGATTGATTGGGGAGGCCCCACACCTTGGCCTGCTCGTTCCTCAAATCTAAATCCCTTACTCTTTTGGTTATCAAGAACAACCAGATCAATTTCAAAGAGTGTGTGATTCCTTACGCCGAAAGGCAAAGGGATACATTGCCATGAATAGACGTCACATTGAGCACCTCCTATGTACAAGTCTTCAGATCTTAGAAAGTATGTGTTGTAGGACCCATGCTTATTAGACATCATTTTCTTGTTTTGATGCATACTAGCACCTCCTAAAATATTGGATACTTTTTAAACATCCTGTATATTTATTACACACTGTCTCCCAATGGAGGTAGACCCTTCAACCTTAATATATTGGCATGTATGATTTACAAATATAAATACACAGTAGAATAATAAGATAAAAAAATTTATATATATATATATATATATATATATATATACACACACTAAATTCTGATTAAAATATATGGGCTATTCCATCTCAAATCGGCCGAAATATAGAGAAAATTTACCTTGCAATTTTTAAATACAATGAAACTTTTTCTGTCCGTTGATAACTGTGATACAATGCTTTGTGCAAAGTTTGAGGCATCAGAACTTCATAGTGTTTAAATTTAAAATATTTAAATTTATCGTATTTTCATAAAATTAGCAACTTTAAACTGTTGTGTCTCCGAAACCCTTTCACCCAATGATCAAAATCAAGGTTTATTTTGATGCTGAGAAATTAAAGTTTATATTGACATGTAAACAGTTTTTCTTACTTTTTATGGAAATGGAGAAATTTACATTTTTCCCCATTAAGACGCCTTTGACCACGAAAAATATTTTTTAAAATATATGGTTAGATTCCGCATTGAAAGTACAAATAAACACATATTTTTTACTGGTGAACCGTTGATAAGAAAGTATTGAAAATATCAAATAAAGAAAATAAATAGTACGCGCGTGAAGTAACCAGCTGACTGTAAGGCGGGACCTAGCCGAGACAAGCAAGGCCAGGAGACAAACATGTGATGTTTCGTCTAGTAGCGCATAGCTGGTTTAGCTTTATCACAAGTTTTCATAAACACAGGAGTAAAATGTCGCCCAACGCTCGCTTATCTTCAGCTCTCGGCCAGTGCGTACGGTACTGCGCCGTTCAAGTCTAGGCGTGTGAAAATAACTTATTTAATATCCTCGAAACTTATTGCCGAGCTACTAAGCAAACAATGCCGAATCCCTCTTAATAATGCAAGGTTTTTTCTCAATATTTTTTTACATTTTTACAAATTGGCAAAAAGCCTAAAGTAAGTAAAATCAGATTATCTGTCTCTCTGTATAAAATAAAAATAAGGACTACTTCTTAACATAACCTACCAATGTCAGCTTCAAAATGAGTTCCCGTTCAATGTTCTGCAGTAAATGGTTCCAGAGTTCTGACCGCTGAAAAAGGCTTGTTTTTTTTTTTTTAATACGCTAAATTTGTCGCTCAATAGTACGAAAACCGTTTGACTTTCGATAGTATATTCTTGAAAATACACTGTCCTCAGCACCTTGTATAAATAGGGAAAAAATCAGCGTATTAAAAAAATTCGAGGTTTTTTACTGATCGATTTCATATGGAATAGCCCATATGTTAAAAGTGTAAATTATTATTTAAAATTTGTCATGATTTTTTTTTTCAAAACTTTTGTGACAATGTGATCTGCTCAAGATTTAGGTAACCCAATTGTTTTCTAAACATATTAAAGAATTTTGGAAAAACACCACGGGCCCCGATAAAAAGACCAATCACGTCTATGTGAAATTTCGACTGAAAATCCATTACTGACATTTTTTTAGTAGGGTACTATCGCATTCTTTAAAGCCCGCATTCTATAGGGAAACGATTCTATCCACAAACGATTAGGGAAAACACGGAAATTCTACGTGAAGCAAGTAAAGCGATAGGGTTGAAACTAAATCCCGAAAAGACTAAGTATATGATTATGTCTCGTGACCAGAACATTGTACGAAATGGAAATATAAAAATTGGAGATTTATCCTTCGAAGAGGTGGAAAAATTCAAATATCTTGGAGCAACAGTAACAAATATAAATGACACTCAGGAGGAAATTAAACGCAGAATAAATATGGGAAATGCCTGTTATTATTCGGTTGAGAAGCTTTTGTCATCTAGTCTGCTGTCAAAAAATCTGAAAGTTAGAATTTATAAAACAGTTATATTACCGGTTGTTCTATATGGTTGTGAAGCTTGACTCTCACTTTGAGAGAGGAACAGAGATTAAGAGTGTTTGAGAATAAGGTTCTTAGAAAAATATTTGGGGCTAAGAGGGATGAAGTTACAGGAGAATGGAGAAAGTTACACAACGCAGAGCTGCACGCATTGTATTCTTCACTTGACATAATTAGGAACATTAAATCCAGACATTTGAGATGGGCAGGGCATGTAGCACGTATGGGCGAATCCAGAAATGCATATAGATTGTTAGTTGGGAGGCCGGCGGGAAAAAGACCTTTGGGGAGGCCGGGACGTAGATGGAAAGGTAATATTAAAATGGATTTGAGGGAGGTGGGATATGATGGTAGAGACTGGATTAATCTTGCTCAAGATAGGGATCAATGGCGGGCTTATGTGAGGGCGGAATTGAACTTCCAGGTTCCTTAAAAGCCACTAAGTAAGTAAGTAAGTAAGTATTCTATATACTTACTTACTTACAAATGGCTTTAAGGAACCCGAAGGTTCATTGCCGCCCTCACATAAGCCCGCCATCGGTCCCTATCTTGTGCAAGGTTAATCCAGTCTCTATAATCACACCCCACCTCCCTCAAATCCATTTTAATATTATCCTCCCATCTACATCTCGGCCTCCTTAAAGGTCTTTTTCCCTCCGGTCTCCCAACTAACACTATATATGCATTTCTGGATTCGCCCATACGGGCTACATGCCCTGCCCATCTCAAACGTCTGGATTTTAAGTTCCTAATGATGTTAGGTGAAGAATAAAATGCGTCAGTTCTGTGTTCTGTAACTTTCTCCATTCTCCTGTAACTTCATCCCGCTTAGCCCCAAATATTTTCCTAAGCGCCTTATTCTCAAACACCCTTAACCTATGTTCCTCTCTCAAAGTGAGAGTCCAAGTTTCACAACCATAGAGAACAACCGGTAATATAACTGTTTTATAAATTCTAACTTTCAGATTTTTGGACAGTAAACTGGGTGTTAAGAGCTTCTCAACCGAATAATAACACGCATTTCCCATATTTATTCTGCGTTTAATCTCCTCCCGAGTGTCATTTATTTTTGTTACTGTTGCTCCAAGATATTTGAATTTTTCCACCTCTTCGAAGGATAAATCTCCAATTTTTATATTTCCATTTCGTACAATATTCTGGTCACGAGACATAATCATATACTTTGTCTTTTCGGGATTTGCTTCCAAACCGAACGCTTTACTTGCTTCAAGTAAAATTTCCGTGTTTTCTCTAATCGTTTGTGTATTTTCTCCTAACATATTTTCTCACGTCATCTGCATAGACAAGAAGCTGATGTAACCCGTTCAATTCCAAACCCTCTCTGTTATCCTGGACTCTCCTAATGGCATATTCTAGAGTGAAGTTAAAAAGTAAAGGTGATAGTGCATCTCCCTGCTTTAGCCCGCAGTGAATAGGAAAAGCATCAGATAGAAACTGGCCTATACGGATTCTGCTGTATGTTTCACTGAGACACATTTTAATTAATCGAACTAGTTTCTTGGGAATACCAAATTCAGTAAGAATATCATATAATACTTCCCTCTTAACCGAGTCATATGCCTTTTTTAAATCTATGAATAACTGATGTACTGTACCCTTATACTCCCATTGTTAAATAAATTGTGAAACTGGCCACATATTCACTTTAAACAACATTGATTTCGTGTGCGGCTTCTCAGTTTGAGGAATTACTCAAGGGATCAGAAAACAGTGCTGAAATATCTGGGAGGAATTGGCCGAAGCTTTACACATTCATGAGACAGTAACAAACGGCCCATTATTGCCGGGCCGCGAGGTCATACGTAACCTAGGCAACGCAATAAAACAAAAGTAAACCAACAAGCGCTGCTAATGCATTTCGATACATAATTAAATACCAGTGAATTAAGAGCTACTGCAAGGAACTGATAAAGCAAGTTATGTACAGTTCACGGAGGAAATCAGGAAACTTAATCTTCTTTAGCTACTGCTTTGCTTACAAGACACGAAATGCAGAGATGTCTAGAGATCTGTTCTCAATAGATGTTACCTAATGTTCCCAAGCGGCATAATGCCGTTATTCCTACTGATTATCTTCTGTAGTGTGGTGGTTATATTTACCACAGACATCGAACTGCACAAGACTGAGGAAATGATTTTGAAGTAGATATTCTTATAGTAATAATAATAATAATAATAATAATAATAATAATAATAATAATAGTAATAATAATAATAGTAATAATAGTAATAATAATAGTAATAATACTAATAATAAGAATAATAATAATCATAATAATAATAATAATGGTTTCTTTAAACTGTTAAAAAGTTAAGCCATTCACCTTCTCTTCCACTCAACCAGTATGATAGAAAATTACTACAATCTATGAATACAAGACATAATTTGGACAATACAATACAAAGCAATACAATACAATACAATATATAATTAATATAATACAATGACAATTCTTTTATCTTCACAACACCAATAAAATAATTATGTAATAATATTAGAGGGAAGGATTTATATGGACTAAAAATATATGAAATATGTAAATAAAGTAGTTATTTTTACCAAAATATGGAATTAAAATGGATTTTTACCAAAATATTGAAGAAAAAATGGACTTAAAATTATAAAAAAATGACTATTCTTAAATATTGGTACATTTTAATCAAATAAACAGAAAAATATAATAGATGCGCTATATCTTCCAAAAGTTTCAACAAAACACAATTTTTATTGTCTGTTACAAACAATAGGTTACAAACATTTCTTTCAAGTGCTGAAAAGTGAATCTTCTTCTATTGTCATCTGAGGAAAGATTTAAATAAAGAGCGTTCGACGTCACAGAAGCACTGAATAATGTCAAGGACACAAGATTGCTGGGGATAAGTAGTTTTTACTGTTGATTGGACATCACTCAATGAGGAAAATTTGTAGTTCTTCATACCAAGATTTTGAAAGTACAGTGTCCATTAGATCTTATAGCATCTGAACTTTACCTCTAACACGAAGTTGTTCCACAGTCTTTTTATAATTTCAAAACTTTCAGATAGTGAAGGTGCCTGAATTTTAGAACTTTTTGAAATGATGCATGAAAATGTATGCTGAATAAAACAACATTCTTCACACTTATATTAAACATCTGTTTTGCAGTATAAATATGAGACTGCATCCAGAAGTCCAATGGACAAGGAGAACATTGTTAATAGAGTCTATAAAAATGTTCGGCATAAATTCAACAATTATCTAGGCATTAGTCCCCATCTAGTTAAAACTCTACGCTAAAATGGAATTACTCAGGGTACATTTCTTTCAACACGTTAACTCTACTGGGAGCTTTGAGAAAACTTTTTCACTGATGAAATCAACAAATCTACTTTAGGGAAATTGTCTTGACCATTGTGCCACACGATGAAACATGCGCCACACAAAAAATGAGTCAATTTAGGATATACAACAGATAATGCTTGTCCAGCTTTGACCATAAAGGGGCAGCATTGACAAGGTTTAAAGAAATAAAATTATCGGAATAATACCCTTTGGCCAAACAGGATATCCCACACCTAGTTGAACAGTTTAAAAGTTTTGTTATTACTTTTCTAGAACATCACAATGTAAAATATCAGTTAAGAATATTGTTCAAACAAAATAACTGATACAATAAGTCTACCTTCAGGGTGTTAAACAAGGAAACCCAAATTCCAACATTATTCAATTTCATCTCTTATCTTCTGATATTGTCTCATCAGATGGATGGAGAATAAAGTGTTGACTCATCCGGGATTGTAAATATTTTTCAACGAATTATTGAAGACCTTATTCTTTTTTGTGACGATCAGAATATCAGCAGAGATCGGAGAATGACTTACAGGTCGCAGCTTAAACAATTAATTAAACTCAGATCTTACATTCGATGTTGTTGGTTTGTAATAAAAACAATTGTCAATGGCATTTGAAAGTTGTTTGTTGGCCATGAAGTTGTAATGTGTTTTAAATCAGGAAATTTTGTGTAGATATCCTCCTTTAACAAATTACAAAATAATATTTTATTGTCAGTTGAACAACCATCTTCTTTAAATTGAGTAAATTTAACTTGTTAGTTTTGATTTTAAATTGACTGAAAGGACTTTTAATATTTACCGTCTTTACAATGTTCAACAAAACTGAAAATTTTATACAACGTTAGCTGGCATTTAACTGTTGGTTCACAAAAGTTGGTTAAAAATTTTAAATTAAATTAATACAGTTTTGTAAACTTTCCCATTGTTGAAATGCTAATTTTCAAATAACTCTGATGTTAAAGGGATTACTGAACATGTGTTTAAATCATCAAAAGTTGAAATGTATTTTTAAAAGTTAATGGAATTTTGTTTTGTTTTATTGAGAAAAAACCTAATATAAAACTGTTTTATACCAAATATAAGAAAATGAATGAACCGGTTAAAATATGTACTAAACTCTAAAATATGGAAAAATATGGAAAATAAAAATGTTTTAGACCAAGTGAAACATAAAGATAATGCAAAATATAAATTATATTAGGAACAGGTAAATATGTATTTACATATAAATCCTTTCCTGAATATTAGTAATACTAATAATAATAATAATAATAGTAATAGTAATAATAATAATAATAATAATAGTAATAATAATAATAATAATAATAATAATAATAATAATAATAATAATAATAATAATAATAATAATAATAATAATAATAATAATAATAATAATAATGGTTTCTTTAAACTGTTAAAGTTAAGGCCATTCGGCCTTCTCTTCCACTCAACCAGTATGATAGAAAATTACTAAAATGTTATGAATATGACATAATTTATACAATACAATACAAAGCAATACAATACAATACAATACAATACAATACAATATATAATTAATATAATACGATGGCAATTCTTTTATCTTCACAACACCAATAAAATAATTATGTAATAATAATAGCAGTAGTAGTAATAATAATAATAATAATAATAATAATAATAATAATAATAATAGTTATACCTAAATTAAATTAAATCTTTAAACTCGATCACAATTATAACTTCAATTTGACTTCGCCCATAACAAATCGTTTAGCCTTTTCTTGAAAGTGGTTATTGTCTGGCAGCCCCTAATTTTCTGAGGTAGAGAATTCCATTCACGGGTGACTGAGACAGTAAAAGAGGATGAATAGTGGGATATTCTATGGGCAGGAATTGCTAGAATTTGGCTCTCCTATGACCTGGTGTTTAGATTGTGATTGGAGGATAAGTAATTAAACAGGGAACGAAGAAAATTTGGAATAGAAGAGTGGAGAACTCGAAACAGAAGAGACAGCGAATGAAGAGTTCTACGGTTACTAAGTTGCAGCCAAGATAAAGATTTGAACGAGGTTGTAATATGGTCAAATTTGTAAGCATTGCTGATGAATCTGATTTATTGTGCACATATAATGGCTTTCATATAAATACGGAAAATAGAAAAGCCTATTCCTTGCACTTTTACGAAGGTTCTGAAGACTTCCTTCTTTAAGATTCATATTTATCTACAGAGACTATCACGCATGACAATATTGCCATAAAGGAACGAAGGTGGGATGTCAATGGTATGGAAGAAGACATTCCTGCTGTAAATTGGGACTAGTGTCGTGCAATGTTCGAACATGAGAGGGAATATCAAGATACTACAAACTTCGTCCTACTCCATAGGCATCCCAACAGTACGTGGAAATGAAGTATTTAAACTAAAATAGCGGAATCATTTGATAATCGGAAAGAGGTCTTATGTTCAGCGTTGCTAACCTCAAAGAAATTTCTGTAAAATTAAAGAAATTTTCTGCTCTTCAAAGAATAACATTTAATCACGAAGAAAATAAAAGAAAATTAACTAGTCCCAGTACAGAAATAATGAACTCTTCGATATCAACGTCCATAGACTATATCTGACTAATGAAAATTCTTCGATATCCCTGTGTTATTGAATCACCGTGTTTGTCAGCACAAAATTCGTCTCCCCTCTGCCTCTAGCGCGTGTGCGTTCCGAGAACGATCAAGTGAAAGATGCATGCCTTCATTTTGTTGTACTAGACTATAATATGAATGGCATTTTGACTTGTCTAATGTAGGCCATATATCAGATGATGGCTGCCATGCGTGCCCACTTGCTGAAAATAATGCGCCCTGGTGGCTGCTTTGGTACCTAGCTTGCGATTACGGAGTAATACATTTCGGTTTTGTTTATGTCTACTTCAAACTTTAGTTGGAAATAGTTTAGCAAGCGTACATCCTGAAGAATCTATACTAATAATACATTGCTTGATTGATTGGTTGATTTGTTGATCATTTATTTGGTTTGTTGTTCGATCGATTGGTCGGTTTGTTAGTGTATCGATTACTTAGTTTCTTCATCGGGTTGTTCGTTTGTAAACCTGTAGCCGAAATTTTTCTGGTAATTTTCGATTTTCCAAAAATAATTGGTCCTAACATATATAATTAACCGTCCTGAAACCGAAAATCGCTTTTTGTTTAATTTTTGTTTGTATGTCTGTCTGTCTGTCTGTCAGGATGTTTGTTACCTTTTCAGGCGATAATGGCTGAACTGATTTATAAGAAAATTGGAACATAAATTAATTTCGTTGTAACTTAGAATTTAGGTTATATGGCACTCAAAATATTTTATTTTAAAGGGGGGTTATAAGGGGGCTTGAATGAAATAAATCGAAGTATCTCCCTTATTATTAATTTTCATGAAAAATATTACATAACAAAAGGTTCTTTAAAAATAATTTTCGATAAGTTTTATTCTATGCAAAATTTTGATAGGACCGATATTTAATGAGATAAATGAGTTTCAAAATTACAATAACGCCATATAAGGCAGTGTAGTGAAATAAAAAACAAATGACTTCGTCTATAAGGGGCCTTGGACAACAACAATCGAAAGCTATGAAACATAGCCTACAGAGAATGTTTCTGTGTTTGTATGAAGTAATATCGGAAGCTAAATTAACCGATTTGTATAATTAATTATTATTTCACCATTGAAAAGTGTAGTTTCTCTAGATGGACATAATGCTATAATGTTATTACAGTAACTTCTGAGTGAATCGAGGACAGGTAAGATTAAAATAGCTTCTTATGCACAGAAAACTTGATAGGCTATTCTGTACATTCGTTTCCTGTATTTCCTAATTTAATTTTTACGACCGAATGAGTGGTCTCTGGATCAAAATGATCGAATTTTAATTTTTTAATACAATTTAAATTAAGTGACATAATAAATGATTTATCCTTCTATCAAACACGAATGTTCCCTGGATCAAGTGTCCTATTTTAATTATGTAATTACTTTATATTTATTTCTAACGGGTGCAGCGGAGCGCACGGGTACGGCTAGTAAAGGAATAAGAAGCAATGTTACAACAAAAACATAGCCTACATAATTGAAGGAAGTAAAGAGATAAACATAAATGAAGGAATAAAGACAAGCATGAGATCCTTATTTGGAATACATCGAGTTAGAGAAGAGTACTTTACACTACACTACTCTTATCGGCCCTAATTGTTAGATATGCCCTTGACCGCTTTCCATCCCACGGCAAGTGAGAGTTCATTTCCGGACACATATGTGAGACTACCACCTACATTGTTGAAATGCTCAATTACCACGCCGACCATCTGGAATAATGCCCGAGGTGTTGCATTAATACAGGTGACGTGGACCACCTAATCAGCATATTGTGGTCTGGTGCCTCTAGTGCTTCTGCCATTAATTACCGAATACGACATGCGTTCAACTACAGCACGGGCCCAGCTTGGAAGCAAGTAGGTGTCTTCTACATGTTAGACTAAAGCTTGGTATAAAAATATGAGTGTGTAACTTTACACATAGGACAAGTGAAACTTTTTAAGTTGTAATCTGTAGCAATAATAATAATAATAATAATAATAATAATAATAATAATAATAATAATAATAATAATGATTTATTTAACCTGGCAGAGTTAAGGCCAACGGCCTTCTCTAACACTCAACCAGGAGTAAAAACTGCGTTATAGAAACACTACAAATTTACAAAGTACACACAAAACTGAATAAGATAATAATAATAAAATGTAAACAACAAGTAAGAAGAAATCAGACATAATATATAACATACAGAAAGAAAGAAAAAGCATAATAAAATGAACAGCAGGTCAAAAATAAATGAGGCCTACAAAGTGTAAAAAAATAAGAAAATTATTGATGATAATAATAATAATAATAATAATAATAATAATAATAATAAATGAGAATAGTACTGATAATAATGATGATAATAATATTAATAATAATAAATAAAATAATAATAACAGGCCTAATAGTAATAATAATACTAATAGTAGTAATACAATAGTGCAGTACAAAACATACAATGAATACAATATTTTTAAGTATACACAGTAAGGTAAATTATGTTTATATATTCAACTTATCACATTAGAGATATACCACTATCGGAAAATATGAAAACAAAAATATAAAATAAGTTAAATATCACTAGAACATAAAAAAGTGAATACGTGGAAACATGCAATACAACACTTGTCATAATAGTAAGTTAGTTTGGCAACTCGTCATAAGATAATTTTCTAACTTGGATTTGAAAGATTTCAATGTTCGGCATGACTTTTATATAATATACATAATATGACATATAATATTTAAATCTTGGTTAAATGTAATACTTTCATATTCGATACTCAACATTTTTAAATAAATCAATGAATTGGTTTATATTTTAATAACATACAGTAGCGTGCAAATTAATCCGAACAACGTAATTACTTAAGCAAAAAAACCACTCAAACGGGATAAAAAAAGGATCTAAGACATACTTCAGTAATCTATGTAGCCTCCGTTGTTCCTAATAACAGCTCTGAGACGATTTGGCATGGATTCCACTAATTTCCCACAAATATTCTTCATTTCTTCATCGCGAAACCATACACCAATGAGGGCAGAAATCATCTTCTCCTTTGTAGAACAATCCATTTTTGCATTCTTCTTTTGCAAATTGACCACAAGTTCTCAATGGGGTTGATGTCGGGTGAGTTGCCTGGCCAGGGAGTACCTGAATATTCTTTTGTTGAAGAATTCTGTAGTTTTTCGAGACGCATGGCATGGTGCCAGGTCTTGTTGGAACACACCTCTGCCATCCGGAAATGATTTTTGCAGCTGGGGTACGATTCTGGTTTCCAATATGTGAATATATTTGTCAGAATTCATCATTCCCTTGATAGGTATTAATGCTCCAGGCCCTTCATGTGTAAAACATCCCCAAAACATTACTTTAGGGGGTATTTGGGTGCTTGTTGGAGATGAGCTGCTGTTACTTTTTCGGATCCTTTCCGTACGTAAGAAACACGGTGGCCGTGGACCTCGAAATGAGACTCATCGGAAAAAGTACATTCTTCCAGTCATTCACTGTCCAATGTTGATGTAATTTTGCCCACATTAAGCGTTTTTGCATATAACAGGGGTTAGCAGTTGCTTCTTAATAGACTTACGAGCCCTTCGTTCAGCTTCCAAAAGCCTACGCCGCACTGTTGTGACGTGAATATTCGCCCCAGTGGTAGCCATTAACTCGCGGGTTAAGTCGACAGCAGTTAGTCTAGGATTTAATTTACTTTTCCTGACAATTAAACGATCATCTGCAGGTGAAGTCTTCCTTTTCCGGCCACAGTTTCTTTTTTTCTGGGGTGTGATGGATCCAGTCTCCCTGTATCGTTTTATGATCGAATTAACAGTAGCCAAACCGATGTGACATTCTGCAGCAATTTGCCTCTGTGTCATAGAAGAATGCTCTGCTAATGTTATAATTTTAGACCGTTTTCGTGGAGTTGTATCCATTTGTGAAGACGGCAGAATGTACACAGGATTGCAGTATTAAGTCTTCAACACAACTGAAATGTTTATAAGTACAAAACGACAGGCAAAATGTCACATATTATAAAAAAAAATAATAACGACAGATCTTCAACAATGGAATTACACGTACTACAGATGTCAATTAAAGCGGTATGAGCAGCTGTGAGGCCAACAATGACAGAAAATGTAAAAATATGTCGTGTTCGGTTTAATTTGCACGCTACTGTATGTACAGTTAAATATGATCTGATTTATCACAAGAACTCAAAAATACAAAATGTTTACTACAAGGATACATGATGCCATTCACATTGTTTAAACTATACATTGATGCAGTATTAAATGAATGGCCAAAAAATGTAAACTAATGGGACTGACATTAAAAGAAGATTTACATATAAGAGATGTACAGAACAATGGAAGGAGTCCATAATCGTACCTATCTTTAAGAAGAGGGACAAGACTAACTTCCGAGGAATATCATTTTTGTTGACGTCGTACAAAATTTTGTCCAATATTCTTTTGAGAAGATTAACTCCATATGTAGATGAAATTATTGGGGATCATCAGTGGGGTTTTAGCCATAATAGATCAACTACAGATCAGATATTTTGTATTCGACAGATAATGGAGAAAAATGGGAGTATAAGGGTACAGTGCATCATAGATTTCAAAAAGGCATATGATTCGGTTAAGAGAGAAGTTTTATATGATATTCTTATTGAATTTGGTATTCCCAAGAAACTAGTTAGAATAATTAAAATGTGTCTCAGCGAAACGTACAGCAGAGTCCGTATAGGTCAATTTCTGTCTGATGCGTTTCCAGTTCACTGTGGGCTAAAGCACGGAGATGCACTATCACCTTTACTTTTTAACTTTGCTCTAGAGTATGCCATTAGGAAAGTCCAGGATAACAGAGAGGGTTTGGAATTGAATGGGTTACATCAGCTGCTTGTCTATGTGGATGACATGAATATATTAGGAGAAAATCCACAATCGACTAGGGAAAACACGGAAATTTTACTTGAAACAAGTAAAGAGATAGGTCTGGAAGTAAATCCCGAAAAGACAAAGTATATGTTTATGTCTCGTGACGAGAATATTGCACGCAATGGAAATATAAAATTTGGAAATTTATCTTTTGAAGAGGTGGAAAAATTCAAATACCTGGGAGCAACAGTAACAAATACAAATGATACTCGGGAGGAAATTAAACGCATAATAAATATGGGAAATGCGTGTTATTATTCGGTTGAGAAGTTCTTATCATCCAGTCTGCTGTCGAAAAATCTGAAAGTTAGAATTTATAAAACAGTTATATTACCAGTTGTTCTTTATGGTTGTGAAACTTGGACTCTCACTGTGAGAGAGGAACATAGGTTAAGGGTGTGTGAGAATAAGGTGCTTAGGAAAATATCTGGGGCTAAGAGGGATGACGTTACAGAAGAATGGAGAAATGTACACAACACAGAACTGTATGCATTGTATTCTTCACCTGACATAATTAGGAACATTAAATAAAGACGTTTAAGATGGGCAGGGCATGTAGCACGTATGAGCGAATCCAGAAATGCATATAGAGTGTTAGTTGAGAGGCCGGAGGGAAAAAGACCTTTGGGGAGGCCGAGACGTAGATGGTAAGATACTATTAAAATGGATTTGAGGGAGGTGGGATATGACGATAGAGACTGGATTGATCTTGCTCAGGATAGGGACCAATGGCAGGCTTATGTGAGGGCGGCAATGAACCTCTGGGTTCCTTAAAAGCCAGTAAGTAAGTAAGTAAGTTTATGATATTGGTGATTGAGGCGGTGATGAGTCATGGCATTTAAATTTGCAAGCCGACATGTGCCTTTATGACTAAAGGAAACCATTAAAAGACCCCAGACAGATTGGTCAGCCAGAGGGTTTGAACACGGGAGATCTCCCGAATGCGAGTCTCAAACGCTAACGTCTGAGCCAACTCGTTCTGTATTAGTATTATTATTTTTTCAATACATGTATATATTGAATAGAAAAAATGAAATATAAAAGAGTTTTGTACAATTTTCAGTCCATCACTTAGCTAAGTGTGAATGCAGAAATAAATTCTGTTACATCAATTAAAATATTATTATTATTATTATTATTATTATTATTATTATTATTATTATTATTATTATTATTATTATTATTATTATTATTATGTATCACGAATATTTTCGACTTTTCATATAGGTCATCTTCAGGTGATAGTAGTAAAGTGATAAAACATATAAATAATTTAAACCATGCATGTTCATTTTAAAGCAAAGAGTTGTTATGAGTCATAGCATCATACGTAGTATTAGATTAAAACAATCAGATAAAATAAACATAAAACAATCAGATAAAATAAACAATCAAATGAAATTTTTATTTTGAAACACTGTAATTTACAATTCATTTTTATATTTCAATATGCCTGGTGAATTATTAAATAAGTATATAATAAATTTTCAATCTTAAAACATATCAATATTAAACACTGGCATAGAAATTACTATATTTGATAAACAAAAACTATTCTAATTGTAGCCTTACTCACTTGACTGTTTATTTTATCTGATCGTTTTAATCGAATACTACGTAAGAATCTATGACTCATAACAACTCTTTGCTTTAAAATGAAAATGCAAGGTTCATATTATTTATATGTTTTATCACTATATTACTTTCACCTATGTTCAATTGTATTTGTCGGCTAACTACATCACCTGAAAATGACATATGAAAAGTCGAAAATATTCGTGATACATCTATAATAATAATAAATCTGTAGCCAAAATGTTTCTGGTAATTTTCGATTTTCCAAAAATAATTGGTTCTAACATATATAATTAAGCACCCTGAAACCGAAAATCGCTTTTTTGACATTTTTATATGTCTGTCTGTCTGTATGTCTGTATGTTTGTTACCTTTTCACGCGATAATTGATGAACGGATTTCGATGCAAATTGGAATATAAATTAAGTTCGTTGTAACTTAAATTTTAGGCTATATGGCATTCAAAATACATTATTTAAAAGGGTGGTTATAAGAGGGCCTGAATTAAATAAATCGAAATATCTCGCTTATTATTGATTTTTATGAAAAATGTTACATAACAAAAGTTTCTTTCAAAATAATTTGCGATAACTTTTATTCCTTCAAAAATTTTGATAGGACTGATATTTAATGATATAAATGAGTTTTAAAATTAAAATAACTGCCATATAAGGCCGTTTAATGAATTAAAAAACAAATGACTTCGTCTACAAGAGGCCTTGGACAGCAACAATCGAAAGCTAGGAAAAATAGCCTACAGAGAATGTTTCTGTGTTTGTATGAAGTAATATCGGAAGCTAAATTAACCGATTTGTATAATTAATTATTATTTCACCATTGGAAAGTGTAGTTTCTCTAGATGGACATAATGCTATAACGTTATTACAGTAACTTCTGATATGATATAATATAATATAATATAATATAATATAATATAATATAATATAATATAATATAATATAATATAATATAATATAAGATAATATAATATAATATAAAAATTGGAGATTTATCCTTCGAAGGGGTGGAAAAATTCAAATATCTTGGAGCAACAGTAACAAATATAAATGACACTCGGGAGGAAATTAAACGCATAATAAATATGGGAAATGCGTGTTATTATTCGGTTGAGAAGTTCTTATCATCCAGTCTGCTGTCCAAAAATCTGAAAGTTAGAATGTATAAAACAGTTATATTACCGGTTCTTCTGTATGGTTGTGAAACTTGGACTCTCATTCTGAGAGAGGAACATAGGTTAAGGGTGTTTGGGAATAAGGTGCTTAGGAAAATATTTGGGGCTAAGTGGGATGAAGTTACAGGAGAATGGAGAAAGTTACACAACACAGAACTGCACGCATTGTATTCTTCACCTGACATAATTAGGAACTTAAAATCCAGACGTTTGAGAATGGCAGGGCATGTAGCACGTATGGGCGAATCCAGAAATGCATATAGAGAGTTAGTTGGGAGACCGGAGGGAAAAAGACCTTTAGGGAGGCCGAGACGTAGATGGGAGGATAATATTAAAATGGATTTGAGGGGGTGGGGTATGATGATAGAGACTGGATTAATCTTGCACAGGATAGGGACCGATGGTGGGCTTATGTGAGGGCGGCAATGAACCTTCGGGTTCCTTAAAAGCCATTTGTAAGTAAGTAATATAATATAATATAATATAATATAATATAATATAATATAATATAATATAATATAATATAATATAATTTAAGTTATTTGAAGGGTTCAGAACCATAATGGGCCAAGCGCCATTGACTGAATACGTAGAAAACTAGGTTAAAATTAAGTTATTACCATAATTCAATGGAAACCTATAACAAGTAAAATAAAATATACACATTAAATTTAAATGATGTCAATCTTCATTAAAGTATGGTTGCATGTAATAAAAATTAAGAAACATTATTAAAGGAATTGTCATTGCACCAAATGAGTGTCTCTGGACCAAAATGATCACATTTTTATTATTGGGATGCAATTTTAATTGAGTAACATATTAAACGATTTATCCTTCTATCAAACACGAATGTTCCTGGATCAAATGTCTTATTTTAATTATGTAATTACTTTATATTTATTTCTAACGGGTGCAGCGGAGCGCACGGGTACGGCTAGTAATATAATAATATTTTAATTGATGTAACAGAATTTATTTCTCCTTTCACACTTAGATAAGTGATAGACCGAAAATTGTACAAAAATATTTTATATTACAATTTAAACTTATCTGAATTTTCAACATAACATTTAAATTTTAGAATAAATGAAGTTTCAGAACTCCCTTCTCTGCCATACGACTAACACAAAATATACTTTAATTTCATTTCATTTAGTTTCCTTTACTTTATTTCCTAGGCCTTAAATTATCATTCCAGCCTTAAGATGTCGAACAATTCGAGAGTTATAGAATTTTTTGTCGAGATGAGGTGAGGTGAGTGCATTGTTACCACAGAATTGCTAGATATTAAATTCTACTTATAGGAAAAATACTGGAAAGAGTTTCATGTGCATTATTTCTTTAAACATATTTGAATGGAAGTGAATATATAAGCCAACATTCTCGCTGGCCTATAGGGAAGTCTGAGGGAATACAATTTCATTTTTCAGATACTGTATAATATAAGGTATTTGAGAGAAGAGTTATTCATGTTAGCTTGGGGATAGGCAGTGAATAGCTGCAACGAACGCATTGAATGAGTGTGTGTGTTGGTACAATAACAGAAATGCTTCTCTTCATATCGAGTTGTTCCATCTTTTTCAACTGTACACTCTGAATAGAAATACAGTTAAATTTAAAATAACTGACATCCTTTCAGAATATTATATAAATAACAGATAAATAATGTACAACCTAATATCCTTTCATATACTTCATATTACTCACATGTTCCTCCTTCAATCAGAACAGAACGCACCTCGTAAAAATCCGGAGTACACGAGAGATAGTGAGTGGTTTCTATAACTGCGAGATGCGAGATCTGCTCTTCTATTCTCTCCTGTTAAAAACACTGACATTACTACATTTGTAATCCAGTCGAAAAATATATATAGTGTTACAGGGAGATGCACTATCGCCTTTACTTTTTAACTTCGCTCTAGAATATGCCATTAGGAAAGTTCAGGATAACACAGAGGGTTTGGAATTGAACGGGTTACATCAGCTGCTTGTCTATGCGGATGACGTGAATATGTTAGGAGAAAATACACAAACGATTAGGGAAAACACGGAAATTTTACTTGAAGCAAGTAAAGCGATAGGTTTGGAAGTAAATTCCGAAAACAATGTATATGATTATGTCTCGTGACCAGAATATTGTAGGAAATGGAAATATAAAAATTGGAGATTTATCCTTCGAAGAGGTGGAAAAATTCAAATATCTTGGAGCAACAGTAACAAATATAAATGACACTCGGGAGGAAATTAAACGCAGAATAAATATGGGAAATGCGTGTTATTATTCGGTTGAGAAGCTCTTATCATCCAGTCTGCTGTCCAAAAATCTGAAAGTTAGAATTTATAAAACCGTTATATTACCGGTTGTTCTTTATGGTTGTGAAACTTGGACTCTCACTCTGAGAGAGGAACATAGGTTAAGGGTTTATTTGAGAATAAGGTGCTTAGGAAAATATTTGGGGCTAAGCGGGATGAAGTTACAGGAGAATGGAGAAAGTTACACAGCACAGAACTGCACGCATTGTATTCTTCATCTAACATAATTAGGAACATTAAATCCAGACATTTGAGATGGGCAGGGCATGTAGCACGTATGGGCGAATCCAGAAATGCATATAGAGTGTTAGTTGGGAGACCGGAGGGAAAAAGACCTTTAGGGAGGCCGAGACGTAGATGGGAGGATAATATTAAAATGGATTTGAGGGAGGTGGGATATTATGATAGAGACTGGATTGTCTTGCACAGGATAGGGACCGCTGGCGGGCTTATGTGAGGGTGGCAATGAATCTTCGGGTTCCTTAAAAGCCATTTGTAAGTAAGTAAGTAAGTTACTAAAATGATCTTTCTAATTACAAACTTGAATAACTATCGTTAGGAGACACTTAGAAACATGATATTGGTATCAATGGAAAGAGAAACTCAAATAATTTTTTGTTATGTTGGTGAATCTATCGCATATTTATTAATTTCGTTGCTAGGAGACGATGTAACGGAAAAATGGCTGCAAACGAAAACAGGAGGGCATTTTGTGTGCTAGATTTTCACATATCCCAGTCTGTTATCACTGTACAACGCAATTTTAGAAGAAAATTTGATGTTAAGCCACCCAGTGGCCCAGTATCCTTAAGTGGTACGCTGACTTCAAAAGAGGGGATGCATCTGTAAGCGGAAGTCAACCGGTCGTCCATCAGTAAGTGTGGCAAATGAAGTCCACAGAAATCCACTGTAAAAGCCAGTAGAGAATTAAACATCCCCCAACATACTGTGTGAAAGATTTTACGTAAATGTTTGAAGTTCCATCCATACCGTCTCGAAGGTATCATTTTTCAGCAGGATGGGGCACCACCGCATTACCACTTAGATGTCAGAAACGAACTGAATACACGACTTCCAAGGAGATGGATTGGACGTTCTGGCCGTGAAGATTTAGAATGTTTGCATTGGCCTCCACGTTCCCCTGACCTCATTCCTTGTGATTTTTTTCTGTGGGGTTTTATAAAAGAACTGTATCTGCCACCATTACCACCTGCCATTGAGGATCTTCGTGTCCGCATTACAGACGCCATTGCACTGGTGGATGGTCCAATGCTACACGTGTATGGCACGAAATTGACTACAGACTTGAAGTGTGTCATGTGACACAAGGAGCTCACATTGAGCACATGTGACTTACTTACTGTTGTGAACCAAATGTTTCTCTTTCTGTTTCATGTTTCATGTTTTCCAGTGAAAAAAATTTTAAAAAATTGTTGGAGTTTCTGTTTCTGTTGATACCAATTTCATGTTTTCTAATTTTTGGTGATTTAAGAGTAGCACATGTGATTTAACCGAATGGATAACAAACAATATTTGAGTTTCTCTTTTCATTGATACCAATATCATGTTTCTAAGTAACTCCTAACGATAGTTATTCAAGTTTGTAATCGGAAAAATCATTTATAATAACACTGTATATTGTTACACAGAAAAAAATTTCACAAATACATCCCAAACACTCCAGACATCAGGGCTAAACTCTAACAGGAAGATATTGAAAATTCCAAGCTATCAACAATGAAAGCGGATGTGATGATGCAATAAACATCAGTGGATTACAAATGTATGCCACGTGAGTATTGAAGTGTTAAAAAAGGAAAATTCAATAAAAACACAACTAGTAAGATTACCATAAATTTTGGAATCCGTCAAGCATTTTAAGACTATACAGGGTGTTAAAAATAACGTTTACAACGTTTCAGGGATGATAGAGGAGGTAAAACAAACACCTATATTAAGTGAATAATTTCAAGGGAAAAATTGTTCCGGGGCCGAGTATCGATCCCGGGACCTCTGATTGAACGTACCAGCGCTCTTACCAACTGAGCTACCCGGGAACTCCACCCGACACCGTCTCAACTTTTCCCTTTGTATCCACACAACTCGCGTGCGCTGTCGAAACGCCAGAGACCCTCATCGAGTGCACACAATCTCTGTGTGAATTCGAATTGTGGTTTTCTGTTAACGTACACAGTGACGTATATATTATGCAAATCTAGTCTTTCAGGTAAAGCTCCCTGTAAAGCAGACTTGAATAATTTCAAGGGAAAAATTGTTCCGGGGCCGGGTATCGATCCCGGGACCTCTGGTTGAACGTACCAGCGCTCTTACCAACTGAGCTACCCGGGAACTCCACCCGACACAATTTTTTCCTTGAAATTATTCAAGTCTGCTTTACAGGCAGCTTTACCTGAAAGACTAGATTTGCATAAGCTATATTAAGTGACAAAACTTTAGCAGATGCGCCGTTTTGCCGCTAGATGGCCTGAAGGATAGATGACTTGACTTCCGTCACAACACACTCTGGTTACTTCAGTTTGTGCAGGACCATCTTATAGGGCCTTATCTGTTGGCTAACAATCTCCATGGTGATAATTATTTTGTTTTTTCTACGCGATGTCCTACCAGAACTTTTAGAAAATATCCCATTGAACAACAGAGAACGAATATGGTTTCAAGCATGACGGCGCCCCTCCATACTTTGATCGTCGTGTTAGGAACCACCTAAATGCTACTTTTCCCGATCGTTGGATCGGCAGGGGTGGGCCGGTACCGTGGCCACCTCGATCACCGGACCTAACCCCACTGGATTTCTTTTTGTGGGAAGACGTGAATCGTTTTGTTATCAGACACGGATCGATATGGCAGAAGACTTAGTTGCTCGCGTTGTTGAAGCTGCACATGTTATTAGAGACAATGTTAGCCCTTTTGAGCGTTGCAGACACTCCATAGTACGAAGATACCAGTTGTGCAATGCCTTTAATGAACGGCAGTTTGAACACCACCTCTAAAAAGATAATTTGTCTTATTCTTTATGGATTATGCTAACACTTATGTACACAATAAACGGCGCATCTACGAAAGTTTTGTCACTTAAAAAAGATATTTGTTTTTACCTCCTCTATTATCCCTGGAACGTTGTGAACGTTATTTTTTAATACCCTGTATAGGTATCTCATTGATAAGTAGACAAATACATATACCTTGCTTGAAATAATTTATGAAATATACATCGTAATTTTCAAATAACGTTTCGATTAATTATTGGGATATAATGAAAAGATATTTAACATTTTACTTTATTTCTTGAAAGTTGAAAAAATCAGTAACAAACATATAAATACACAGTGAAAATATTGCAGATTCAGTCCATATTGTGTTCCTTTACAAAGAGTCATAACCGGCAACGAATAATCGATGTTCACAATGACCCAAACTACAGAATTCAATTCTCACACAATGTCAGACTAAACGGATCGCTCTAGAGGTGTGACGTTTGGAAGTTGCATTTTAATTGAGATGGATAATGATGACAATGATGACATCGTCGAGTGATGTTTACTAATTAAGCCATATTTCATGTAAATGGACAACACGAAATGTACAGGGTTTCAGCATCTGAATTATACAGTTGGATACGGCCTTGACAGGGTAACATTTTATTTCATTACCTTTATATTTACTCATGAAAGCATGTAACTTTAATTATCATGCTGAGAGTTTCCTAGAAAAATCGTCAAAATCAGTTTGAAAATTACTGTGTTTTTATCAGTATTCGATAATTTTTCGAGTTTATGTCGAGTTTATAAATTAAAGATATGAATTTAAAATATGTCTAAACGAAAGTGATTAAAAATAAGTTTTAAGGCGGTGCGCTACGGAGTTTTTGTAATTTCTAGATTTTCGTTATGCAGAGAGAACTGTAAGTAATATCATTAATTTCAGGGGGTAATCTTTGAGATATTTCAAACAAAAAAGTTTAATACAATGTTGGTCTGTGGATAAGCTTCGGGGCTTCTTGGTGTTGGTGGCTGACGTTTCGACCGCTGTGTTGTGGTCATCTTCAGAGCAGTTGGACAAGGAAATAGTCTGCGAGCTCGTATATATATAGTAGTCTCGATAGCTTATCCACAGATCATGTACACCAGCCGCGGAAGCCTACGCGAAAACTTAATACAATGTTGCCCGTTTTTGCTTCCTTTCTGAGATAAAAATCGTTTTATATCAAATATTTCATAGCGTGTTTTGGGAAAGCCATTGACTTAATTCCAAATATGCTCAGTCAATTTAAGAGAGAGGTGCATTGTGATAATACATGATTGAAAGAATTTTAGTTTTGTTTTTTAAGAGATTAGGTATAGCTTAGTGCAGTAATATTTTGGAAATATTCAACAGTTTTTTCCTCCATTACTGTATCTTTTACAATAATGAAAACTGGTATGTGTAAAACACTGTCCTCCTGCTATATTAAAACATATTTTTGCGATTTAAAAAAAATTACATTTTTTTTTTTCAAAGTTAATTTCACTGTGCAGTGATGAAACATTTCCTACATAACTAAAAAACTATCGAATATTCTATGATTAAATTTTTTTGTGTGTATTTATGCATGTTATACCTTTTTTTAGATAGATAGAAAAAAAGGGCATTTATTGATACATAATAAATTATACAAACTCATGTACACAAGATCCTTCACACGAGCCCGTACGGCCATTCGTGCTGTAACTATGCACAGTTTGAAACTTCAAAACAAAAATAATACTACTAATAATAAAATAGCAAAACAACAGTTATTATTATTATTATTACCACCGTTATCATCAATTATCCCCATTAGGGCCTATAACTAATCTAACTTCATGCCAAATTTCACAAAAATATTAAAAATAAAATAAATATAAGATATGAAAAGAAAAAAAAACACACAGTTATACATACATACATACATACAACATACATACATACATAAAATACATACATACATACAAATACAAATACAAATACATACAAGATATACAAATACATAATACATACATACATACACACATACATACATACATACATACATACATACATACATACATACATACATACATACATACATACATACATACATACATACATACATACATACATACATACATACATAAACAATTCAATTCCTTATTGAAAATGCACCAAATAATCCAACTAATAAATATAAAGGTAATACATAAAAAAGAAACATACACACGCAATAAAATACAAAAAAGTCACAGTAAATACAAAAAGAACATTATCCCCTAATTACCTCATTCGCTCAGTGTTAATTCTACTCATTACAACTGTAATTAATAACTCTTTCCCTTATTTCATCGGCTCCCTCCCCCTCGGCCAGTTCCACCCTCAACTGTCGAACTTTTGCCATAAATTTTCCACACTCTCACGGAATTTATCGTTATTTAATATATCATATGTTGCCATATGCCCCCTGCTAGATGTAATGAAGGAATCATTTCCTCAGAACTTCTGTGCAAGATCACTTCTCTAACTTTGATAGATTGCCGGATAACAAATAAATTCATTTTAAAAATGGTCAAGTATCAGTACTTTCTTCTAACACAAAATAAAAAAATATATATTATTTATTAAGGAATGTAGTTGAAAGAGCATGATATTGTAAACATGAGTTTCAGTAATGAAATAAAAGAGAGAGAACATGAAAAGTTAACAAGTTTATGAATTATGAGGGAAAACTTCATCAATGCACAGTGAACTGCAACCATTTTAAATTTGTAAAAAAAAAAGGCTATATATATTTTTTTTTCTTTTAAATCGTAAAAATATTTTTTCATATAGCAGAAGGACAGTGTTTTAAACACACCAATTTTCATTATTTTACAAGATACAGTAATGGAGGGAAAAAATGTTGAATATTTCTAAAATTTTTACTGTCGTAAGCTGTACCTAACCCCTTAAATGTATAGAAACTTGATCCGAATTAATGATAACATTTTAAAATTTCCTTCCTCAGCGAAGAGTTAGGGCCTACACTAATTGAACACTTTATATACTTATTAAACATTTTTATCAGCCTCACATAAAGGCAACCAATTTCCTAAAACTTTAAGGTGAAGCTACGACCCCCTATAATGAAATTGCTATTTTAATTCATATTAATCAATATACATAAAACTCGTGAACCACTTCTTATATAAATTTTTATGATTATAACAATTCTACTATACAGCCTATTTAGATATCGTAGTATATACAACATATATCTGATGATGCCATAATAGGAGAAAATGTTAATATATTTATTTTATATTCATTATGTATTAGCAAGTGTCAATACTTGTAATAATGATAGGTCATAAGATTGAGAATTAAAGGATACTGTACTTGTAAACTGAGTTTCTACCCGTAATTTGTTCTAATTTCGATAAACATCTGTTATATAGGGAAGAAGTTATTAATTTTGTCTATAATCGCTCCTATAAAGGGTTAGTTCCCCTTACGCAATCATACTCAGAATTTGTACAAAAAATATAATATTCTACCTACAGCTTCTTGCAAAGTTTCATAAAATTATTTTATGCTCGACCATGCCGAAATGTAGTAATTATACACCTGGTAGCAGACCTTTAATGGACCTCATTAAAGTACACCTACTCATTAAAGGTCAGGTCTTTCAGCCAATGACGACTCAGGTTACAACTGTTCAGCCAATGACAGGTCAGCTTTCTACCGTTATAAAACCGCAAGTATCGATTATTCTCGGATATGCAATCGAAAGAGAATTAGCGAAAAGTCACGGAGGCTGGAAATCCAATACTGTCGCAGAAGGTTATGTTCTGTTACTATAATAATTAGCGTTAATTGTAAATAATATTCAAATAAATTCAATTTGTCATCTCGTTTTCCAATGTCGAATTCAATAATCAAGGTTATAATATTATAATATTATCAAGTTTAACGGGACTATGTCAAGGTCAATGACATTATTGTTCCTCGGAAAAAATCAAAACTTTCGCGTCTGCGCACATCTCACAATTCACGACCTAGAACAAGGTCACTTCCGATCTTGTCACATACAAATAAAATGTATACATTTGAATACCGGTAATTTCAAGTTAGAAATATGGTCGAGCATAAAAAGTCGTATGAAACTCGCCAATAATGGTAATTAAGAAGCTCGTATGAAAATTATCCATACTCGATTCTTAATTACTATCATTATAGGCTCGTTGCATGATGTACTATTATAACAGGGTAGAAGTTATTAATTTTTTTCTAGATACAACCTTCAGTTTTTCTTATACAATCTTAAACACAAAAAATATAATTATGCTACTTGTACAAAGTTTCATAAAAATCTGTTAGACAGAAAAGAAGTTATCAATTTTGTTTTCACATCTATAAATGAGCAGTTCCTCTTACATAAACGTAAAGAGTTTGTACACTAAAAATATGCTATCTGTAAGTCCTGTACAAAGTTTCATAAAATATGTTAAACAGGAAAGAAGTTATTAATTTTGTCTAAATGCATCTCCTACAAAGGGGTAGTAGCCTACAGAAGTGTAATCAGAGTTTGTACACAAAAGAATTACTATATGCTATCTGTAACTCCTATACAAATTTTCATAAAAATATGTCAGACCAGAGGCAAGTTTTAATTTAACCCAACTGGATTGGCTTTTTTATACTCTACGCGTTGGTCACATGAAAGTTCATTATTTTACTTTACAGCACTGGTTTTAATTTGAAGATTTTGTAATATTAGTATATTTTCTATAGAAATATACCGGTCCTCACCTGTGGGGTAGCGGTTAGTGCGTGTGGCCGCAAAACCAAGTGGCCCGGGTTCGATTCCCGGTCGGGGCAAGTTACCTGGTTGAGGTTTTTTCCGGGTTTTTCCCTCAACCAAATATGAGCAAATGCTGGGTAACTTTCGGTGTTGAACCCCAGACTCATTTCACCGGCATTATCACCATCTCATTCAGACGCTAAATAACCTAAGATGTTAATAAAGCGTCGTAAAATAACCTACTAAAATAAAAACACATCGACTATATAAAATTTCAACAACTTAAATTAACATAAAATTTTGCAGTATGAAATAATCTTCCTTCGTTTCAAAGTCATAATAATTCTAAAATAAAATCGTACATTATTTATAAGTCTTACTAGGTATCGTCCAAATAATTTATGTCACCATTGGGCCTCGGAAAACTCGAGAGAACTTGAAAGTGACAAGAAAATGTGATTAGACTCAAGCAGAAGACAGTTAAAAATAAAGGCCATGAACAGTAATGTTATCAAACATGGAATTGGAATGAAACATTGTAATAAGAAGATAGAATTGTGTATAACATATTTAATTTCTTGCAGTGGTTGACTTTTCCGTTACACAACTATTTCTCTTGTTATCTTTGACTCTTCTTTTACTTCTCCTATACTATAGCGATCTACAAATATGGTCTGTAATCACTTAAAATTTTATAGCCAACGTAATGTTTGCATTCACGACTAAACTTCTTAAAATCTTTCCTGTAGATATTAAGTTAATATAAAACAATTTTTATTCTGGGCAACAAGACTGAGTCGTATGCCGCCATTAAAAGTTTTGAAGGGAAGCACTGAAAGAAAATGAGGGAATAATAAAAATAATAATTATATCAGAGGGGCGTAGGAAGTGTTAAAGTGGAAATGAAGCTAATCAATTTATAGCTATAAAGGACAGAATCTTCTTAGAGGAAACTTCGTTTCTAGCCCTGACGAGTTCTCTGATTCTTTTATTTCTTTTTTCAGCTGAGAAACATTTTGTGTTGTTACATACAACCCCAGGCTTTCACGTAACGATTTTCTATAACGCAACAGATGTAATCATTAGCTGCAACTAATGAGGATATTTTAGCTGAATTCACAATAAACGAAGTTTGTGATAGACGTTTCTGATTAAATTATTAGGATGGATATTGCTGTTTGTATTTCATTTTTAGTAACATATCACCTAAATTGAACTCAGGGCATATAATTATATGTTTTTATTTGTTCGAAATGCAATGAACTACGGTTCGTCTACAAAAATTAATATGTGCATATACAGGGTAATTCATGATAATTTACCGTCCGTTACGGAACTTATTTCCGAAGACATTCTGAGCAAAAAATGTCATATATTCAATTCAATTCAATTTATTCAGCCATTAAACATAAAGTGACAGGCTTCGTCACAAAAAAAAAAAACATACATTTGAAAATACACATATAATTGAAAACAGTAATTAGAATGAAAACACAAAACATTTTGAAATTCTAAAATTAATGAAAACACTTCACTCTTATGTAACAATTGTAACTAATCTAAATATCTTTATTTATTAAAAAACAATTTCGTATGAATTTATGTTAAGAAACTTATCTACAGAGTAGAAAAAGATTAATTAAAAGCCAATTATAAAATCTAGCTTTGAAACTATTGGTTGGTAACTTATAATATTGACTGGGAAAGTTATTATATAATTTCATCCCCATGACAGAAAACTTTGTACTAGTTTTATGTAATCTACACTATGGGATATTAATTTTTTCACTATTTTTAATTTCATGAACATGTATATTGGCTATTAATGAGTAATTGTCTATATTTTGTCGAGTGTAAAGGACTAGGTCGTATATATATGTATATATATATATATATATATATATATATATATATATAAATTTATGACAGTTAATATATATGATTGTTTGAAAAGAGGTCGACAATGTTCAAGATAGTTTGATTGACATAGAATTCTAATGGCTTTCTTTTGCAAAATCAAGACACTCCCAATTTTGCTACCATTTCCCCAGAAAATTAAAAGGCATACCTAATTATCGATTGAAAGAACGAAAAGTAGGCACATCTTAAATAATTTTGAGAAACACAAGTCATTAATTTCTTTAATAAATATATAACTCTTAGTAATTTTGTGCATATATATTCGATATGTTTATAAACATTTGTCCTAATCTCAATATTTTCAGAATTACACTAATTTGAATTTGTTTGTAGAATATCATTATTCTTGAGTTTTAAGGTTAAAAGAATATTACAGATAAAGAAAGAACTATTCAGGAGTATCATTTCTTTAATTAGCTAGTATTCTGAAGCTGAAATTATGTTGTGAATTCCATAGTTGCTTCGTACAGATTTTTTCTTTTCGATTTTTAACTATAAAATTACATTTTCTTACGCATTTATCACAATTGTTACAAATCACGCCACTCTTGTAAATTCTTTAAGACTGTACATTAGGATTCATAATTTAACATTAAAGAAACAAGTTCCTAAAGTCGTATGATTTGTAACAATTTTTGTGATAAGTGTGTAAGAATGATACAATTTTAGGTTAAAAATTGAAAAAATAAAATCTGTACAAAGCAATTAACAACACATTTTTGGCGTCAGAATACTAGCCAATTGAAGAAATGACACTTCTGAATACTTCATTCTCTATTTGTAATAAATTTTTACCCGTAAAACTAAAGAAAATAGTAATAAGCGTTACAAGAGCGGTATGTTGAAGTTTTCATGTTCGAGGAAAAGTTTGAAAAAGAATTGAAAGAAACGTAGTTGATTTTGGAAAATCGTTTATTACATACCTGAAGGAGGAATTTCTAATTAGTTGCAATGAAATCTCCACCTTGGTTTCTGTTCAATGACGGCAAATTTTCAAAACAAAAATATCTATCTTCAACATTGTTGCTTTAAAATGTTTTCTGTGTTTACTTATACTCCAGCAGGCCGTGATATATGTCTGTATTTTTTCCCCCAGTCTATAAATGCGAACTTGAAACAAACGGCTTCCTTATTGTTACATGCATCACGAATGCAGTAACTTTACTAGAGTTATAGAGTTTACTTAATTTTTGCAAATATTTAAAAAGAATAATTAACAGTGCAATTTAGGTGAAATTAAGTGGTAAGTTTCCAATTTATAATTATTACTATATTGAACGTCTCTAAAAATAATATGTTAAAAGCCTAAAGCAGTAAAAGCAATATGTCACTTAAGCGGTAAGAAGAGGGAAATTGTTATATGTGTTAGGTTGGGGATTACTGAATGTGGAATTTTATACTTTCCGCGGATTGGTTTTGTGCGGAAACCAAACAAATACGCACGATCTCCCACAAAAGGTATTTGCCTAAACCTTTGGGGAGGCCGAGACGTAGATGGGAGAATAATATAAAATTGGATTTGAGGGAAGTGGGATATGATGATGGAGACTGGATTAATCTTGCACAGGATTGGGACCGATGTCGGGCTTATGTAAGGGCGGCAAATGAAGCCGCAAGTTCCTTAAAAGCCATTTGTAAGTAAGTAAGTAAGTAAGTGTATGTTTATAGTTGGAAAAATATGCTTCTTTTTCAAACTGTAACTTTTCCGCCATCGAAATAAGCGTTTGCTTACGTTTGTCGTTTGCAAGGGGCAAGGCTTTTTCCATAGATCAATGTGTCATAAACGATCAGCCCTTTAAGTTGGATAAAAGTACCACAGAATTGTATCAGAACTTGAGTACAGTGCATTTTCTAATTTGTTCAAAGATTTTCCGATGGTTTACGAATTTTCAGAAAGTCATAACATCGCTGTAGGATGATTCTCTTCCAGAACTGTCTATTTCTGCAGGGTCAAATGATAATGTGGGACAAACATTGCGCGGTTTCCGGAGTTAGAACATTTTCACGTGCCGCCATTCAGTGGTACTTCTCAACATCGTTACCGTTAGCATAATATTGGTTTAAATGAAGGCATTCACATGTGAAGCACAACCGAGTCATTGTGGCTCGGCGGTCGGTGGTTGACCCTTACAGCCAGCAGCCCTGAAGCGCTGCAAGCTTCAGCTGACAAAGCATTCTAGCTGTTTACTCATAATAGTCAATTAAATTAATGAGCCATTCTACTTCGTGGCTCGCTTGAACCAGGAATCCTTTTTGCCCTAATTACCTAAATGATTCAATAAATTTCCGCCACAATAATTTTAAAATTCTATCAACCGTTTATATTTTGTTTTTGTTAGTTGGTAACAAACAGATTTCGTACAGTTTTAGTCATAAGGGAGACTCCACTGATAATCATGAAAATTTTTCAAAAATATGTTATTGGCTATTTCACTTCTTTATGATACGATATAGATAGATAAGTGCATTTATTGATACATAATAAATTATACAAACTCATGTACACAAGATCCTTCGCACGAGATCGTACAGCCATTCGTGCTGTAACTATGCACAGTTTTGAATCTTCAAAACGAAAATAACGCCTACTAATAATAAAATAGTGAAACAACAGTTATTATTATTACTACCGTTATCATTGATTACCACTATTATAACTAATCTAACTTTATACCAAATTTCACAAAAATAATACAAATAAAATAAAAGGGAGATATGAAAAACACACGCGCACATGATATGATATATGATATAATATGATGTATGATATGAGATATGATATATGATATGAGATACGATATATATGATATGAGATATGATATGAGTTATGATATATGATATGACATATGTGATATATGATATGATATATAATATATGATATGATATGATATGAGATATGAGATATGATATGTGATATGATATGAGATATGATGTGATATGATATGTGATATATGATATTATATGAGATATGAGATATGATATGTGATATGATATGATATATGATATGAGAGATATGATATATGATATGAGATATGATATAATATATGATATGATGTGAGATGTGATGTGTGATGTGATATGATATGTTATGTGATATGATATGAGATATGATATATGATATGTGATATGATATGAGATATGATATGATATATGATATGAGATATGTGATGTGAGATGTGATATGTGATGTGAAATGTGATATGATATATGATATGAGATATAATATGATATATGATATGATATATGATATGAGATATGTGATACGAGATGTGATATGTGATATGAGATGTGATATGTGATATGGTATGAGATGTGATATGATATATGATATGATGTGAAATATGATATATGATATTATATATGCTATGATATGATATATGATATGTGATATGATATGAGATATGATATATGATATATGATATGCTATGTGATGTGATGTGATGCGATACGACATATGATATGATATGATATGATATGATATGATATGATATGATATGATATGATATGATATGATATGATATATATTTCATGTCAACATTTACATCCATGTAATGTGGACCTCACAATTTGTATCCGGTGCCACAATTACATTCATTACAGATACACCTTTTGTAGACGCTCTTATAATTTAACTTTCGACCCCATTTAGATCATTCAAAATTGACACGTTTACGACTCCAATTTTTATATATACATATATGTATATCCATACCCCAAATGGATTTAGTTCAATTCTGATTACAAATATGTTTACATTTATTTTTTTAATTAAGGCTGTAAGGGTGTGGCTTTTAATGGGCTGCCAAAATTATTTTTCATCAAAGAATCCTTCTTTACAAATTTCTCATCACAAATCTAGTAACTTTTTGTTTTGAAGTTGGCTCCATGAAGTTACAAGATGAATGTAGCGGAGGGGAATTTAGTAGATAAGTGTTATTTAGATATTCAAATCAATTTTTCTGTGTTTATTTTTCTTGATTCAACACCAACTTGTTAATGCCAAATATTAATCAATCTGGATGAAATTTTTACTGCAAGTATTTGTGAGGTACCCGCATGTTTCTACGGTTTTATTTTGTAAGAAATGCTGCTTGCTTGTTTATTAATATTTTTCATGAACTATAGAAAAAAAAACATCTTCAAAATTAAAAAAAAATGTATGTGAATAAATTATATATATCACAAAATGAATGCATAGGAATGTTTGTCTATGTCTTGTGAATGTAACCAAAAAAGGAAGGTACAAATTGAGATCTTCCACTAGGAACTTGAATTTGAAAATATTTCTAAAAAAAAGGTAGAAAAAATCAAAAGCCAAAAATATTTAAGCGTTCAAAATTTGGATTTTGTTAGTCCTTTACATAATAAATATTGTAAATTTTGATACTGAACAACAATGTAATTTTATTATCTCAACAATAACTCTTCACTCTCTACAATTTAATTTCACTCCCGTCAACAATGGGATTTGCTCTCCGCACAGCAACACAGCGTTCGTTATTGCACTCCACAAACGACAATGA